>JALBCR010001054.1:0-208310 GCA_030710515.1 Abscondita cerata
CAGTTGTGCTTCGTTCCGGTTACGTATTGCTCACAGGGAACGTGGTCATTAAAAAAGGCAGTTGTAAATAAAATGAGAGTAGCTCAAGAGCAATGGGCAGGCAATGGTTGGTATATTCTTCGAGATAAGAAAAAAAAGCACATAGACACGACAGCGCACTTGAGTTGAGACATTGTGTAGCAAATGGTCAAACAAAATGGAACTGGACTGGACGAACAAAAGTGAGCAAAAGACTATACAGTGGAACCATGGGAAGGCAAAAGAAACAGAGGAAGACCAAATACAAAAATGGGTTGACGATGTCAACAAATACAGGCTTGAAATGGATACAACTGGCACAAGACAGAACACAATGGAGAAAATCATGGGGGAGGCCTATGTCCAGGATGAACGACGGAGGCTGTTTAAACAAAGAAGAAGAACGGTTTTTAGTTAAGATTTTCTTCCTTCAACTAATTATGACGGTGACGTACGGTTTTTACCACAAAAATGCCCAACGTTTTGCCCTCTCGGGCGGGGAGGCTTTATCAAGGCAAATTTATTTAACAAATTTTTCATTCACTATCGCAGAAGGATACGACGCCGTAAAAAATAATGATTTGATCTTGATTTTATTAAAATTACTTAAAATATTTTAACGTTTAGAATTTAGACATACGGACGATTGTATACGTAAATTTAACGGTGTGATAAAATATTTAACAATATACAGAGCAATTCACGTAACCAGTCGGGTGAAAGTTATCGAGTTTTCTAAAATATTATTAATATAAAAATTTGATAGATGGCCATAATCAACTACTCCAAGTCAAAACGAAATGGTGGCACTTTCCGGATATACCGAAGTGACGTCATCTTTATTTTCAGCACCATCATATAGTCCAAGATATGTGTCACAGTTTTTGACATGTGTTATATAAATATTGATTCAAAAAATCAGGTTTATTGAAACATTCACTACTTTTAACCATTGAAGATAAATAATTTTTGTGTTTTGATTTTTAGATGTGACACTTCTGTCGCCTGCAATTTTTCAAGGTGACAATCACAAACTGTCAAATTCTTCATTTCTTGATAGTGATACCGTTTCTGCCAACGGAAGTGATATAAAATATAATTTTTGGGATCTCTTTAATTAACATTATGTTTTGTTCCCATTTTTGAATAATTGCTCCAGTAACCATAGCAACCACCCTAGTTACTAATTTGTTACCAATAAGTGAAATATGTGGCTTAGTTTACATTACCAATATTTAATGTGTCTATAATTTTATTCTTATTTCTAAGTTGTAGAAGGTTTGCAAAAACTCACTATCGTTGGGTAATGTGTGGTATTGTAATCATTGCCACCTTTATCGCGTTTGTTTACGATTTTTTTTTTCCCTAAATAGCTTTGCGCTCATTATGTAATACAAAAAAATCTATTTCATAAAACTGCCCAACATTGGCATCATGGAGTTTTGCGATGTTCAGAACTAGTTAAGGTCATTTGCATTAAAAATCACAAACTATTCAAAACAAAAATTAGGTAGATGTTGTTCCATGATGTAAATTGTGGAAGTGAATTGAAGTAATAACCGTACCAAGGATTACACAACCATACAGAGTATTTTGATATTTTGGTTTTCCAAAACCTTCTACAACAAATCAACAAATTAATGCTGCTAATCTACACCAATTTAAGTTTTTATAGATCTTAAAATACTCAAAGGTTCTTGAACCTTGCTAGCATCAAGTTATTTAGAAAAATTTTACACTGTTTCAGGTAGAAACAATAGGAGATGCTTATATGGTGGTTTCAGGCTTGCCAGAGCTGAAACGGCAACAAACACGCTGGAGAAATCGCTCGTATGTCTTTGGCATTGTTGAATGAGGTCAGAAAATTTAAAATTCGTCACAGGCCGGCGGATCCTTTAAAACTACGAATAGGTATGCACACCGGTCCATGTGTGGCCGGGGTTGTCGGTTTGAAAATGCCAGTATTGTCTTTTTGGAGATACGGTAAACACGGCATCTAGAATGGAGTCCAATGGGGAACCTTTAAAAATACATGTTAGTCCTGTCACTAAGGAGGTTCTAGACACTTTTGGAACATTCAACTTGGAGTGTCGAGGGGAAGTGGAGATGAAGGTAACTGGGTTAATTAAAGGGTACTACTTTTTATAACACATAATTTTAGGGTAAGGGTAAAAATGACAACGTATTGGTTATTAGGAGAGCGTAAAATACAAACGGACAAATTACAATGTGGAATGACGCATGAAAAAACGATTCTATTCCTAATTCAACAACTCGAAGAGAATTTTCCTAACATTAATGGTAAAGCTCTAAACTCTTCTACCTTGCGGGATATTCAAGAAGAAGCCGGTGTTCCACTTCTATCAATATCAAATTCCGATAGTTACACTAACATGTAGATTACAATTTGGTCGCCGATCGATAACTATACTTTTCTACTTCTAAAGTAAGGTTTGAATTTATTAAATGATAAAAATTTTAGCTATCCAATTTATGTTACTGTAAAATTTACGTAATAATTGTACCACAACCACGTGGCCTGACAGTTATTGTGATTACCTGTAACATAATCTCTAGCTGTCCTTCTGAGATTTAGAAAATAAAATTTGCACCCTTGTATACTCTATTAAGAATTTACTTTTTTGTATTTACTACTGTGAGCTTTATTATTGTTATATCAAATACATAGGGATTAGAAATATATACAGGGTTTACTGATTACTCTAATGCAAGATCGTGATAGTTTATACTTTAGATGCTTAATATGTTTAATATAAGTTTAGCAAAAAAAACCCTGTAGACTTAATTGTTGGTACAAATACACCCTTAGTTGTTTAAATGTATGTATATATATGTTAATTTATTTTTAATTTTTAACACACCATATGGGTATTCGACAAAAATTATAAATATTTTAACCGAAACTAGATTTTATTAAAGAATATCTATATTTATGTTGTTAGTACTTAATGAAGTTATCTATTGTAAGTCATGCAAACTGTTATTTATTTATTTAAATCTCATTTGCGTAATGTTTCTGATATGTGTAACATATTTGCTATTGTTTGTAAAATTGTTTAATTTACCAAAGTAAGTGTACAAATAAAATTGAAATCTACTGAGGTAGAGCGATTGGTTGTTCTCCAATAGTCTGACTGACAATCCATGGTATGTATTTATCGACTCTGGTATATATTCCTGGCTGGTCTTTATTCCTGCAACCACCCCACGACACGATGCCTATGGTGGTCCAACGCCCATTCTTTAGTTTGTATAGTAACGGCCCACCGGAGTTTCGCCCTAGAATCGATAAAGTTAAGAGTTAGCAAAATTAAATTCTAGTATACAACGGCAGAAATAAGCTCAGTCCAGATTGATTAATAAACTTAAACGTCATCGCCAAGAGTCTTTTTCCTCCTCTTTCACGCGCGGCTGCGCAACATTATTTTCGGTGATTCTCTGGGTGAAAGAGTCCACGCATCTTCTTATCCCAAACCGGTACCGCTACTTCCATTAACACCGAACCAACAGGTCCCGCGTAGTTGTTGACCCATCCCGCAACTATCACAGTTTCGTTTACATAACTTCCATTTAGTGGAGGTAAGCAGATAGGCCAAACGTAAGTGTCGAAAGAAGTTTGTTTTTCCAACGTCAAGATTGCGATATCATTTGAGTACGTGCTTGGATCATATTCGTTATGCTCTAATACTTTTTAACCAAAACTTTGCTCTAGTTTCACCAACTTTAGCAAAGTCGTATTCACCCAATCGCGCTCGTATTACAACATTCTTCATACTAAAATGTATTGAATAGTAGGTACAATTTAAGAAAAGCGGACATTTTATGCTTAATTTGTGAGTGCAATGCAGCTGTAAGTATGTGCTGATCGGTTATTAAAGCTCCTCCACAGAATGGCAACCTGCACCTAGTTTGTAAATTGCTGCTAACCAAGGCCACTCTTTTGGTCTGTTCGGAGAATTGGACTCGGTTCCCAATTTAATGTCCGATGTAATTCCACAACCTAAACTCGGGAAAATATAACGTGGATATCTATCTTCAAATGCTCCATTACCAGAAGTAGAAACGCTTTTCGTCCTCGTCATCATAATCTAATCCCTCCAGCAGGTAAATCCCATTAAATGCGAGAAACCCTGCTCAACTTACTAAGAAGAATGTCGGGGCAACAAACGCCTATATGCCTAAAATGAGGTTTCTTTATACTAAATTCTATTAAATAAATCTGCTCACATTTCACAGATATAACACACAAATAACTGAGAGAGTTTTTAGAAAACTGAGTACATTCATTTCGCAATAAGGTGTATGTTTGCAGTGACCAGGCACATTCCAGGCGCAACGCACTCTGGTATCGCTGATTAATCATTGCCAAACATCTAGTAATAATTACACCTCATAGGTACCGTTAATCTCTTTGTATTGTTTTTGTAGCCCCAAATATCTCTTTGTTTATGTACGACCTCAATCGTTCATCGTCATTTTTGGCATTGGCCACTTCCTCTTTATTGAAAGACGCTTCACTTATACGTGTAAATTCAAAACTATCAAAACTAGAACGAACAAACAAAACCGCATCTTGCACAGACAAAAAACAAATCATTAATAAGTTTTTCTGTGTTTATTAACATGATTAAACGGCATCCTGTAGAAAAAGATAATTTTGCGATAACTTTTAACTGATGACAATAGTAGTTCAAAACATTATCTATCTTGTTCCGCAAATACCTAAAAACAGAAACCGGTTGCTATATGCTGCAACAAATTCTTTTTCTTCGTAACAATACCCGTGACAGCAGAGTATTTTTAAGAAAATTTTCGTTAGTTAGTTGAAGTAAGAATGAGTGTGACTCAATTTCCCTTAGAGTCATAATAAATCATAAAATTGTCAGTCATAACTAAGTGAGAATTTACATACCTACATTAGCTGCTTTAATATCCATTGCATCTGATGTTCCGGTTTATTGGATCCTGAATGTACGGAGTCCGAATCGTTTAAATTTAAGCAATGCCAAAGCGAATCACTTCTTTTGATTTATTGCAATGTTGTAGTGAGTTCTTGTCCACCCCTTAAACGAGAATTAGCATAGGAAAATATTTTTGTTCTATAAAATTTTCAAATTTTTTGGATAAGTAACTTATTATTCAGTTAGTCAACTAGTCAATTAGGTGAATGTCTGTTTTTAGTAGTCAGTCAGTCAACTACTTTGCTTTGGTACTCATTCCCAATTGTCTGAATAAGTGACTAATTTACTGACTACTGAACGAATCATTCACTGAATACTACTCGAGTAGTTGACTGATCGATATGGGTCTAACTGACAATCTGAATATTGAAGTATTTTATATGATATTGTAGAATTTATCTAAGAAAAGGCTCTAAAGTCATTTAAATCTAGCGACTTTCTCAAAGATTTTTTGGTATTGCGTCCACTATAGCACTAATAAAGATGCAATATGGGATACAGTAGAGAAACCAAACGTAGACTTAAGAGAGGACCTGGTGAAGTTTAAATTCTTTAGTTCTCAATCTTCAATTGTAAAGACGACGATACATCCGAAGGATTTAGCTAAGTCTCTTGTGGGATACTTCCCAAACTAAACTAATCTTGAAAATAATATCATTGAGAAGCAAACCACAAGAGTAAAGGCTTCTTTTTGAGGACCTTAAAAAGGAAAAATATTAGCACATGTGCTTCATTTACGTCCACTCCATTATAAACTTTAGGTTAGAAAAGTGTAAAAGTCATAAACATCGTGTAAGCAGTTACGTAAGCCAATCTTTCGATTATTATAGCCAACTAAGCAGTGGCAAAAATTACAATCTCGAATCGACTGCTATAAGTTCTGCAAGAGATTGTAAACAAACACTGAGAAATCACTCAACAACTGTTTGTCCTTTGGGACTCTTCAAGAGTAAGAGAATTCAGAACCCTAAGTGAGCACATCATAGTATACGACTTATAAGTGTTGCGACATCAGTGTCGACTTTCTGGTAACGTAATATGTTCAAAATTAATTTGCATTAAAGAAACTTTGTCGACATATGCGTAAGCAGTTACATATAAGTAGGCCCTTCGATTATTATAACCAACTAATTGTTGGTAAAAATAACAATTCATATAAAAGTGTCTTTCGTCCACTTATTTTCAGTTCCGAATAACTTTTACGAACAGGTTTAGGGTGCTGCAATGGGATCCCCTTTATCTCCTGTTGTCGCCATCATTTTTATGGAAGGTTTTGAAACCATTACCGTGGAAACTTCGACGTTGAAACCGAAAGCATGATTTAGGTATGTTGATGATACTTTCATCATTTGGCCTCATGGTAGCCCTTCTTTAAATACATTTTTTGACCATCTCAATAATCAACATATTAACATCATATTCACTACGGAAATTGAAGTAAATCATTGTCTCCCTTTGCTTGACATACTTGTCCCAACGGCGAATCAGGTCATTTGGTGTATTGCAAACCCACTCATACTGACAGATACTTACATGGCTCTTCACACCATCATCCTCCACAAAAAAGGTCTGTTGTTAAATCTCTAGTTTTTAGAGCATTTTCTATATGGCAACCTGACAATATCAATGTGGAATTGCGTCATCTAACTAATTCTCTCATTGCTAACGGTTATAGCAAACAAGTTATCCAAAAAGTCATTAAACGTCACTCCCATCTAGCACTTAAAATTTAAACTTCAACAACGTCAGAAACCATTCCAACCTTTCTTCCTTACATTCACAAGGTAACTGATCGAATAGGCAAACTTCTTCGAAAAAACAGCATTAAACCTATTTTTACATCTTCTAACAAAATATCACAAGTTTTACCTTCCCCAAGAATAAGTTTCCGACTTTCTTCTTCAAGGTGTATATCGTATTCCTTGTTCATGTGGTTTAGTGTACATAGGTGAAACTGGTCGCTCTATTAGTACACGTATTTCGGAACATCACCGCTGTGTTAGGTTAAAACACGGTTGCTCAAGCTGAGCATCATTTCGATACTGGTCACAAAATAGATTTTGATAATTCCGCTTTTGATTGCCAAATCTTCTTTTTTTTCAATAGGAAAATCAGGAGAGGATAGAAACTCATTAAGCATCCGGAACAATTGTGGATTCTCATTGTTAACTCCACCTCTCTCCCCTATTTCTAACCATTCAACCGTCGAAGTTAACGACCACGTGACCCTTTCTCTTTTTATATTCGGATAGTATTTCTCTAATTACTACAGACCTTTTAGTCTAGAATCTGGTTTGGTCACAAGTTGATTACCTGACTTTCAGTTGTCTACCTTGAACTTCTTTTGTTTGTTTCAAGTTTTCGCCCTGATGAAACATCTATGATAGATGGCGAAACGTTAGGCGACACGGTTCCAATCCCGACAAGGTGTTTACTTTGTTTTCATTAACTGTACGTAGTTTTACAAGCATACACTGTAAATACTATCATAGTTTCTGAGTTACAAATTCTAACGAACGAGAAAGTGGGTTTTCACAAACTAGGGGAAGGTATGTGGTGAATGGCGCTCACCTAAGAAAATAATTCATATATGCTAAACCATAAGCACAATTACGTTGTAATTAGAACTTAGTGTTGTCAAAAGATCAGTAAATGTTAGGTTAGCCAAATTTAATTTAACCTAAAGGAAACGAACATATTATTTATCGTATGTGAGCGAATTACCTGCCTGCTAGTGGGTAATGGCTCATCAATTCTAGGTGTAAATAACTTTATATACTCATTAAGAAAATACTTTATTGATCGTAATTGTATGTAACCAAGAATAATTATTGTAAACATTTACAGAAGTCGCAACATATCCTTGGTAGTCTTGTCTCACACTACTGCATTGCAGAAGTGTCCACTCGCCACACATTATGCAACAAACCAAATTTTGCCCAAATTCACCACACACCAGACATTCATGGTCTTCTTTACACTATGAAGGTGCTTCCAAATCATCGTCACTGTTATCATCGCACAGATGATGTTCTTCGAGTTCATCCTCCGATGAGCTGGTTCCTGACTCAGTACCACGATTTGCGGAACTTTTGATTTCCATTTTAATTTTGGCATTTTCCTTTCGTTACCGCCTTTCCCTTTTATCAGCCGGCTGCTTTTTTAAATGCTTCTTCATGCACTGATTTGAAAGGAGTGGAAGTGTAAAATTTCTGAATGTTGTCGTTTCCTTCTTTTCTTAGACTGAGATGTTCTTAAAGGTCAACTGACACATGTTGGAAAGCAGTTTGAGTTTTGTTTTTGATGGTTGTTCGTTATCAACCTGTTTGTTAAGATTGATAGAAAGAACTTGCGTATTTTTATTAATTTCTGATAAGTTGTGATTCATAATTAACTGTTCATTAGTTTTAGAATTTGTTACGTACATGTGTTCTGTGAGCAAATCTGCTGCAGCAAAAATTTCTTCGGGAAAATATTCGGATTAACTAGAAATATTTCGGTTGTTTCAAACCCCTTCGCAGCCTTTTCTATTGTTGCTACGCGGTCATACGCTCTGGAAAATAAGGCAGGCAAATCACTTGAAGTAAGCTTTTGGTTGGTATTGGCTCTCAAATAATTGGCACTCATAGTTGTACGCTATCTTTAAGTACCCATAAAATGACATCAATCAATCAATCAATGTATTTATTTGTTTTTCTACAATAAACAAATGAATTCAGTTTTTTACATCATACATACATCATAAAATTAATCAAGTCCACTTCCATTTTTCACACACCAAATTATATTAAATGAAATTAATTTGATTTTCTTCCCTTTTCTCCTCTCCCTAACTACATTTTTCATAATTCCTTCTTCTTTATTCTTAATCTATGTTTTATATCTTGATTAATTTTCTTTTTCTTCTCTCCATTGCTTCTCTTCTTTTATTACCTCTTTCATCCACTCAATCCCTTCCCTCTTTCACCCAGCAGTTCTCCTAGCTCTCTCTCCTCTTCCCTCAGTTCTCCACATTCCCTTACTTATGTGTTCCAAGTTCTCCCACCCATCTCCACACATCCTACATATTCTATCCTCGTCCTTCAACCAATATTTGTTTTCCCTTTCCTCATTTCTACCCTAAACCTTGCTATAATTCTTTTTTCCCTTAATCCACTTTCTCCAATTAAATATCTGGGTTTTCCTTCTGTCCTAATCTTCCAATATTTTCCATTGTACTGCCCTTCTTTTATTCTTTCCGCTCTTTCTTGCAACTGCAAGTCCACATCCCCCCTTACTATCTCTGCTTCTACCGATCTCCTTCTCTTCATAGTTATCGTTTCTCTTGCGTACCCCCGTCTTTCGTGATATAATTTCTTTCCTCTTCTCCATATTTTACCCTCTGCATTTCTATTTCTTTCCAGCACTCGTTTAATATCTCTTTCTCTCTTGCTTTCGATCTTCTCCTCATATCGCATTGTCCTTCTTCTGTCTGTGTTCTTATTTTTTCTATCTTGACCTCTTCCTCCACTATGTATCCTGGTGTTTTTTCTAATCCTAGTGTCCATTTCCAATATTTTTCTTGAATTCTTTTCCAGCTTCCTCCTTTCTTTCTATCCCCATAATTCCGCTCCATATGTCAAAACACTTCTTACCATCCTATCGAACAGCCATCTTATTTTTCAAGGTTTTTTCCCAAATATTCTTTCCCTTATGCCCCATACTTGTCTGGCTACCTTATTTCCTTTTGTTTCAGTCCCTTTATATGCTCTCTATTCTTATTATCATAGCTTATAATGTATCCCAGATATTTGTATTCATTACACTTTTTTATTTCTGCCCCCCATTTCATTTTTTTTTTCTTCTTCTAAGTACTTTTAATTACTTTTATCGTCTTTTTTCATTTCTTCCTTGCTCTTCGCCACTGCCACTAAGTCATCCGCATACGCTAGCACTCTAACTTTTTTCTTCCCTACCACTATCCCTCCCACTTGTTGCTTCTCCAACTCCTCCTCCATGTCCCCTATATATGCTGCAAATAAACACGGGCTCATCGGGCATCCTTCTCTCAATCCTCTTAGTATTCTAGGGGTTGCAACGATGGGAGCTGTGGGGTGGAATCGATAACATTGTTACCCCATTCTGACGGCAGTAGTTAATAATTGGCAATGAAATGTGACTACCATGATTATCCAAAAACATCAATATGGGATTAGATCCATCCATTTTGGAGCAGGCATAAATACTCCCAGTTGGTCCACTCCGTTTAAGACTTTCTGCTATACGCATTCTTGCATAAATAGTAGGACTTACTGCACAACAATCAGTCATAGTTTTTCCTGTTTCCCAACACACAACTTGCTTCTGTCTTAGAGACCGACGATAGATTAAGGCTTGAACCGTTGTTATTTCCGTCTTATCTACATTAAACATTCTATCTGGTGTGAAATTATGTTTCTTGATTATTTCGACCAGATTAGAAAAAATCGTTCTACTTCGGGTTTGCTAAAAGCGGTTATTCGATTGAGACTCGTCAGATTTCCGTATACTTCCTGCTAAACGTTGTGTTTTATTGAAGGTATTTCTTATATTTTTAGTTCAGCGTACTCAGAAGCTACACGCCTTAGCTCTAAGGACGTTAAACCAAATAACAAATTGGTTAAATTTAAACAATGATTAGCAATTTCAGCTTGTTGTTCATCATTAAATGTTGTGTTTCTTCCTAGCTTCGGTGCGAAACACTGTCCAGCTTAAAAACTATTAAATCTTCGTGTTGCCTCACGAACCCCACAACATTATTCTTCACAAATTCTATTGTTTCACTCTATAGCTTCAATAGACCATGAAGCTTTATTAGTCGTTCTTTGTCCTGTTCGCGGCATTGCGCACGATTACTGTAGCAACAATTAATAAATAAATTACTTACATTACCCAAAGCACCATTAGGGTAATGTCTCACTGAGCGGTATTACCCTAGCTAAGTGAGCGCCATTATCTTCATTTGCACCAAGATCTAAATTCAGTTATCCTGACATAACGTCGGAATTTGAGAAATAGCTTTATAGGATTACTCCTTTTATAAAAGATGCAAATTTCGTAAGAGATCAAGCAGAAAACACAAAATATTGGAAAACACAGGTTTTATCGTGAAAGAATTTCTTCAACTTGCAAAACTCTGTTTATCAAAACGATAGCTAGATGGTGCCGCAGTGTCCTCACCTAATTGTTTTATAAGAAAATATGTCATTGGTGCTTTTTGTAGCAAATTTGATGATCTTCATTTTTGTCGAAAACTACGTAAACTTTTAGCAAAAAAAAAACTTAAAAAAAAGTCTAAAATTTTGAGGTTTTTAAATATTTTTAGTGTGAAGCCATATAATATATATATATATAGATCGACTGAGAAAAACTTCTATTTTTCCTGGCCAAAATACCGTTTCACTGGACTGAATAACATATGGAAATTCTGTGGTGAGGATCAGGGAACATGTTCTCTCCACCTGCTTACTGTATGTATAAGCTGTATCATGTGTATTTAAGATCTACTATAATACCTTACGGGGGTGTGTAAACGATGTTATTGTTGTAGTACAATTTGTTTAGAAAATTTAATTTACATGGAGGTATACCGTGTTTTCTTAGAAAAGATACTGAGTGATAATTTTCTTAATTGACTGTGTCTAAAATGATCAATACCTTTTACATATAAAAGTGGTCGTCATTCAATCAGGAAATTCGGGTCACATTTAGAAAGTCATTAAGAACCACATTTTTGGGTGAAAATGCAAAAAATATTAATTCCTCGCACTGGATTATACTAGAATAAATCTATGAACACTCATGCGTATAGTGTGTTGCAACCAGACAAAAGTCAAACAGAGCACTATCTCGACTTTGACCTTATAACCACATTATTATAATCTACATACTTCCTCAAGACAACGCAGAAAACTTATAATTCTTGAAAAATAAAGTTTTTCAAAAAAAGTTAAATAACGCTTGTAGAATGTCGTTCTCAAGATGTACTTATATTCATCCAAAATTGAGAAAATAGAAAATAGAATATTATTCATTTTCAGACGATAATATGCAGAACCGGAAGGCGGTGTTAACAGACTTTTAAACCGCAGTAGTTGAAGAAACACAGTCAACACCAAATGTGAAAGGACTAATTATAATCAGTGTAAAGCACATGGAAAAA
Source organism: Abscondita cerata (assembly GCA_030710515.1). Lineage (NCBI taxonomy): Eukaryota > Metazoa > Arthropoda > Insecta > Coleoptera > Lampyridae > Abscondita > Abscondita cerata. The sequence continues at coordinate 12,181 of JALBCR010001054.1, forward strand.
TTGCGACGTTTTTCAAATCTGTACGCTCTTTCATCAATTACTAAAAGGTTTAGTTTGTCCGTTTTAATTTTTATTAACTTGCGTCAGACTGAGAACTTATTAACTTTACAAGAATCACGCACAGTATTTAATTTAAACAAACAAGATGAAATTCTTGAAAAATAGCACGAAACTGTTTCAGACAATAGTACGTCCAAAACAATAGTTTTTTTATTAAATGAGCTTGACCTAAATAGAAATTGAGATTATTCGCGTTTATAAACAAATTGGTGACCAGATTGAATTAATTGAATAGATTAATTGGTTTAATTGAAACACTTAAACAATATCGTTTTAGAATAAAACGAAACAATTAAAAAAGCGATTTACTGGTCAGGCCCAGTAATTTTTTATTTTTTAAAATTTAATTAAATCAAGTTCAGCCTCAAATGCTTTATTGAAGTATTATTATTGATAGTGTTTGAGCAAAGGTGGAATCAGGCAAATTTCAAATATAATGGTATGCGGTGTCAGGTTAGTTCTACATTTACTACTGACGCCAGAAAGTCGTTTTAAAAGTGTGCACATGTCAAATACTCTTGACTTTTCTATTGTTATTCATTAAACAAATCGGTTTTTATTTTGGGCTAATCCTTAAATAACACATGAACACTTGAAATTATTTAGTTGACACACGCCATTTTTACATAAACATTTTAATTTGTAATTTCAATCAGCAATCTGTTTAAATTCGTTCTGCCCACACGTTTTTCCACTCCCTAGAACAACAATCTGTTTCTCTAATAGCATGATTAACCCGTCTTTGTATATACATGTATTTTATAAAGCAAAATAAGCAAACACGAAATTCCGACAAAATTTCTTCGGATCTTAATTCAAAAGTTTGTTCACCGACGGCAGCCATTTAGAAAAATTGGTTCAATACTACAACATTATATTTGTGGATTAGGTCTAGGAAATTAGAAGTATTTATATTTTCGCCCGATGCCAGAAAGTTGGTATTTGGTACTTTTTGCAATTATGGTTATGGAGTAAAAAAGATTTTATTATCACATGATCTATGCTGAGAATTCCTTGAAATTGATAAAATAATTCTATTCCTCACTTGTTAATGGAACAACCTTTTATATAGAGTTTGGAAAGATATGGTGTAAAGATTACAGCGTGTCCCAAATTAAGTAGGATTGATTGGGTACCTAATAAAGATACTATTTTTGGTTAATTGGACAATGATGTACATTTATTAATCTTAAAATTAACGAAGATTTCTAAAGTTATCTTGGAAAACTCGAAAAATCTGTTTCCCCTTTATCGTAACTTACGTTTTGAAACATAAAGTTGATTACTTTCATGGTTTTCTAAAGATAGTGCTAAGTAACTTTAGTTTTCTCTAATTAAAAATTTCTATTTCTTTTTCTGCTTTTAATGATGTGCTTCAATCTAGGTTTTAGGTAATAAATTGCTGAGTGTTTTAAAATTATTATATTACAGAAGTAGGCCATGAAAACAAATGCATTACGTTGCCATACTCTTAAAACTAAATAAACGTTTGATCTGTGCAATTTTCGATTTATTTATGTTATGCATACATGTGTATAAATACATTTTAAATTAAAAACATATCACATTGCTGATTTAGTGAAAAACTGGCACTTTGATAATTAATAACTGAAAATTCACAACAGATAGTGAGAGTGACAGTACCTCTGGACCCTTTCTATTTAAAGGTAGGACTCAAAAGAGAAAAAATGAAACTCTCAGGTCCTGATATTTGGCAATGTTTCGCTTATCAAATCGGAAGCTTGCACCAGGTCAATGCAATGTCGTATTAGATGAGTTTTTGTCAAAATAAACAAAAAATCTGAGATGAGTAAACATAAGGGTTATCACTGCAATCAAAAACGTTTAATTATAGGGAATAATGGAAAATCATTAGGAAATTCAACCTCAATCGCAGTACAGAATTACAATTCAATGATCATTGAGTTTTTATTGTAGTGATAACTTTATGGTAACCTACTCAGCTCATACGTTCATTTTGACAATTAAGCTCATCTTAATCCTGGCATTGGCCTGACAGTTTTTATTTATTTTTGAGTCCTAACCTTTAAGTAAAAAGGGTCTAGACGTGCCCTTACTATCTAGACTTCAGAAGTAATTAAAATAAGTGAAAGGGCTTCATCAACAATATTCAGTACAATCTTTGCTATACATTTGTCTCTCTATCAAAACCCAACCGTTAGCATTGAAACTCGTTTTTAGTCAAAAATACACATCAATCTGTCACAATTTCATTGCATCTTTGTATTGTTATATCAGCAGTTACGAACCCTACCATTGGATACGACAAATAGCAGATAACGTTGGAGCTTTAAAGACTCATTGTAAATAACGTGTTACGGAAATGTAAATTCAACCGTTACAGCAATTTTTGACGAGAATTGGTGTATTTTTGATAGAATAGATGTTATTTTAGTTCTTTACATAAACAAAAGAATTAGGTTACACATAATTACAATAACAAAATAAAAATTATCATTATAAAATAACAATAACTTTTATGACTTTCAATTTAACTTAATTATTTTTCTGTTTCTGTTCTGTTTCTCCATTCATTGTTTTCTCTCCATTAATCAATAATCAAAATCTTTTGCGAATCTAAGATTATTATCTTCCGGGTTGAGCCGTGTTCGTCCTTCCTTCCTACGTTCTCTGCTTGACGTTTCGCTAACCATGCTGTTAGCTTCTTCAGAAGTTACTCTAAAGACTGATGTTGTTGTCTTCGCTCCTCGTTATATACCTATGTTCTGTTACGGTTGGTTGATGTCGATCAGTGACGGGTGGTTGTTTTCGATGGTTGGTTGATCTTCTGTTTGGTATCGACTAATTTTGTGGCGACATTTGTTTTCTTGTTTTTGTGAAGAGTTAATTTCCACGTGTTGCTTAATCGGTAACCATCTTCTCGATTGAAGTTTTATTTTTCATAATTTCTAAGGATTTCTGATTATCCTTGAATAGTAGTTGTTAGTCCTTGATAGAACTTTAGCTTCCTCAAAGTTGATGATGTGTTTCCTTTTCGTGTAGATGTTCTGCGATTGCTGATTTATCTACCGCTCTGGACTTGGCGTCTCGGTGATGTTCTTTTTAATCTACATTTTATGTTGCGTCCGGTTTGACCAATGTATACCTTTACACATGAACAATCAATTTGGTAGACCCTTTTGTTGAGAGTTTCGGCAGGTTATCTTTATTAGAAGGTAGTAGTTGCTGGATTTTTCTAACAGTTCCAAACCTGACACCGATATTCTTCTTCTCCCATGATTTTTATTAATTTGTCAGTTACTCCAGCAATGAATGGCAAACGAGCGTAGGTGGTGACCTGTTCCTTCTCTTTTCGGATTTCTGCGACAGGCGGCTCTTATTTCTTTTTCTGGTATAGCCGTTCTTCATTAGGGGCTTGTTGACGTGTCGAAGTTCTACTGCCTTGTGAACCTCGTCAGGAATCTTGTTAGCTCTATGCAATAAAGTTTTGATTAGAGACCGCTTCTGCTGTGGATGATGGTGTGATATGGCATGGAGGTATCGGTCGGTGTGTGTCTTTTTACGATATACACTATGAGCCAACTTGTTGTTATCCCCTCGTTTCACTAGAACATCCAGGAAAGGAAGCTCCTTATTCTCTTCTGTATCCATGGTAAACTTGATCTTTTCGTGCTGAGTGCTGAGTGCTGAGGTGGTTAAGAAATACATTAAGTGCTTCTTTCCCATGAGGCCATATGACAAAGGTATCGTCCACGTATCTGAACCAGCACTTCGGTTTCTGTTCGCTGGATTGAATGGCTTCTTGCTCGAATGCTTCCATAAAGATATTTGCAATAACCGGTGATAACGGTGATCCCATGGCTGCACCTGATTTTTGTTCGTAGAAATCTCCGTTCCATAGAAAGTGTTGTATTCAGCCTCCATGCCACATCACACCATCATCCACAGCAGAAGCGGTCTCTAATCAAAACTTTATTGCATAGAGCTAACAAGATTCCTGACGAGGTTCACAAGGCAGAAGAACGAAAAGAAGAAGGAACAGGTCACCACCTACGCTCGTTTGCCATTCATTGCTGGAGTAACTGACAAATTAATAAAAAAATCATTGGAGAAGAAGAATATCGGTGTCAGGTTTGGAACGGTTAGAAAAATCCAGCAACTACTACCTTCTAATAAAGATAACCGCCGAAACTCTCAACAAAAGGGGTCTACACAAATTGATTGTTTATGTGGAAAGGTCTACATTGGTCAAACCGGACACAACATAAAATGTAGATTAAAAAACAATCACCGAGACGCCAAGTCCAGAGCGGTAGATAAATCAGCAATTGCAGAACATCTACACGAAAAAGGAAACACATCATCAACTTCGAGGAAGCTAAAGTTCTATCAAGGACTAACAACTACTACCCAAGGATAATCAGAGAATCCTTAGAAATTATGAAAAAAAAAAAAACAACTTCAATCGAGAAGATGGTTACCGATTAAGCAACACGTGGAAACTAACTCTTCACAAAAACAAAGAAAACAAATGTCGCCACAAAATTAGTCGATACCAAACAGAAGATCAACCAACCATCGAAAACAACCACCCGTCACTGATCGACATCAACCAACCGTAACGGAACATAGGTATATAACGAGAGAGAAGAAACAACATCAGTCTTTAGAGTAACTCTGAAGAAGCTAACAGCATGGTTAGCGAAACGTCACAGAGAACGTAGGAAGGAAGGACGAACACGGCTCAACCCGGAAGATAATAATTTTAGTGACAACAGCCGCGAAAGCTTACATTCATCTTTTGCGAATCTTCTGTCCCCTATTCCCCACACTTGTCCGATTATCATATTTCGTTATCGTTCCAATTCCTTTATTTGTTTACTATCCTTATTGTCGTATTTTAGTACATATCTTAAATACTTGTATTTGTCCACAATCTCTATTTCTTCCTCTCCCCAATGCCATTTTCTTCTTTCTCTCTTTCTTCCTTTTAAATTCCATGATTTTTCTTCGGCTCACGTTTGCCTCTAACTTTTTCTTTTTAAGTATTTCCTTAGAGTTTTATTACCCTTTTCATATCTTCTTCACTTTTGTTAACTACTATGTCGTCCGCATACGCCAATACCCATACTTTTCTTCTTCCTACCACTATTCCTCCATCTTGGTTTACCTTCAATTCCTCTTCTAAATCCCCAATATATAAAGAAAATAAACACGAACTTAACGGACATCCTTGTTTCAGTCCTCTTCCCGTCTTAAACTTGTTCCCATTCTCCTCCCACTTTGGTTCTGCAACTCTCCACCGCATCTATTACATCCTCACTGATTCCTTTTTCTCATTCTTTCCCACAACAAACCTCTTTCTACCTTGTCAAACGCAACCCTCAAATTCAAAATAATGGCAGACATTTTCTCTCCTTTCTTTTCCAACTGTTTATTAATCAGGTGCTTTAGTACGTATATACAATCGATAGTAATTCTCTTCCTCTTCTGAAGCCCATCTGCCAATCCGAATTAATTTTTTCTCTACTTCCCTTTCTAGCTTTTTTCTTAGAATCTCACTATACACTTTGTATCCTACGTTTGTTGCTTTATCTCTCTGTAGTTTTTAATTTTCCTCCTATCCCTCATTTGTAAATTGGACATATTATTATCTCCCTCCATTGTTGAGGTAGTCCTTCTCTTTCCATATCCTTTCATATGTTTTTCTCATCCTCTCTCCTGTAATTCTCCATTGTTCCCCTGTGTCCCGTCCGAACCTCCTCTTTACCCATTTTAGATTTTCTATCGCTTCTTCTAATTCCACTTTTTCAATTCCCCCTCTCTGCTTCTCCTCTTTTTTTAAATTTTTATTATGTTTTCGTCCGGTTCTCGTAGCAAACTTTACAGTGTTTCTCCCATTTCTCCTTATTTATTTTATTTCTACCTTTCTTTCTCTTTTTCGCTTTCTTTTCTCCCAAGCTTGTCCTTCGATTTTATTTTGATGATCTATGTTTCCAATTCCTTTTTGTATTCTTCCTTTCTGGTTTTACACATTTCTCTGAACTCTTTTCTTTTACTTCTGTATTCATCTATATCCATTTTTCCGTTTTTCTACCTTCTTCTCCCTCTTCTCATTTTTCTCTTCGCTCTTGGCAGCCTCTATTCCACCATTAATTTTTTGTTCCATTCTCCTTGTTTCTTTCCTGAATCTTCTTATTTGAGTCGCTTCTTCCATTTTTGTATCCTTATTTTTATCTCCTCATCTATTTCATCTGTTGTTTCTTGTTCTTCTCTACTATTTCCATTTTTCCTCTATATCTTTCTATACTATCTTTTGTCCATATCTTCTTTCCACCCATTCCTCTCTGTTCTCTTCTTTGTCTTTTCATCTTTCCCCCAAAGTTAATTCCAGCGATTAGTGATCCGCTTCCTCTTCCTCCCCTATCTTGAAACTTTCTACGTCTTCTAAGCATTTTTCATTTACTATTACGTAGTCTATTATTACCGATTTTCCCATTCCTCCTATAAACGTAAACTCTCCTTTTCCCCTTCCTCCATGTTCCGTTCATTATTGTCCATCCTCTTTCTTTACATAATTCTAGCAATTTCATTCCTTTGTCCATTTATTTTCTTGTCCATAGATCTCCTCATTTTTACTCTTCCATTTATCATCATTCCCTTTCCTCCCCAATTCTTTCATTAAAATCATTATTAGCTTTTTTCTTTATTTTCACTAACCGCCTTTTCTATTTTTCTTCTTGTTGTTTCCATTTTTTCATATATTGTTATTATCATATATATTTCACCTACTTCTGTCCTTACATTGATTTTCATCAACTCTGTACACTTCTCCCTCTTCTTCTCCTACTGCGACCCATTCCTTTCTGACACGTACTAGTATTCCACCTTTTGCTCTTCCCCTCTTCTGCGTTCTGTCCGCAAATTGTCTCTGCCATGTAAATTCCTTCGGTAACATTTCTTTCCACTCCTCCCATCCTTTCTCCTCCATCCATGTTTCCACCATCCCCACCATTTTAAATTGCCTTACATATTTCCAAAATTCTTTCCCTTTGTTTTTAAACCCGCTACATTCAAAAATAGAATTTTTGCTTTTTTCTTTCTCCTTTTCTTCATTCCCTCCCATTTTGAAATCCACTCCCCTTCTCTCTCTTTTAGTTTTGTTATCCACTTTCTCATCTTTTTCCTCCTTCTCTAACCATTTCCATTCTTCCCCATCTACCCACATTTTTGTATCCTACTTTCACCCTCTCACCATCCTTTTCCATTTTTTGTCTCTTGCCTTATCTGCATTTGGACGTCCCTCTCTATTTTAGTCATGTCATCGTCTATGTAAATTTTATTATCTTTCATCATACTCTTTTTCTGCTTATCTCTATTTTATTCTCCATGCTTCACATTTTTATTAACACTACAACTCTTCCTATTCCAAATGCCTCTACAATCTTTGTTTCCATCTTCATCTCTTCCTTTATCATATTTTCCACTTTCTTTTGTATTTCTCCTCTTCCTCCTTGTACATTTAGTCCTCTGACTACCATATTTTTTCTCCTCTTTGTTTCTCCATATTTTCTACCCTTTTCTCCAAGTTTTCCACTTTTTCTTCTAATCTTTTATATTTGTTTTTTTTATTACTTACTTTTCGTTTATCTTATATTTTATTATCTCTCTCATTTCTTGATTAATTTTTTCTTGATTCGTTTTATCTGTTTTATTTCGTTCAGCATTCCTCTGTGTATTTTTGATAAAAAAAAAAGAGTTTTTAGGGAGAGTTGAGTTTTGGTAGACAGACATGTATAGCAAAGTTGTACAGAATTTAATTCTTCATTGATCTGGGAAAACATGTACAGAGTCCTCCATTAGATTTTATCAGGTTATTCATTACTTTCAAGTAGAAACTTTGAATACCCTGAATAATCTATCGTATCTGCTGGGCATCTCCAGTATTTATTTTGTGTTCAATTACGTTTTTTACTTTTTCAGTTTGTCCTGGTCGAGATCTTGATCCAATAGTTGTTGTGAGAATTTCTTCTTCTATATACCCTTCATCGTGTTTTTACCATTTTACTATTTGAGTTACTGACATACGAATTCCTGGTGTAGTATTTTCCTTAAAAGTTACAGGTTCTGTGTTGACGTTTAAGATTCTAAGTGGTACTACATTCTTAACTCCTTACCAGTGATTGCCAATCAGCAATCCTTTACCTAGGGAGTCAGTCTCAATTAGCTCTATACACCGAATGCTCCCGACCACGGGTATCCGATCACGACGATCTCAGTCCTTCCAGGCAGTCTAAGATTTTCTTTCAACAAAACACGTGCTATGCTTCCTTGTCGTCTACTGTCAGAACATCATCCTTCATATCCAAATGGAACCAATACTTTTTATTATGTCTATTCCCAGGATAACCTTATCAGTGATGTCAGCTACTAGTGCTTGATGGTTGATTACTCCGTTCCCAAATCAATGGTTACTTATCCCTGTGAATTTGTTTGCCAGTCGCCCTTGCACTACATCAGGGAGGCAATCATCAATAAGAACACTGAACATTGTCTGTTGTAAAACCTTCAATGTAGATCCTGATGATGCGATCCAAATGGTAATCTCCAGGGCATTGTTCTCTGAGGTCGATTTTTGTCCCTCTTCTAATTTTAAAAGTTTAAAAGTCTCACTTGCATTTATTATTTTTCCAATTTAAAATAAAGTTAATTTACGATAGGTCAGTTTTTAAACGGCATTTTTGACACTCGATCTTGCGATTGTAAAATAAAAATACCCCACACCAGCCAGTGTTACGATTCTTATCGCTTCGTTATTTCTTTTCGCATTAGGTACCAACACTATTCAGAGATTATGTATTTAACACGAATAATTATTATAACACCGTCACAATGATTACACGTTATAATTTATATCAACTCGTATTTAATGACAACTTACAACTGAACTGCAACAGCTACATGACTACGCTTTTATAGTTGTAGAATAATATTTTAGAAGATGACTGAATATTCAGGAGAAATATAAATAAATATCGGAAGTACGGGTGTAGGTACCATTTTCGATGGTTTTTGGGGGTATCTCGAAAACGGTTTTCACGAACCTTGGCTACTTTATCAAGAAACAATTGGTGATGCATTCGAAACTTTCGTACCCCTCTTCATTTCTGAGGTGCGTTTTTGAAAATTTGTCGTTTTGAGACGCCCCAGCAGTTTCTTTGCTTTTAGAGTTAGAAAAACGGGAAAATAACACATTATGTATAATTTTCAGTAGAACCCTGTGGCGCACTGAAAATTATTCTGAATCGAATATAGTTTTTTAGAAAATGATCAAACTTGGGGTTTTTCTTATATTTTTGTCTTTCAAATTCCTTATATTTTTACCTTTCCAACCTATGTATAACGTATATTTATTTTAAGCAAAACATGGGTTTTAGGGAAAATTTTACATAAGGTGCTATTTTTCTGTTATCATAACCCTAAAAACAAAGAAACTGCAAGATGGGTCCCAAAACGACAAGTTTTCAAAACGCCCTCTAGCTCAGAATCGAAGAGGGCTACAAAAGTTTCGAATGCATCATCAATTGTTTCTTGAAAAGTAGACAAGCCTCGTGAAAACCGTATTGCTCTACGCGATACCCCCAAAATCATCGAAAATGGGACACCCTGTACACCAGTTGCAGTCCACAAAAACGATTCTAAAACTGCTTGAAATTTAGAGAGGTGAAATACCCTTAATAAAACAGCAGAATTCCAAAATCTTTCAAACATTGGGTTTATTACAATTATGATTTATTACTGCTTACTACGCTAAGGGATTTCAAAACAAACAAACAACGGGGTTTATTACTATTAAGATTTACAACTTCTTTGTACGTTGAAGGATTTGAAACAAACTAACAGCTGTGTTTTGCGCATTTCAGATTTACATTTTTTTTGTAACTATTTGCTACTTAAGTAAAACAAACCGAGTCAGGTCATTGTTTATTTGTTGGAACAAAAAATAAGCCTCATGTTTTGTATGTCTTTCACCTATCCAATAAACAAAACCGCAGCATCGTTTCTTCGACGTCATGTGGTGAATAAACGCGGTCAACTTAGAACCACCCATTGAACCATACCACAAATTAAAATTCGGCAAAAAGTATTAAATTTTACCGAATTTATCTTCCAAATTACACCTCTATTTATGAACCCATTTTAAAAACTTAAACGTCATAGTAATCACCAAATTTTTAGAAATAAGATATTTTGGCCATAACACAAAATTTGAAAAAAACCGCTCTATTTTATGAAAATATTATTGTAGAATACTCCCAAAATTTTGAAAGTAACATTTTCCCTACTGCGTCACAGCCTGCCTGTGATTGAAACTCGACGTAGAATTCTTATTACTACATTTTTGTTTAACACAAACTAGTTATCAAAGTTGTTAGTACGGGATTGTTTATATATTCTCATCGTTAGTTATTTTGGTCAGATAAGAGTGGCCTATTTAACATAGCGAGGCGTACACCTAATCATTCTATTAAATGAACCGGAAGAATATCATTGCAAGTTAATTTTTTTCAATTAAGTACCACTTCACTTTTACATACTTTCTATTGAAGAAATATTTCTACTTACAATGGATTTGAAACGTAATTCATAAATTGAATATTGTTTAGATGAACTGTGAAATTAATACAGTTGAACCTACTTAAGACGACCACGTATGTTTAAAATTATAACAGACACAAACGCATTACACATTATTTTTTGCAGAAATTTTATTATTTTCCCTCTTAATTACTTTTGGAAAAGAAGTAATTTTATAGCAAGTTAAAGCTAAAAAGAAGATCCTAAAAGAAGCAATGACTAAGGGAAAAGTTAACGGTACTATTTCAATTGTGCTGTTTTGATTGTTATCAGTCATTTGCATTATTTTTCTCATCAATTCTATTTTAATTTCTTCTTTCTTTCGCTTTTTTCTTATTTATTTTACTTCTTTATTATATTTTATTATATTCATTTTCTTGTTCTTATAATTTTATTTTTAATAAAAATAAGTTAATAAGAAGAAAGTACGGACGTGGAAATAAAAGAATTAAGAACGGAAATAATGACGACGAATGAGAAATAAGTATAAAAGGTGGAAAACTTAGAAAAAGTGGAAACTATGGAGAAAGAAGAAAGAAAAGAATTTAGTGGTGAAAGGATTGGCAGTAAACGGAAACGACCAAGAAATAAAGATACAGAGGGTATATATGCTATGAATAGCATTGTAAAGTTGGAAGAAAAGTGGAAGAAACAAGATAGATAAAGAAGAGAATAGTATTGATAAAGGTAGGAAGTGTAGAAAAAAAATTTGAGATATCACGAATTAAAAAGAAGTTACGAGGTACAAGAATTTATATTGACGATGATATGACGAAAAAGTAAAGAGATATAGAAAAAAATATAGAATAGGAGGGAAAAAGAGTGAAAGTAGAACACCTAAAAATGTGGGTAGAATAAGTGAAAGAAAAGATAGGTTGAGAAGGGAAGGAGGAATGGAGAAAAATGGGAGGGTATAAAAGAGACAAAACGATATTTTCAATGTGGCAGGAATAAAAACAAATGAATAGAACTTTGGAGTTAAATTAAAGATTTTAAATGGGGAGGCTGTTAAAAACCTGGATGGAGAAGAAAGATTGGGAAGAGTGGAAAGACAGTATGCTTGGAAGTATTTATATGGGACGCACAGTTTGCGGGAAAAGCAGAGAAGAGGGAAAGAGCAAAGGAAAGAATAATAACAAGGTTGATGAAAACGAATATAGAAACAGATGAAGGAGAAAGGTATAAAAATATTAAACGGAAACATAGAGGATGGAGGAAAGGGACACACATTTATTAGAGGAAGAGGAAAGTCGATAATAGACTATGTAATAACAAATGAAAGAGATATGAAAGACATAAAAAGTTCGATTAGTGAAAGTGAAGATTCTGACTATCAGCCGTTAGAGAAGAGAAAAGTGGAGAGAAAGAAAGGTATGGAGGGAAGAAAGTATAGAAAGTTGCAAAAGACAAAGCTCAGAAGGAGGAATAGAGAAGGAGATAAGCAAGATGATAAAAGAAATGGAGAAAGCATCAGAAAAGAGAAAGTATAGAGAGTGAGAACAGAATAATTGCAAAAAGCAGAGAAAGCAATGAGGAAAGCGAATAGAAAATGGAAAAAAAGGTAAAACAACAATTGAAGAGTATCAAAAGATTAAGATAAAATCTTAAAGATAAATCAAAATGGAAAAAAAGGAAAATAGCAATTGAAAGAATATAAAGAGATTAGGATGAAATTTAAAGAAAAATTCAAAATGAGGTTAGAAAGTGAGATTGCGGAATTAAGAAACAAAGGACAAGTTTGGAAGTTTGATAGGAGGGAGAAAATAAAACGGAAAAATAGAAGGGAAAAATAGAAGCAACATTGTAGAAGTTGTTAGAGGGAGTAGACAAAATTAACCGAAAAAAGAGATAAGGGGTATAATAAGAAAATAAGAGAAGGAGGATTTGAAAATGAGGAGATGGAAGAAACGATAAATAAAACTTAAAAGAGGAAAAGCTAGAGCCACAGATGAAACAGGGCGAGTAGTGGAGATAGAATGGGGGTAAAAAGATAAGAGAAAGATTAAGAAGAATATTTAAAAACAGGGAAAGGAGGAAAGGAGTGGGGATTACCAGAAAAATAGAGAGAAGGAATAATATGCCCGGTATACAAAGGAAGAGACAGGAAAGATGAAAAAATCATCAGAGGATTTAGGCTTCTGAATGTCGGTGAAATAATAACAAAACGGCTAGAGAAAGAAGTAGATGAATAGAAGTTGATACCGGATTGGCAAATGGGTTTTAGGAGAAGAAGAGGAACAGTGAACAATATATATATATATATATATATATATATATATACAGGATGTTCAGAATAAGCATAAAGGCCGAAAATTGCAGATTCTCTTGAGAAATATAATGATGTAGTTGAAAGGAAAAAAAATCTACGTGGAATAGAGTTTGATTTATAAAGGTTTAAGCTTGACCAAGAATTAGAAAGTTAATTAATTCTTTAGGTGTAGGTTATGTTGCCAAGTAATATGCAACAATTTAAAAATGGGTTTATTTATTTTCTGTTCCCTAGTGACTTAAAATATGTAGCAGCAAAAGGCATGATCAAGGCTTTCAATTTTTCAGGATGTCCACTGAGCCCTTGTTTATTTTCTTGTATCTAAGATATTTAGGGAAAAAAATTAAAGGACAGTAGGTAGAGGAATACTGGTGGGAAGACAAAAAGTGTGGTTTTGGTCTACGCAGATTATATGGTGTTCTTGGCAAATGAGATGAGATGAAAGGAATAATAAAGGTGATGAATAGATACTTGAAAAAAGAAATTAGAAGTAAATGTAGAAAAACAAAAAATTATGTAGTTTAAGAAAAAAAGGAAGAATAACGAGGGGAAGTGAAAGTGGGGAGAGGAAGATATGGTGGATAAGATATAAATATCTAGGGTACAAGGTAAGGTACGACAACGAGGACAAAGAACAGATTAAGGAATTACTGCAAAAAGAAATAAAATAATAAGGGACGTATGGGGTATAGGGGAAGAAATATTTGGAAAAGACTTAGAGAAAAGAAGGTGGATATTTAAAAAGAATTATGAAAAGTGTGTTGATGTATGAAGCAAAGGTGTGGTGATGAAGAAATGAGAGAAACTGGAGAAGATACAAGAAAAGTGAACACCAGGTTATATAGACGAAGATGAATTGAAACTGGAAAAAATAAGGATAGATACAGGAAAAATGGCAATAAGGTATAAAGAAAAGATGGAAAGCAAATGAGTTAATAACATACTATATGAATGCTGAACGGAGGTAGTGGCGCAAAATATAAAATAAGGTGAAGATGGGAGAAGAAGATATTATGAAAGAGGAAGATGTGCAAAAGAGGAAATAAAGAAGATAAGAGTTGGACAAAGAAGTATGGAAATAGAGATTGTACAGAGAAAACAAGACGAAGATAGGCAGTGTGGGAAAATATAAAGCATTTGAAGCTAGAGTGCAGTCAAGTAAGAGCAGAGAAAAGAGTGAGTAAAGTGTTGCTGGAACAGGAAGATGGGAATTGTGTGAATGAGGTGGAAAAAAAAAGAAAATGTATAGAAGAAATAGAAAAAATAATGCTATGAGAATTGCCCACTTGCCGGCCATTTTTTGAACTCGAAAATAATTTTACAGCAATTTCTCTTGACCTATTTACCAATAAAAAATTTTCTACAAGATGTAGGACCTATGGTTACCGAGATATGGCCGGCGTCCATTTTAGTTGGCCACGCTGTACACCAATTACCCGACAGGTAATTAGGTCCCCGGTATCATAATAACACTTATATGCCATGTTTCATAAAATTCGTGTTTACATAACGGACGGACGACGGGTCGTTCTACAGGCAAGAAAAATTTCAGTTAAGAAACCGTAATCACAAAGATATGCAGTCAAAATACGTCGATACTGAAGACTAAAGAAAATTGTTATCGTTTACAAACAATGGTGCCAATAGACCCTGGTATAACGTATAAGTGAACCTGCGTCTGTAGATTAGTGATCTCTAACAAAAAGATAAGTGGTTAAAGGTGAACGACTTGTCCTATTCTTGTTTAGTCCTAATCCGCAGGTAATACACCTTAAAAGCGTCACTGTAGCGATGTGAATATTGTTTTGACTTAAGTAAACTCACCTTAGCAAAAGTAGAATAAAACATTTTTCTTTTGACTACCGTTCATTGTTTAGGCATATGTAAATTTACTTCTATTGTTGTCTTTTTTTGTGTTTTTTGGGACTATAACTCCAGATTCGTGTTAAATAAAAGTTGATCTGTTTATGGAGTAATCGAAAGCTTTTACCAAAATTTCAATCACTTATTGAAATTAAATTAAAAGCTAAGACTACCATCTGTCCTTGATGCGTTAAGTATGTCATAAATGTCATAAATGACGTGTTCGTTTCAAAACAATTACATAATGAATTACATTTAATTTAAAACGCACTGGCTCGTGCTATGCTCATTCTCTCCCCAACTGCTGATACAATTTTCAACATGAAAAAAAGATATTAATGATTTGTCAAAGGTGCACATGCTTAGTAGATCTGTCAAGTTATGGTATACAGGTTTAGTAGGTACTTGTATATTACCTGGTTTTTTTTCATTATGGCAACTGGTTTGATTTTTTACAATCCTACATTAGCAGGATAACTGCACATGGTATAGGCGTCCTTTAATTAATCAGCAAAATCTTACCAAAGCAGATTGTTATTTTATAAATCAGTTGAATGTTCACAAAACTGCGCTTTTCCAAAATTTAGTTTGAATCGAAATTAAAATAAAAAAAAGGAATGTGAGTTGAAGGTTTGTTGTTTAATCGCACATACTTCATGAGTTCATGTTTGTTAATAGATCTTACTTATGTATTTAAAAAAGTGTGCGTTTTCGCAAGTATCTGCTACACCACGAATTATTACCTCACTTCTTTACAGGTAGTACCTACCTAAAATAATCGCTCTCTAGGTACTAATAACATTAATTAATAATATCGTGGGGGACGAGTACTAGAAGATATAATCAGGTGATGGATGGAAAAATTTTTTTCATTCAATTTGAAGGAAGCTAGCAGTACCTACAACTTCAAAAACAGCAGCTCTAGTCCAGTACAAGAACTTAAGACGAATAAACTATCAGGCGTTAACTTTTTTCAAAAGTAATTTGCACTCGCGTGATAAATGTCTATAAATATGCGGAAAGGTAATAACAAGCAATTATTGTTTATTACAATGCCTCTAATTGCATTCTTAATAGACGTTTAGATTGCAATCTTATCAACTTAAGCTGTTATCAAATAAAACAAACAAGAAAAATTTATTCTCAACAACATATTTACATGTTGATACGAGTAATCGTGTAATTAATTAAGTGTTCATTAAGATATGGCATCATTTTTTCCCTACATGTTGTATTGGTTTCAAACTCACACACGCCAAACGTATCACACTTTTCTTTGGAGACTTCTTTTCACATAAACGAAAAGCTTGTCAGTTTTCTTTATTTATCTTTAATTAATCAAATGAATTAAATTAATCGGTTGAGTAGTTTTGTTGAATTAGTTTAAAATCAAGTTCTTAACTACTTTATGGTTGTTTTTGAGGAAGAGTTTTAAAAACCGCAGCAAAAGAGGTTTATATGTAGTAATTTGAAATATAATCTAGTTATTAGAAATTTATCGACTTCCTGAAATTCGATCAATATGAAATTATGTATATCGCCATAATCCAACGTCGGTGAAGTTAGCACCCCATTTCTCAAAATTTTTAATTTTAAAGGTTGTTTCTGATTGTTTTTGTTCTACATTGTTCCAGAGTAACAATGGTTTTAACTCAAATAGCTTTTTTCAAAAACCTAAAAATTTCGGTACTGTTCTAGTTGTTCTGAACATTGTTCCAAAAGAATAAATCCATAACTCTAATTATAGACTCACAAATTAAAAGCAGATTTTGAGTTAGCACCTCTTTTCGCAAATATCAAAAAAATTCAATACTATTCTACATTGTTCATAGCATTGTGCCGAAAGAACAAATCCAAAACTCAATCTACAAGCTCACAAATAAAAAAAATTATTAGTTGGCACCCCTTTTTGCAAATATCAAAAATTCAATACTGTTCTACATCGTTCTAATTGTTCATAGCATTGTACCGAAAGAACAAATCCACAACTCAATCTATAAGCTCACAGATAAACAAAACTTTTGAGGTGGCACCCCTTTTTTAAAATCAAAAATTTCAAACTGTTTTAAATTGTTTTAAGCATTGTTCCAAAAGAACAAACCCATAACCTAATCTATAAACTCAAAAATGAAAAACAAAACTTTTTTCAAAAACCTAAAATTTCGATACCGTTCTACATTGTTCTAGTTGTTCTGAAGTTAAAAATAATTTTTGCTTTGCATCACTCTTTGTAAATGTGGAAGATTTGGATACTGTTCTACACTGTTCTAGATCTTCTACACATTGTTCCAAAAGAACAAATTCATAACTGAAATTATAGGCTCACAAGTTGAAAAACAATTTTTTTTAAAATATTGTAGTTTGAGTTATGGGTTACGAACAACTACAACAACGTAAAAATGTATACAAATTTTCCACATTTAAAAAAAGTAATGCTAGTTCAAAAATTGTTTTTAACTTGTGGACCTATAATTTCAGTTATAAATTTGTTCTCTTGGAACAAGATGGTCCATTTGGAGCAATGTTTAGAACAACTAGAACAATGTAAAACAGTATTGCATTTTTCAATATTTGTAAAAAGGGGTGCCAACTGAAAAAGTAGTTTTTTTTTATCCGAAAACTATTTAAGTTGAAACATTGTTACTTTGGAACAATGTATTACAAAATTAAAAATTTTCTAAAATATTTTCAAAATGGCGACATTTCCGGATATGCCAAAAATTGATTCCATATCTGTTTTTTAAATTTTGCCACCATATCAAAATTCTACCTTAAGTTTTATGATCAGCACCATCATATTGTCAAGACATCTGTCTTAGTTTTTGACATATGCAACATTTAATGCAAAAAATTAGATTTGCAGGGGCCTCTACTTAAGAAATTCACTACTTTTGAATCGTTGAAAATAAATAAATAATTCTTTCTGTTTATATTTTGAGTCGTTCAGCTAATATTTCAAATCGTCGCTGACCACATGTGCCTACTGCGATTTTTTTAAGTTTAAAAAAACTGTTAAATACTTATTTTTTAAATAGCAGCTGGTATTTCTGACAACATAAATGGATGTAGAATTAAATTTTATAGCCAGTTTAATCAACAGTATGCATTGCTATCTTCATTTGTTTTCAAGCTATTAGCAATTTTCTGATGAAACTTTTTTAATTTACGAAACACTTTCTTTATATATCAAAAATTTTTTATTTTATACCACGAATATTGGTGACTTTCCACGATGCGCTCCTTTTTATGTAATTATAATTATTACTGGCTTAATTAAATTTATAAATATAGACACGTCTTTAAAGGTTTAACGAGCAAATTTTTATATTCATTGTTTTAGGCACGGTGTCAACTACACACCCATTATTGTTCACTACTCAAAAGCGTCTTCCCCACTTTCACTTTGTTTCATCACGTATGCCTAAAAATTGATTTATCATCATAGCATACAATAAACAAATATATCCTAATACTAAACAATAGATATAGTATCACACTTAAACATTAAAAATGACCTCGCAATCACTGCAATATGTCAAAAACTACTGCGTGCAGTTTCGGTACAGCAGGCCACTAGCCACTATGTTCCGGCCACGTTAATTTATCCACAAAAACATATGAATCGACAACTACAACGAAATGGTCTTGCTGGTACAATTTACGAATTTTATGATACCGAAATTCTGTAAAAATAATGGAATTGTTCTTTCTTGCGATATCTCCTCACACTTCGCACAAGTTGCAGCCGTTAGACGTCGTCTTTTTTGGCCTCATTCAAAAGAACTTACAATGACGAATGTAATAAATATTTGAAATTTTACCTTCTTCAAAAAATAACACCATTTGAAATACTGAACTTGTTTAATAAAACTATCATGCTAGTCTCCACTCCAGAAAAAAGGGCGTCAAAGGTTTTGAATAAACATGTCTTTACCGAAGAAGATTTCCTTCCAGCAGAGTTGCGTAGCGAGAAAACTGTCAAAGTGACATCCCAGCGAGACAACTCCTACAATTCTCATTAATGTTGCTTCAGAAGATGTCAATGAAATACTACAAAATTCGGTAGAAGTAGCTGGTTGCAGCCTTAATCGTTCGTTACGAGAAATGTTACCTTTACTAGAAGCAAAAACTATTACCAAGAAAACGTCTAAGAAAGAGGCAGCACTCGGAAATAATAATCTCATCTACACCCAATAAAAATAATTTGATCGAGAAAGCACTCAAATTCGTGCAGCAAATTCAGGTGATTCTTCCGGTGACACACATTGTGGATGATTTATGTCTAGTGTGTGGAGAATTTGGAAAAAAATTGTAATATGTGGCTCAAATGCGTTTAATATTGCAATTGGGCTCATAGTGCGTGCGCTGACACCTCAAGAAAGCAGATCTTTATTTATGATTTCTGTCATTGATCGTTAACCATTAACAGAGCAATATAGGCCACTGGTCCATTATTCCCAATCTAGTGGGCCACACAAAACATTTTTAAATATATAGTATAATATATTCTCCTTAATATACGTTTCAATCTTCATCTAGAGAATAATACATCGTCGCACTAAAAATTTTCGCTAAAAACATTTGGCAAAATAATTTGCTTAGGGCTTATTTTCCCCACATTCCCTATTCAAAAGCTTTAAAAGGAAAATAAGCAGAATTGAACAGAATAATAAGAAGACTGGAGATTGATTTATGCAAAACCAAAAGAAACACAGGCAAAAAACTAAAATTTTGCCAGGAACGTATTTGAACCCCTGATGGAAGATGCGAATGTTCAGGAAAGAAATAGGATTCAAATGTCTTAATACGTTTCTGGTAAAATTTTAGTAATAAATTTGACGGAAGGAAAATCGATTTACCAACAAGTAGAAAACTTTTTTGGCGGAAACTAACGTTCTAGCACTAAATTCGTAGAAATTTGAGTATTCAATTGCTTGCCAAAAAATTCCAAACATTTTTCTGCGGACTAGAATGGAATTCATGATTAACCTGATCGTCGTGGTAAAACTTAAAACTAAAGAAATCGCAAGCAGAAAATTTTTTCCCAGAAACTAAAACTTTAAAAACAACACCAAAAAATTCTAAACGAGTACAATTTTAAAGACGTACAGAAACAGAAGTGAGCAGATAGAAATGAAGCGATTAGATATAGAATGTATGACAAAACTAAAAAGCACAAAGAAAATCATGAAACCGTAAGATTTTTTTAGCATTCCATTCGTATTTATTTTAAGTTGCCCATTAAATCCAACAGAAAAAAACTGGTACAATTCAAAAGACTAAAAGGAAAAATTTGTGCAGAGTAAAAGATAGTAGAATTTATATAGTAAAGATAAAGAAGAAACAAACAAAAAAGTTTTATTAGGCGAATCCGAACTTTTAATACTGGATTTACGCCAAAACCGTCAAAATTCTAGAGTGTATCATAACCGAAGGAAACACAAACAGAAATTTTATTCCGCTGAAATTAAAGTTTTTGGTCTAGACTGTACACTCATGAAATTTAAAACTTGGACACCACAATTTCTGTATACAAAAGTTTGCACATTGTGAAGCGGGCTTAAAGGTATCATTTACAATTCTAACAGCAGGTAGTCTCAGCAGGGGTTATCTTATAGAAGGACTGTAGAATGAATCATTACACTAAGCACGTTTTAGAAAATAGGTAATTTACGTTGCTTACTTAATTTTTTCTTTAAAGAATATATTTGAAGGTATCGCTAATTAAACACCATAGCTCGATTAATTATCGAATCAAAATTTTGTTTAGGAAATGTTTACAAAATAAAATTAGAAATAATTTTGATTTAAAAAACGTCTACAAGCAATAACTTTTAAATTAAATCAAAAAACTAAACATGGTTATTTGGGTTGACTGATTATTACTTATTTTTAAATAAATCTAACCTACTAATTATTGTAAGTTATTAAAAAATCATTAAACTCTCTATTCATAATATTTAGTCCTTACAAAATGTATATTTTATGACGTTTCATTTTTTCTGTAGTTAATATAAAAATGAAAATAAAAACTAAGGCAATTCTTATTGTCAACGTATATATTTAGTTTTTGACAAGAATTTATTACATAATTATAATTAAGATACCAAGTTATAGTTTAAAATTAAATGAAAACTTTTTTTTAAATAAAGGTATTACTATATAAATAAATATAAGAAATCAATAATGGGTGTGACCTCCATTATTATTGATACATTCTTGGAGGCGTCTGCTCATTGACGCTATCAAGGTATCAATATAATTAATATTAATCGTTTCCCATGCGGTATCAATGGCTGCAATTAGTGCATTACGGTTTACTGGTATAAAATTTGGCCCTTGTTGTCTTCGGATAACAGCAAGTATTCGAGCCCAAACATTTTCGATAATGTTAAAATCTGGGCTTTTGCTGGCCAGGGTAACAGCTCCAAGTTATTTGCTTGTATCCAGTTGCGCACAACCTGCGAAGTATAGGGTCATCATATCCCGATAGTTAATTATCGAATGTTCCAAGAAAATATGTGTAAATAGTAAATGGAATCTACTAACGTAACGTTAAGTCGTTAATTATAGTTACATAACTCTCCTTTCATAAGATATAGTTCATATTAATATGCTTATTGTAAAGCTTCGTACACACCTGAACAACAAACCGAGGAACAAACAGAACAACGAACCGAACGGCAATCGGAACATTAATTTGGACGGTGCTACGTACGAATTTTAGAACAGATTCGCAAGTCCTGATTGTTCCACGAACGGTTTGCGGCGTTCCCGCAACTTGTCGGTTTTTTCTCCGACATCAAAGAAAATGCGCGCGAATGCGTTTGCAGGTTTGGACGAATCTAAACAAAACGGCGAACAAACTTATGCGGAAGAATTAAATTATTTATTTTTGTCCTCCCTTTTATGGGTTTGTTGTGTTTTAGGTGGTGTTCATTGACGCTATCAAGGTATCAATATAATTAATATTAATTGTTTCCCATGCGATATCAATGGCTGCAATTAGTGCATTACGGTTTACTGGTATAAAATTTAGCCCTTGTTGTCTTCGGATAACAGCAAGTATTCGAGCCCAAACATTTTCGATAATGTTAAAATCTGGGCTTTTTGCTGGCCAGGGTAACAGCTCCAAGTTATTTTCTCGTATCCAATTGCGCACAACCCGCGAAGTATGAATAGGGGCGTTGTCCTTAACAACAAAATACATTATGAAAATGTTAATTCAACAGATCCCGAACTATTTTTGGAAAAGTATAGTGAAATAATCTTCGTCTGGATAAAACACTTCGACTGAAGGTTTCATAATGAATTACCAGTAAACCGTAATGCACTAATTGCAGCCATTGATACCGCATGGGAAACGATTAATATTAATTATATTGATACCTTGATAGCGTCAATGAGCAGACGCCTCCAAGAATGTATCAATAATAATGGAGGTCACACCCATTATTGATTTCTTATATTTATTTATATAGTAATACCTTTATTTAAAAAAACGTTTTCATTCTTGGTATCTTAATTATAATTATGTAATAAATTCTTGTCAAAAAACTAATTATATACGTTGACAATAAGAATTGCCTTAGTTTTTATTTTCACTTTTATATTAACTACAGAAAAAATGAAACGTCATAAAATATACATTTTGTAGGGACTAAATATTATGAATAGATAGTTTATAATTAATAATTAATTATAATAATTAATCGAGCTATGGTGTTTAATTAGCGATACCTTCAAATATATTCTTTAAAGAAAAAATTAAGTAAGCAACGTAAATTACCTATTTTCTAAAACGTGCTTAGTGTAATGATTCATTCTACAGTCCTTCTATAAGATAACCCCTGCTGAGACTACCTGCTGTTAGAATTGTAAATGATACCCTTAAGCCTGCTTCACAATGTGCAAACTTTTGTTTACAGAAATTGTGGTGTCCAAGTTTTAAATTTCATGAGTGTACCTATTCATTTGAATTCCATTTCAAAACTTTTAAGACCAACGCTAATATTTTCGGTTTTGATAGTACAAAACTCGAGAATTAGAATAACTATACGTATAAAGAGTTACATTTTACATACCGAGTGGTAATAAATTTAAAATACTTTCAAATAAAATTTTTGTAGAATTAGCTATTATTGAACAAAAATACAGTTTTGATCAATTAACTGTAAATCGAATTATTATACTCAAAAAATTGGATGAATGATTATTATAGAAATTATACTTCTGTTGGTTTTAATGTTATTTTGATGAAAGATTAACGGATGACCTTAGAATCATGATTTTACTAACAGTAACAATTTGTACAATTTGTAGTACGGTGTTTACCAATTAATTGCGATGATTATTTGCGAAGGCAATTTTCTCGAGGTTCTCGTAGTAATTTTGAAGATTACGCGTTAATTAGTTTTAACGTAACTAAAAACGTTGTATTGGCGGTTTTTTCAGAATTGTAAATACTTCCAGTAGTGTAATTTTTATGTTTTCAAGGTTCCTACTTTTTTTGATATACAGTGAATTCCAAAAAGTACGCATCGTATGGAAAACTTTTATTATTAATTATATCTTAGAGATGACTTAGAGGTGTTAGTTTTTGCTTTCATTGGCGGCGGTTAAGGGGTTCTTGGTAGATGTGGAATTTGACATGTTAATATTAAAATATTCAAAAAGGGTATTTTTGTAAAGATATCAAAAATAGTCATTAAGAAAAGTTGTTCCAAATGATATTTTAGACCTATAACCTAAATTTTAGTACAATACTGACAATTTTATTTTTTCGAATTCCATAAAAATTTTGAAATTTTTGACATTTTTAAATGATTTAGTTCTTTTTATATTATTTAAATTTTGTACTATCTTCACTTAGTTCAAAATTATGTGACAAACAAATTTGAAACACAATTTTCTAAATTTTTATGCAATTTGAAACAAAAATAGAATTGTTAGTATTATATACTGTGTCCAAAAACTAGTCAAAATTTTCGATGTAAATGACGCGGGTAAATATTTTTGCTCAATATTTTTTTAAGTTGGTACAACTGTTAGTGACTTCAATGCCACATTATATGTCAAAATATTCAATAGTGTTTGAGTGACACTTGTTTTTGTGTGTGAATTTGGCGATTTTGACAATGTCTGAAATTATGCAACAAAGAAGTGCGATCAAATTTTGTTTCCTGAATGGAATAAATGCTGCAGAAACGTTGAAAATGTTGGAAAAGGCTTACTGGAACCGAGCTCTACCAACATCAACAACATATGATTGGTATAACTTGTTCAAAGAAGGTAGAGAACGCGTTGAAGACGAAGAACAGGGCGGTCAACCATCGGCCTCAACTGACGATGCTCACATCCAAAAAGTAAAAGAATTAGTGCTTGCAAATCGTCGATAAGAGACATTGCTGATGAAATTGGCGTATCAAAGAATCAATTAATACCATTTTGAAAGATATTTTGGGTCCTCAAACGTGTCAAGACTCTATTGGTACCAAAAATGCTGCATTTTCTTGAAAAAACAGCGTCGTGTTGATGTGTGTGAAACAATTCTCTCTGACTATCAGGCGGTTTATAAACGCATTATTAAGGGAGATGAGACTTAGATCTACGCTTACGACTCCAAAAGAACCGACCAATCGAGTGAATATCGTGCCAAAGGTGAGGCAAGACCAAAAAGACCACGTCAAAGTCGCTCAAAAATCAAGGTGATGTTGACAGTTTTCTTCGATTATCGTATGTGGTGCATTACGAATTCCTTCCCACTGGTCAAACTGTCAACAAGGAATACTATTTGAGTGTTATGCGTCATTTGCTTGAAGTTATTCGTAAAAAGAGGCCGGATTTATGGAAAGACAACTCTTGGTTTTTACACCACGATAATGCGTTATCTCACACTGCACTGATTCTTTGTGATTTTTTCGACAAAAATGCAACCAATATGGTTCCGCAACCACCTATTCACCTGATTTGGCTCCGTGTGATTTCTGGCTATTTTCAAAACTCAAAAGACTACTCTGAGAAAACCGTTTTGAGTCGATTGAAGACATTCAACGTGACTATTTTGAAGAGGACTAAATTGAATTAGAAGAATCAATAAAGATTTTTTGATTTATAAAAACAATTCCGACTAGTTTTTGGACACATGTATTAAAGTCAAAAATATCACTTCAAACGACTTTTTTCAATGACTATTTCTGATATCTATACAAAAACACCATTTTTTAATAGTAATAAATCCAATTTCACATGTTTCCCAAAGACCCCTTCACCGTCACAAATTATCTCTGAGGTATAATTAATTATAAAAAAGTTTTCCATATGATTTTTGGAAATTCACTATAGTAGTTTAGTGTTTGAAATAATATAAATAATAATCAAAAAATAAGTACTGCCTGATCCAAAACAAATCAAAACCAACTAAAAACCTTTCTAAAAATCTAATTGCCACATTAAGTAAAAATTGCTTGTATGAATAACTGAAGACATTCTGTAAAAAATTGTTACTTAATATAAAAAAATAATTTGCAAAATCATATCAATTCCCTTAAACAACTAAAATTTTACATAACTAATGTTTTTAAAAATACGGACAAAATATTTTTTAATGTCAGTGATATTAATATTTAGGAAATTATTTATTTTACAGAAATAAATCTAATCAATAGTCTGTGCTTAACTGTACAAAAATTGGCTTATGATACAAGTGTAGGGACGGTCTTATTCTCTTTCTTACAATGTCTAAAATGAGATTCTGGATGGCGACCACTTCAAAACCTGTTCTTGTGCAAAAAAAGAAAATGAACGCCGCAGGAAATATATTTCTGTCTCTATCACTAGAACTGGTGGTCCTATGAGAAAAGTTCATAGGACCATATTTGTTTGTTATGGCATTGTCTATGAAATTTGTCTTAAGCACATTTCTCGTAAGAGAAACTCTTAAACCGCAAGTGCACTTCGTTATAAGAAAGCAATATGGTTGTCAGCTGACACAGCTTGTTTATATAATACTATATTATAATATAATATAATACTATAGTGTGGATTTTGAGATTCAATATCAACATTTGGAAGCATTTTGTAGAAGAGAAATAGGTCATCAACAGAAGTGCATTGGCATTTTGTGCATTGGAGCATCAAAACAGAAAGCTGAAAGTTTAAGGAGGTCTAATTGGAATGATACTAAATTACAATGCCAGGGATAGATTTTTTCTAGTCAATCCTAGATTGACCACAATCGGAAGTAAAACAGAGAAAATGCTTGGAATGATTACCTCAGAAAAAAAATGCATTATAAAATTTCTACCAAAGTTCAACGTCAAGATGTTTTGTAAAGAAATTGAAGGAAGCCATTCAAACATCAACTAATCCTTTTTCAATGGAAAGGTCGGGAACTTGTTCACATTCTTACACAATGTGTCTTCCCTAGGGAAGTGCAGAATTCATTGGACGATATATCAGAAACCGTTTGATACGTTGTTACAGCAACATGTGTAGACGAATAATATAAAATTCTGGGCATCTATGAAGAAATGTGATCTAAAAACATGTGGTTCAATAACAACGACTGTGAATGTTGTTCTGAAAGAGAAAGTAATAGCACTGAAATCGCACATGTCATTGATGTTAAGGTTTTTTATAGCATCACAAAGCCACACAAACATTGATGTGAGGTCATGCATAAGCCTGCATGAATTTTTCTCTCTGCCATATCCTTATTTGCTGCTAACGGCAAGATGCGTCATCGTGTGGCTAAATATAAGATGATGGCTGTGTTGAAAGCTTTACAAACTACAACTGAAGAGGAGATAGAAGAAAATATTCCAGCACCTGTCACACCAGAGAAATTGTGTGACAATATTTTATACATACCACCAAGCTAGTTTCAGTAAAAACGTGCAACTATCTCAGAAAACACTTTTCGACTGTTAAAGCGTGAAATGATAGAGTTCCGCCAGAAAGGGTCACAACACATCAATACAAAATATCTCCAGAAAACAAGATTGCAAACCCCTCAATGAATAAATTGTTGTCACATGATAAACTAACCGCATTTCTTGCTAAAGATCTCATTGAGTACAGCAGGGCTAATGGACTGTCCTTTGTGGTAAGTTGGAGAGATGGTAGCAGCATCACATACTGTGGATGTGTTGACCTTAACACTACACAGGAAGAGACAGACACCAAAATCATTCTCTATAGAGTGTACTTAAGCACGCATAAGAGTTAACACCCTGTATATTTAATTATAATTTCGCAAATCTGATTAAATTTTGGGAATAATTTATCATACGAAAAGAGCCGTTAACCTACATATGTTTTCAAAAATATTTATTTTACACTTTGTTTTTCAAATAAAAGTTGTTTTTAATTTAATTACATACAACTTTTGTTTAAACTATTTTGGGCCAATAAGTAATTACTGAGATATGGCTATCACGTGACGCCAATTATTTTTAATTATACAAAAGTTATAAAAAACATTTTATTGTCTATAACCTTTGGTAGAACTAATTTTTCTAAAACGCAATTTTCATTTTCTTAAAAGGAACTTTTTCCAGCAAAATATTTTATCGCCGGGCACTTTCGATACTCTCTTACACGTTTGTTATATCAAAACAATGTGGGGTTCTGCACAAAACGCTTGTTTAATTGTTTTGAAATTTTTAAATCCAGTGAAATTAAATCCGGTGAACATGGTGGCCACCTAATCGGTGACATTTTGATTATTGTAAGGGGGTGCACCCTCTTGTTAAAAAAATATATTATCTCTTAACAAGGTTGCTTTATATACACTAAAACCACAACGTCTTTGATTTTATATAGTAATGCTGTCTTTTATAGAATTAAACTACCAGTGATCATTATGCCAATTAAAAATAATAAGTTTCATCAGCCCAAATAATCTAAGTAAGAAATAACGAATTTTCGCAAATTTTTATCTGCAAAAATTTATGTGACGTTCGGGATCATTTGGTAATAGATGTTGTAGTTGTCATACACTGCAAAGCTTGCGGTTATGTTTTTGTGACGCCGATGGTGAACAACTCCGTGGTGTCACAAACTGTATCTCAATTTGTTGGATTAAAAGATTTTGCAACCAACGCATGGTGGCCTATTTTGAGGTCGTACCTTGCCAAAATCACCAATTTCAGAAGTCTAAATTTCGCCCTTTTATCATGCGATAATTGTTGCTAATATTTCTTTCAATCATCTTCTGTATGTACAATTTTTTATGATTTTTAAAAGAATTAAGAATCGTAAAATAAGAAAATGTGTTTCTCAGATGTAGTTTATCCCAAACAGTTTCAAAGACCATGCCTCGACGCCCAAGTTCAGCAAACAGGAAAACCAAAAAGCAAAAACTGAAGAGCTACGTAAGTCTGCAGTAGTAGAAGAGCTTTACATGGGCAACTCAGATGAGTCTTAGAAAATCAGAAAAGGAACTTGGGGCAAAAATTTTCAAGGAATCAATAATAAGAAGTAATTTCAAGTCTTTCGTTATCTGTCTCTAAATAATTAATTTTAATTTACAAATAAGAATGTGACAGCAGAAATTTCAAGAAGCTTCCTCATATGAAGTGATTCCAACATGTTTGTTTATTTTATTGTCCCTATCCAGCTATATCGTCTAAACGCAGAACTATTATTTAGCAAAGTCCACGACCCTCCTCTAGAAGATACTGAACACCCATCCATATTCAATTCCATACTCATTTGAAAACACTGACTTGACAAGAAACCCCACCCACGAAATGCATTTGACTATGGTTGGGGGCAAAGTATGTAATGCCATAACAGACGCTACTCAGCTGAAGTTTTTGTTATGTTTGTGGTGCGAACTCCGAAAGAGGTGAACGATAGGGGAAAAGTGAGAAAGAAAAAAATATTTGGTTTCTCTACTTTACTTGTTCTTATTCGTTTCTTTAAATCCTTACTTTATATAGCGTGCTGGCTAGATTTTAAAAACTAGCAAGTTACAAAGGCAAGAAAACTACAGGTTACAAAAATTTCAAAGATGAACTAGGACTAATTATTGATCAAGTAAAACTTGGTAGCAGCGGTACTAGTAATGATGAAAATTTCTTCCTCTATTACTGGTATTAATATTGAAATAATTAGTAGATTTGGAGTAACTTTAAATACGTTTGGCTCTGGTTACAAAGTAGATCCGAAAAGGTCACTGAACAAAAATAATCTGTGTGCAGTCCTTCCAATAGGCTAATTTTCCAAAGAGTCACAAGGAATAAATATCTAAAAGTTTCCCGAAGAGATCATACAAGACAAATCTCTGTAGTAACTTGTAACGAATATCTTTTGCACATGCTGCTTGTTATATCAGATCCGCCTTGTAAACTACCACATAAACATAATGAACCACTTTACTCAAATCATTCTGGCACTTTTCGCCGCGCCAGAAGAACCCGAAGCTACATTACCTGACAGCAGCGACCAAGATGAAAATTAGTAAACATTTAAGAAATGATATCTTGCATATGCTGCTTGTTACATCCGATTCCTGATTTCCAGTCTTCGTAAACTACCATATAAATCTAGTGGACTATTTTCTCTAACCATTCTTACATTTTTAACTGCTACAATAATGTTGATGGTATCTTCCTCAGCATTTTCAATCATCTGTATAATTTTTGGATCTAGGTTTTTTTAACCGTTTAAATGTTTATTCCCAAAAATTAAATGTCTGTTTAACCATTTTTGAAAGAATTTACGATTATCTTGATCTTCCTTTGTAATATTTTATTAGTTTAACATTCTACTGCTGATATCTTTATATATATATATATATATTGTATTGTTACGTTCAATAGTCGCATTTAGACATCAGTGCTTTTTTTAAAGAACAAGACACCACTGATTTGAGATTTTGGAAAAATGCTATACTAACGTGGTACAGATGATTTTGTTTGATGTATGGAAACGTTAATCACTTGCAATTTTATTTGTAGTTTTGTAAAATTATGAAAATGTATAAAAGTTTAGATCCCGACTGTCGATAATTTTCTCCTGCCAATGCACCACCAACTTAAAAAATTTGGTGGTGTTAGTTAAAGTTAGATTTTCTTTTTACTTATTCTTACTAAGATACATAATAGCATCATCAAATCACATGCAGGAGTTCAACAAGGGGATTCTTTGGCGTTTAGTTTTGTCATCCATCTTACAGTGGAAATGTTGTATGCTTTCTACCTTAATGGTAGAACAATCTGTATAAGTGAGGAGGAAGTTTTGAAAAATTTTCAATTTCTAATTGAGGAAGGAAGTAAAATGAAGTTTTTGTTGGATAGACTTTAGAAGCTGAAATCTCACGTGTTTATTTTCTATTCAAGCATTGCTTGTCGGTCCCAAAGCTAACATATATCCTCCGTTATTTAGCTTTTTCCTGCGCTTATCCAGGAACTGGACGATGAATTTAAGATTTCAATGGAAATAATAACAAACTACTACTTCTCAGATTCTCAATGGGATATTGCAAGTTTACCGGTACGTCATGGTGGCTTGGGAGTTAGAAGAGTTTCAAATCTCTGCATTCAGACATTTTTGGCATCAGTTAATGGTTGTTTCAGTCTTATCTGTTATATGTTCCCCTTTATTCAAGATAAGACTCAAATTTTGTTTTACAATGATGCCGAAGATATACGAATGAAGATGTTTTACTTGCAAACCCCTTAAATTCCTTTGAGACAAAGAAATTGTGACTCGTTCGTCATTCTGAAGAAATTAACCGAGATGAGACATGATTCGAAGTTGGATGAAACTCGGTTGTATGATGCAACTAGGTGAGAATCCTCAGCCGGGCTTAATGTACCCCAATAAAGAATCTAGGCACTCTTCAAAATTCTCCGGATGAAGTCTGGCACGCAATTAAACAGCTG
Source organism: Abscondita cerata (assembly GCA_030710515.1). Taxonomy (NCBI): domain Eukaryota; kingdom Metazoa; phylum Arthropoda; class Insecta; order Coleoptera; family Lampyridae; genus Abscondita; species Abscondita cerata. The sequence goes on from JALBCR010001054.1 coordinate 42,886, forward strand.
AACAATGGAAAATTGGCTGGACCGGACAATGTATACGAAAGATGGTAAAACTTCCGGATGGTATAACTCTTACCCCGTGGTATCGAGGAAAGTGCATGATTTGGGATGTTATTTGTGTCAATACTTTAGCACCATCTTATCTGAATATTGCAAGTAAAGGTCCGGGTCCAGTTGCAGAACAGGCTGCAAAACGGAAGATTAATTGCTATCGAAGTATCAGTATCTTCCTGTCCCTCAGTTTGGAGTCGATGAGCCCTTGGTGCAAAAACATTTACATCATTTGTCGATGAGCTTGGCCGGAAATTGATAACAATATGTGGAGAATCTCTAACATGGTAACGCGATATGCATTATGAAGGCAATTCCATCTTCAAAATCACTAAATCATAAATTTCATGTTATTAAACATTTATACAGTGCTTTTCATTTAACATTGGCCATAGGATTTTACATGTTAATATTTCAATCCCATGTTAACACTTTTTTGAGACATCTGGTATAAAACCATTTATGTTAATTATAATTAAGTGGTAAAATGTCTATTAGAAATATTCTCAAATTCATTTGTAAGTTTTAATTTAATAAAGAAAAACAAAAAATATAGTCTCGGGAACGATTCTAAGGGACTTTTGTAATTTGAATTTGTTACTATGGTAACGAAACATGTTTGACGTTTAATTTTTAAATATTGAACAGAACATGTCGGTTTATACCGTTAAAGAACGAGTTCAGATTCAGAAAAAAGAAAATACTGTCGCTTGGGAGGATTCGTTGTTAATTTGTTTATTTTATTACAAAGAAATACATTGTGATTTATTTACTCGATAAACAGACAAAGTGAGATAAAAATAAATAACAATAACTTTAAAATAAATAATAACTAACAAGAAAATTATTACTTATTAATACTAGAATTTTTCAGATGTTCGAAATGACCACCAAAATTGGTTAAACACTGACACAATATATCATAAAATGCGTCCTTAACATTTTGTAGTTGTCTAACCGTAATATTGCGACAAGCTTCAACAATCCTGTTCTTCAAGTCTTCAATATTTGCTGGACTTTCTCTTTGACCATACACTTTTTGTGCCAAGTAACCCCAAAGAAAGAAATCTAAAATTGACAGATCAGGACTTCTGGTCGGCCATTTATAAAGACCATGACGTCCGATCCACCCATTTAGAAAAGCTTCGTGTAAAGAATCATTTATGTCTCTCACAGAGTGAGGAGAAGCCACATCATGTTGAAAAATGATCTCACCATTTACTTGAATGTTCTCTAATGCAGGTCCTACTTCTGTGATTAAAAGGTCCATGTATTTTTCTTTGGTAAGTATACCATCTATGAAAAATGGTCCTACAATATGGTTGCTCAATAACTCCTACCCAAACGTTAACTTTCTTTTGCCACTAGGTGTGGGTTTCATGGATAATATGAGGACTTTCTCTGCACCAAATGCGTCGATTTTGTTTACGAACGGTTCTATTAAATAAGGATTTGCGTTTAGTTTTCCATCCATATATTGCAAAATTCCATTCTCTTAAAGTAATAATCTTCTAACAATTTTTGTACATTACCAATTTTGTCAGATCTGTACTTTTCTTGTTTTAATACCCTATAACAGCTGCTTTTTGAAACTCCTATTTCCTCAGATAGAGATCGCAATTGTCTTGTTTCTTGATTTACATGCGCATCATCTAAACATCCATGTTCACAAAACTTTTTGTACATATTTATGATTGTAGATTTGCTTGGTAGTGGACGATTTAGATGCAAAGCTGCAAATAAAGCCGCAACTTCACGACTTTAAGCACCTCGTACTTACTCCAAAACAATCTGAACTCTTTCTTTTATGGTATAAACTGACATGTTCTGTTCAATATTTAAAAAATTAAACGTGTCAAAATGTCTCAAACTGAATTAACAAAATTAGAATGACAATTTCGTTACCATAGTAACCAAGTCAAATTACAAAAAGTTCCTTAGACTCGTCGGTTCGAATCCTTCCCGAGACGATATTTTTTGTTTTTTTCTTTAAATTAAAAACTTACAAATGAGTATAAGAATATTTTCTAATAGACATTTTACCACTTAACACGTTCAGTGCCGAAGCGTGTGCCATCGGTTGTTTTCGTGAAAAGTCGTTGGCACACACCGTGTGACGCAAGTATTACTTTTTAACAGTTCTTAGTACACAGTCGGTTTTTGAATTGAGTGATTGTGCTTTCGCAGGCTGTTTGATACTGTACTATAGGTGTTTAACTATTGATGGTTTGCAAATATTTTAGTTTACTGTACTATGCATGCAAACGATGCAGGACCATCAAAACCAAGATAATAAAAACCGCTTACAGAAGCAGAATTGCAGTACATTGCGGAAAACTTTCAAAATTTCTCTTACTAACAATCTGAAAACTCTGAAACTTCCTGGAATGCAACAGATAACGAATCGTCTGATACTGATAGAGCAAACAATGACCGCATACGTGATGTCATAGAAAAGAGGACGTTGTTCAAACATCGGATTTGGTATAGAATTATACTCCTCGTATGGAAATAATTCCATTTTTCTGAAGTAATAGCCTTCGCGTACCACACCCTGATTTTAGTCCATATGACTTCTTTGCGTTACTCATTACTGATGGGTTTTTATCTACTATTGTTGAGCAAACTAATTTATATGCCACAGAAGTGTTTCTTCAAAGCGCTACTATGGAAAAATCTAGAATTACAAATTGAAAAGATGTGCCTACACAAAATAAAAAGCGTGCAACAATATTTTATGACCGAATGGAACAAATTTATTCTCCCGGTAAGCAATTGTCTGTGGACGAATCAATGGTGTTATGGCGAGGAAGATCGATATTTCGGCAATTCCTAAAAGGGAAGAAACATAAGTATGGACTGAAACTGTACATTTTGGTAGAACCTAAGGCATGATATTACGTTCTCGTTTGTACAGTGGAGCTGAAGGTGATTTAGGACATGCTGAGAAAGTAGTGGAAACTCTCATGACGGAATTTAGAACAAAGGACACTCCCTTTTTATGGACAACTCTTACAACAGTGTTTTTCTAAGTCGTCGTTACATCAAACGGAGTTTACGTTACTGGTACTCTTCGAAAAGGTAGAAAAGAAACTCCTGCAGAAGTTGTAAACTCTAAAATTAGAAAAACGAAATTGTAACAAGATACAATAAATGAGTAGCAGTAAGTAAATGGCGAGATAAAAAGAAGTTCTGTTTTTGTCGACAGAATTTGCAGATGTTAAAAGAAAAAAAGGAGGTAATGTGACCAAGCCTAAAGCCATTGTAATGTACAACAAAAACATGAACATTGACAGACAAGATCAGATGCTTTCTTATTATAATACCGAACAAAAACCCTTTGTTGGTATAAGAAAATGGCGATACATTTGATATCAATGATGCTTTTGAATGCTTATTTACTATTTAATAATAATGCTAACGGAAAATTGAATCTCTATGATTTCCGCAAGGAGATCATTCGAGCGCTACTATCAAACATAAAACTTCCTGTAGTGGAGAAACCACAGGTAAAAGAACATTTCCCAGATAAACTTGAAAGGACTCAAAGAAAAAAATGCCGGGTTTGTAGTAAAACAAAAATTCGGAAGATGAGTCAATATTTTTGTGCAATGTGTGGTGAACAACCAGGTTTGTACCCTAAATCCCTGTTTTATACAGTACCACAAATAAACATTACTGGCGCTTTATGAGAGGAGACAGTTTGGTTTTTTTTTCGTATTGTTTTCCCTTATATATTAGTTCCTTATTTTGACAATAAAGTCAATATTGTTGTGCAATGTGGTGAACAACCAGGTTTGTGCCTAAATCCCTGTTTTATACAGTACCACAAATAAATATTACTGGCGCTTTATAGAGAAGACTGTTTTGTTTTTTTTTATATATTAGTTTCTTATTTGACAATAAAAATCAATATTATTGTGCAATGTGTGGTGAACAACCAGGTTTGTGCCTAAATCCTTGTTTTATACAGTACCACAAATAAATATTACTGGCGCTTTATGAGAGAAGACTGTTTCGTTTTTTTCGTTTTGTTTTCCTTATATATTAGTTCCTTATTTTGACAAAAAAAATATTTTTGTGCAATGTGTGGTGAACAACCACGTGTGCCTAAATCCTTGTTTTATACAGTACCACAAATAAATATTACTGGCGCTTTATGAGAGAAGACTGTTTTGTTTTTTTTCTTATATATTAGTTTCTTATTTTGACAATAAAGTCAATATTATTGTGCAACGTGTGGTGAACAACCAGGTTTGTGCCTAAATCCTTGTTTTATACAGTACCACAAATAAATATTAGTGGCTCTTTATGAGAGAAGACTGTTTTTTCGGTTTTTTCTTATATATTAGATCTTTATTTTGAGAATGAAGTCAATATTTTTGTGCAAAGTGTGGTGAACAACCAGGTTTGTGCCTAAATCCCTGTTTTATACAGTACCACAAATAAATATTACTGGCGCTTTATACGAGAAGACTGTTTCATTTTTTTTTTTCGTTTTGTTTTCCTTATATATTAGTTCCTTATTTTGACAATAAAGTCAATATTTTTGTGCAATGTGTGGTGAACAACCAAGTTCGTGCCAACATCCCTGTTTTATACAGCACCACAAATAAATATTACTGGCGCTTTATGAGAGAAGACTGTTTTGTTTTTTTTTTGTTTTGTTTTTTCTTATATATTAGTTCCTTATTTTGACAATAAAGTCAATATTTTTGTGCAATATGTGGTGAACAACCAGGTTTGTGCTTAAATTCCTGTTTTATACAGTACCACAAATAACTATTACTGGCGCTTTATGAGAGAAGACTGTTTTGTTTGTCTTATATATTAGTTCCTTATTTTGACAATAAAGTCATTTACTTATTGTAACAAAGTTTTCTAATCCTAATTGTAGAGAGAAAAGTGATTTACCATGGCACACACTGTGTGTCGCTGGCCTGTAACCATTTCACCTAAGAGGCCGGTGACACACATCGGTGACATTTTTCCAAATGATCCAAATTGTGAGAAAATAATCTACAAATGTTTGAAGATTACTATAACATCATAATTACAAAAAAATTTAAAAATCCGAATATGGTTATTGATAGACGCAACTTAGGTGTTATTGGCAATGAATGTATTAATTATAATTAACATAAATGGTTTATACCAGATGTCCCAAAACATGGGATTGAAATATTAACATGTAAAATCCTATGGCCAATGTTTAATAAAAAGCACTGTATAATTAAACTTAAAACTTACTGGCGCTTTATGAAGACTGTTTTGTTTTTTTTCGTCTTGTTTCCTTTATATATTAGTTCCTTATTTTGAAAATAAAGTCAATATTTTCGTGCAATGTGTGGTGAACAACCAAGTTTGTGCCTAAATCCCTGTTTTATACAGTACCACAAATAAATATTACTGGCGCTTTATGAGTGAAGACTGTTTTGTTTTCCTTATATATTAGTTTCTTATTTTGACAAAAAGTCAATATTTTTGTGCAATGTGTAGTGAACAACCAGGTTTGTTCCTAAATCTCTGTTTTATACAGCACTACAAATAAATATTACTGGCGCTTTATGAGAAGACTGTTTTGTTTTTTTTTCGTCTTGTTTTCTTTATATATTAGTTCCTTATTTTGAAAATAAAGTCAATATTTTTGTGCAATGTGTGGTCAACATCCAAGTTTGTGCCTAAATCCCTGTTTTATACAGTACCACAAATAAATATTACTGGCGCTTTATGGAGAGAAGACTGTTTTGTTTTTTTTCGTCTTGTTTCCTTTATATATTAGTTCCTTATTTTGAAAATAAAGTCAATATTTTTGTGCAATGTGTGGTGAACAACCAAGTTTGTGCCTAAATCCCTGTTTTATACAGTACCACAAATAAATATTACTGGCGCTTTATGAGTGAAGACTGTTTTTGTTTTCCTTATATATTAGTTCCTTATTTTGACAAAAAAGTCAATATTTTTTTGTGCAATGTGTAGTGAACAACCAGGTTTGTTCCTAAATCTCTGTTTTATACAGCACTACAAATAAATATTACTGGCGCTTTATGAGAGAAGACTGTTTTGTTTTTTTTTCGTCTTGTTTTCTTTATATATTAGTTCTTATTTTGAAAATAAAGTCAATATTTTTTGTGCAATGTGTGGTCCAACATCCAAGTTTGTGCCTAAATCCCTGTTTTATACAGTACCACAAATAAATATTACTGGCGCTTTATGAAGACTGTTTTGTTTTTTTCGTCTTGTTTTCTTTATATATTAGTTCCTTATTTTGAAAATAAAGTCAATATTTTTGTGCAATGTGTGGTCAACATCAAGTTTGTGCCTAAATCCTGTTTTATACAGTACCACAAATAAATACTACTGGCGCTTTATGAGTGAAGACTGTTTTGTTTTCATATATATTAGTTCCTTATTTTGACAAAAAATCAATATTTTTTGTGCAATGTGTGGTGAACAACCAGGTTTGTTCCTAAATCTCTGTTTTATACAGCACTACAAATAAATATTACTGGCGCTTTATAAGTGAAGACTGTTTTGTTTTCCTTATATATTAGTTCCTTATTTTGACAAAAAAAATCAATATTTTTGTGCAATGTGTGGTGAACAACCAGGTTTGTTCCTAAATCTCTGTTTTATACAGCACTACAAATAAATATTACTGGCGCTTTATGAGAAGACTGTTTTGTTTTTTTTCGTCTTGTTTTCTTTATATATTAGTTCCTTATTTTGTGAAAATAAAGTCAATATTTTTGTGCAATGTGTGGTGAACAACCAAGTTTGTGCCTAAATCCCTGTTTTATACAGTACCACAAATAAATATTACTGGCGCTTTATGAGAAGACTGTTTTGTTTTCCTTATATATTAGTTCCTTATTTTGACAAGAAAAATCAATATTTTTGTGCAATGTGTGGTGAACAACCAGGTTTGTTCTAAATCTCTGTTTTATACAGCACTACAAATAAATATTACTGGCGCTTTATGAGAAGACTGTTTTGTTTTTTTCGTCTTGTTTTCTTTATATATTAGATCCTTATTTTGAAAATAAAGTCAATATTTTTGTGCAATGTGTGGTCAACATCCAAGTTTGTGCCTAAATCCCTGTTTATACAGTACCACAAATAAATATTACTGGCGCTTTATGAGAGAAGACTGTTTTGTTTTTCCTTATATATTAGTTCCTTATTTTGACAAAAAAGTCAATATTTTTGTGCAATGTGTAGTGAACAACCAGGTTTGTTCCCTAAATCTCTGTTTTATACAGCACTACAAAAAAATATTACTGGCGCTTTAATGAGAGAAGACTGTTTTGTTTTTTTTTTCGTCTTGTTTCCTTTATATATTAGTTCCTTATTTTGAAAAATAAAGTCAATATTTTTGTGCAATGTGTGGTGAACAACCAAGTTTGTGCCTAAATCCCTGTTTTATACATTTACCACAAATAAATATTACTGGCGCTTTATGAGTGAAGACTGTTTTGTTTTCCTTATATTAGTTCCTTATTTTGACAAAAAAGTCAACATTTTTGTGCAATGTGTAGTGAACAACCAGGTTTGTTCCTAAATCTCTGTTTTATACAGCACTACAAATAAATATTACTGGCGCTTTATGATAGAAGACTGGTTTGTTTTCCTTATATATTAGTTCCTTTTTTTGACAAAAAAAGTCAATATTTTTGTGCAATGTGTAGTGAACAACCAGGTTTGTTCCTAAATCTCTGTTTTATACAGCACTACAAAAAAATATTACTGGCGCTTTATGAGAAGACTGTTTTGTTTTTTTTTTTCGTCTTGTTTCCTTTATATATTAGTTCCTTATTTTGAAAATAAAGTCAATATTTTTGTGCAATGTGTGGTGAACAACCAAGTTTGTGCCTAAATCCCTGTTTTATACAGTACCACAAATAAATATTACTGGCGCTTTATGAGTGAAGACTGTTTTGTTTTCCTTATATATTAGTTCCTTATTTTGACAAAAAAGTCAATATTTTTGTGCAATGTGTAGTGAACAACCAGGTTTGTTCCTAAATCTCTGTTTTATACAGCACTACAAATAAATATTACTGGCGCTTTATGAGAGAAGACTGTTTTGTTTTCCTTATATATTAGTTCCTTATTTTGACAAGAAAAATCAATATTTTTGTGCAATGTGTGGTGAACAACCAGGTTTGTTCCTAAATCTCTGTTTTATACAGCACTACAAATAAATATTACTGGCGCTTTATGAGAGAAGACTGTTTTGTTTTTTTTTCGTCTTGTTTTCTTTATATATTAGATCCTTATTTTGAAAATAAAGTCAATATTTTTGTGCAATGTGTGGTCAACATCCAAGTTTGTGCCTAAATCCCTGTTTTATACAGTACCACAAATAAATATTACTGGCGCTTTATGAGAGAAGACTGTTTTGTTTTCATATATATTAGTTCCTTATTTTGACAAAAAAGTCCAATATTTTTGTGCAATGTGTAGTGAACAACCAGGTTTGTTCCTAAATCTCTGTTTTATACAGCACTACAAAAAAATATTACTGGCGCTTTATGAGAGGAAACTGTTTTGTTTTTTTTTCGTCTTGTTTCCTTTATATATTAGTTCCTTATTTTGAAAATAAAGTCAATATTTTTGTGCAATGTGTGGTGAACAACCAAGTTTGTGCCTAAATCCCTGTTTTATACAGTACCACAAATAAATATTACTGGCGCTTTATGAGTGAAGACTGTTTTGTTTTCCTTATATATTAGTTCCTTATTTTGACAAAAAAGTCAATATTTTTGTGCAATGTGTAGTGAACAACCAGGTTTGTTCCTAAATCTCTGTTTTATACAGCACTACAAATAAATATTACTGGCGCTTTATGAGAGAAGACTGTTTTGTTTTTTTTTTCGTCTTGTTTTCTTTATATATTAGTTCCTTATTTTGAAAATAAAGTCAATATTTTTTGTGCAAGTGTGGTCAACATCAAGTTTGTGCCTAAATCCCTGTTTTATACAGTACCACAAATAAATATTACTGGCGCTTTATGAGAGAAGACTGTTTTGTTTTTTTTCGTCTTGTTTCCTTTATATATTAGTTCCTTATTTTGAAAATAAAGTCAATATTTTTGTGCAATGTGTGGCGAACAACCAAGTTTGTGCCTAAATCCCTGTTTTATACAGTACCACAAATAAATATTACTGGCGCTTTATGAGTGAAACTGTTTTGTTTTCCTTATATATTAGTTCCTTATTTTGACAAAAAGTTAATATTTTTGTGCAATGTGTAGTGAACAACCAGGTTTGTTCCTAAATCTCTGTTTTATACAGCACTACAAATAAATATTACTGGCGCTTTTATGAGAAGACTGTTTTGTTTTTTTTCGTCTTGTTTTCTTTATATATTAGTTCCTTATTTTGAAAATAAAGTCAATATTTTTTGTGCAATGTGTTGTCAACATCCAAGTTTGTGCCTAAATCCCTGTTTATACAGCACCACAAATAAATATTACTGGCGCTTTATGAGAGAAGACTGTTTGTTTTTTTCGTCTTGTTTTCTTTATATATTAGTTCCTTATTTTGAAAATAAAGTCAATATTTCTGTGCAATGTGTGGTCAACATCCAAGTTTGTGCCTAAATCCCTGTTTTATACAGTACCACAAATAAATACTACTGGCGCTTTATGAGTGAAGACTGTTTTGTTTCCTCTATATATTAGTTCCTTATTTTGACAAAAAATCAATATTTTTGTTGCAATGTGTGGTGAACAACCAGGTTTGTTCCTAAATCTCTGTTTTATACAGCACTACAAATAAATATTACTGGCGCTTTATGAGAGAAGACTGTTTTTGTTTTTTTCGTCTTGTTTTCTTTATATATTAGTTCCTTATTTTGAAAATAAAGTCAATATTTTTGTGCAATGTGTGGTCAACATCCAAGTTTGTGCCTAAATCCCTGTTTTATACAGTACCACAAATAAATATTACTGGCGCTTTATGAGAGAAGACTGTTTTGTTTTTTTTTCGTCTTGTTTCCTTTATATATTAGTTCCTTATTTTGAAAATAAAGTCAATATTTTTGTGCAATGTGTGGTGAACAACCAAGTTTGTGCCTAAATCCCTGTTTTATACAGTACCACAAATAAATATTACTGGCGCTTTATGAGTGAAGACTGTTTTGTTTTCCTTATATATTAGTTCCTTATTTTGACAAAAAAGTCAATATTTTGTGCAATGTGTAGTGAACAACCAGGTTTGTTCCTAAATTTCTGTTTTATACAGCACTACAAATAAATATTACTGGCGCTTTATGAGAGAAGACTGTTTTGTTTTTCGTCTTGTTTTTCTTTATATATTAGTTCCTTATTTTGAAAATAAAGTCAATATTTTTATTGCAATGTGTGGTCAACATCCAAGTTTGTGCCTAAATCCCTGTTTTATACAGTACCACAAATAAATATTACTGGCGCTTTATGAGAGAAGACTGTTTTGTTTTTTTTCGTCTTGTTTCCTTTATATATTAGTTCCTTATTTTGAAAATAAAGTCAATATTTTTGTGCAATGTGTGGTGAACAACCAAGTTTGTGCCTAAATCCCTGTTTTATACAGTACCACAAATAAATATTACTGGCGCTGTATGAGTGAAGACTGTTTTGTTTTCTTTATATATTAGTTCCTTATTTTGAAAATAAAGTCAATATTTTTGTGCAATGTGTGGTCAACATCCAAGTTTGTGCCTAAATCCCTGTTTATACAGTACCACAAATAAATATTACTGGCGCTTTATGAGAGAAGACTGTTTGTTTTTTTTCGTCTTGTTTTCTTTATATATTAGTTCCTTATTTTGAAAATAAAGTCAATATTTTTTGTGCAATGTGTGGTCCAACATCCAAGTTTGTGCCTAAATCCCTGTTTTATACAGTACCACAAATAAATACTACTGGCGCTTTATGAGTGAAGACTGTTTTGTTTTCCTTATATATTAGTTCCTTATTTTGACAAAAAAATCAATATTTTTGTGCAATGTGTGGTGAACAACCAGGTTTGTTCCTAAATCTCTGTTTTATACAGCACTACAAATAAATATTACTGGCGCTTTATGAGAGAAGACTGTTTGTTTTTTTTTTTTCGTCTTGTTTTCTTTATATATTAGTTCTTATTTTGAAAATAAAGTCAATATTTTTGTGCAATGTGTGGTGAACAACCAAGTTTGTGTCTAAATCCCTGTTTTATACAGTACCACAAATAAATATTACTGGCGCTTTATGAGAGAAGACTGTTTTGTTTTCCTTATATATTAGTTCCTTATTTTGACAAAAAAGTCAATATTTTTGTGCAATGTGTGGTGAACAACCAGGTTTGTTCCTAAATCTCTGTTTTATACAGCACTACAAATAAATATTACTGGCGCTTTATGAGAAAAGACTGTTTTGTTTTTTTTTTCGTCTTGTTTTCTTTATATATTAGATCCTTATTTTGAAAATAAAGTCAATATTTTTGTGCAATGTGCAACATCCAAGTTTGTGCCTAAATCCCTGTTTTATACAGTACCACAAATAAATATTACTGGCGCTGTATGAGTGAAGATTGTTTTGTTTTCTTTATATATTAGTTCCTTATTTTGAAAATAAAGTCAATATTTTTGTGCAATGTGTGGTCAACATCAAGTTTGTGCCTAAATCCCTGTTTTATACAGTACCACAAATAAATATTAATGGCGCTTTATGAGTGAAGACTGTTTGTTTTTCCTTATATATTAGTTCCTTATTTTGACAAAAATCAATATTTTTGTAATGTGTGGTGAACAACCAGGTTTGTTCTAAATCTCTGTTTTATACAGCACTACAAATAAATATTACTGGCGCTTTATGAGAGAAGACTGTTTTGTTTTTTTTCGTCTTGTTTTCTTTATATATTAGTTCCTTATTTTGAAAATAAAGTCAATATTTTTTGTGCAATGTGTGGTGAACAACCAAGTTTGTGTCTAAATCCCTGTTTTATACAGTACCACAAATAAATATTACTGGCGCTTTATGAGAGAAGACTGTTTTGTTTTTTTCCTTATATATTAGTTCCTTATTTTGACAAAAAAGTCAATATTTTTGTGCAATGTGTGGTGAACAACCAGGTTTGTTCCTAAATCTCTGTTTTATACAGTACCACAAATAAATACTGGCGCTTTATGAGAGAAAACTGTTTTGTTTTTTTTCTTATATATTAGTTTCTTATTTTGACAATAAAGTCAATATTTTTGTGCAATGTGTTGTGAACAACCAGGTTTGTGCCTAAATCCTTGTTTTATACAGTACCACAAATAAATATTAGTGGCTCTTTATGAGAGAAGCCTGTTTTTTTCGTTTTTTCCTTATATATTAGTTCTTTATTTTGACAATGAAGTCAATATTTTTGTGCAAAGTGTGGTGAACAACCAGGTTTGTGCCTAAATCCCTGTTTTATACAGTACCACAAATAAATATTACTGGCGCTTTATACGAGAAGACTGTTTCATTTTTTTTTCGTTTTGCCTTCTTATTATTTAATTCCTTATTTTGACAAAAAAGTCAATATTTTTGTGCAATGTGTTGTGAACAACCAGGTTTTGTGCCTAAATCCTTGATTTATACAGTACCACAAATAAATATTACTGGCGCTTTATGAGAGAAGACTGTTTTGTTTTTTTTTTCTATATATTAGTTTCTTATTTTGACAATAAAGTCAATATTATTGTGCAAGTGTGTTGAACAACCAGGTTTGTGCCTAAATCCTTGTTTTTATACAGTACCACAAATAAATATTACTGGCGCTTTATGAGAGAAGACTGTTTTGTTTTTCTTATATATTAGTTCCTTATTTTGACAATAAAGTCATTTACTTATTGTAACAAAGTTTTCTAATCTTAATTGTAAGAGAAAAAGTGATTTACCATGGCACACACTGTGTGTCGTGGCCTGTAGCCATTTCACCTAGGAGGCCGGTGACACACATCGTGTGACATTTTCCAAATGATCCAAATTGTGAGAAAATAATCTACAAATGTTTGAAGATTACTATAACATTATAATTACAAAAAAATTTAAAAATCGAATATTGGCAATGAATGTGTTAATTATAATTAACATAAATGGTTTATACCAGATGTCCCAAAAACATGGGATTGAAATATTAACATGTAAAATCCTATGGCCAATGTTTAATAAAATGCACTGTATAATTAAACTTAAAAAGTTACACAAAAATGATACGGATATGAACTTATTTCTAAGTTGTGATCGTGTCCGGAGTTTAGATAATTGTAGTTGTTTCGCAAAGTTGACCGTATGAGAATATTTAAATATTTTTGGTAAAAATCCAGATGTTCTCGCATAAAACGGAGTTTCGTTAAAAACTAGCCGACTTTACTGTGGTGTTGTGTGAATACGCAAACGTGGGCTTCACGGTCCAAAAATGAACTCAGTTGGGCGAATAAACCTGCCTTCTGGGCAACAATGTGTTTACTGCTTCAGAATTAACATTTCTAACGTTAACTTGGTTTGGCATCTTCGTCGCAATCAATGTTTTTCGTATTGGAAGACCCATTTCTAATTGCCTAGTACAGTTCGATTACTGAGAAATTAACCTCATAACTTTAATATCGATGCCGGCCAAAATTTAAATAAACGGGTTTACTAAGCATTCCCAATTTGGGTGATTCCAAATACAAAAGCTTCTACAATTTTTTCCGACGTGTACCTACTAAGAAAAAGTTAGGAATGCTGTTTCTGTGTGTATAGAAAGTGCTTGGAAATTGTAGTTGATTTTAGCGTTATTTTCTTCATAAAAAGACGATGCTTTGTAACGACTTTACTGTAACCAAATGTGCAATATTTTCATGCCGTATGTTGGCGAAGGAGAGGTTCTTTTGGCAAATGTTTATGCGACGCGTTAAAGAAAAAACGTTTAACGTATGATTTACCATGGATGTAATTCAACGCATTCGTAGATTAACACGAATTGTGTACCATTACCAGTACCTGCTGGTCTAGTCATAGTCGCAGTTGTACATCTTAAGCAGAATCGGGCAGCTGTGACTTGCGCGTTGGAAACTTACATAAGTTATCTTAAGTTCCTTGGAGCTGGTTTATGTGCAAACAACACACGCTTCGAATGCCATTCAGCCAATGAACCTGAACGTTGTGTGTCGTATACATTGACGTTAGCGTCGAATCTTCCGAACAACCTTACATTAAAGACTACAAGGTCGTTCGTTAGTCGTAATATTTCTGTGCAACGATTTTGGTACGGTTCAAATGTTTTTTAACTACTTAAGTGATTTCTTTCAACACCAACCAAAATAGATGTTGATTTTGTGTGTTTTTCGCAAATTTCTGAACAGATTTGTGCTGTGATGGAAAGTCGGACGATTACTTACACCTCCCCCTCTGAAGTTTTGTTGATCTGCAACTGCACAATGTTTTGGTAAGTCAAATTTGGCACTATTTTTTTGGGAAAAATCGTTTCGGTGTGAACTAGTAGTTTCGAATAAATTTTGAATATTAAGTCAAACGACGCGCATATTTCGGCCATTAGTTTAAATCAAAATCCTACTCAAAATATCCAAAACATTTAATTGGTATGACAATTATAGAAGGGGGCTGTAGTTTAATATTAGAATAAGTCACTGTCTCAGGCATAGAAAATTAATTGCGCCCTATTTTAGTCTTAAAATGATTTAATCAGTGGGACATCCTTTTCTAGAAGGAAGCTTATTTTGTTATCCGACTAATTACGGATCCGCTTGTGAGTTTGGTATTGATAGAAGAAATGCTACTAAGTTGCAATTTAGCGTAATGATTACGGATCGTGCCAAAACGGTAGAAACAAGGCGTTTACCATTTTTTCTAAGAAATTCTTTAACTGTACTAACTTTGCGGAAATTCACAAAAAAATTCTTGGAACTTGTTAATTTAAAAAATAAAAAACCTTTCGGTGTTAGAAAATTTCGAGTACCCATTTTGTTGCCGTTTACCAAATTGTGGACGAACATAGATCCATTAATTAATTATCAATGCATGTACTTGTACATGCACTTACATGAATACAAATATGTAGGAACACAAGCGTCGTATCTTTAAAAACATTGTTTTTTCGTGGAATTTTTTAGTCGAGTGCAAAACGATCATCATCAGGTTTTTCTTATAATACTCACCTAACCTTTATCCAATAATACTTACTAAATTTTTTTTTAATTTTAATTTTACTTCATTTTGAAACTGTACAACATTTTTATTCGAGCTAGGTTTGACTATACGAACAAATAAAAACTTGTCATAATTTCGGTTGACGATAGTTGATAACTGTAATGGTCAACTGTCCTTCAAAAGTACCTATGAAAGAAATGTTATCGCAATACTAACAAAGCAAAGTACTATGACTCTTGCCCACATATAAACAATGACTTAAATCAGCGATAATGACTGACCTGCAATATACACATTTTTAAGTTCTGATTTGGCAAAGGTATGGTATTTTTATAGTGTCATTATTTCGTTATATTTTGCAAAAAATAGCGATGTTTTACAAAATTATATTTTCAATTAATAAAACAAAAGTTTAAGGGGGACTCCGTAGGCCCCATGCCGCCTATGTTAAATGGAGTAACTTTTGCACACTTTTCTCAGTAACTCTCATGGAAATAACCTGAATTTTTTTGTGCCTAATTATGGGCATGTTTTGTTTGCTTTAACACAAGCTTTAAAAAAAATTTTTTTGAAAATTTAGAATTTTTATAATTTTTTTTTAAAAATAAACATGTTTTATAACAGTATTTTTTACCTGCAAAGAGTAAGCATAATTTTACAAAAACCTCATGTTAAAGCAAACAAATATACATTTTCTACAAGTGGTAAAAATTTCAAAGCTCTATCTTTTAGAGAGGTTTTAGAGAAAAGAATAGGAACATGGAACGTCACTAGTATGTACGAACCTGGAAAAACACATAACATTATTCAAGAAATGAAAAGAATGAACATTGACATCCTGGGTATAAGTGAAACCCGTTGGTCAGGAAATGGACAAGAGCAAATAAAAGATTATGTATTCTATTATTCTGGCAACAGCGACTCCCAACACCGACATGGAGTAGGCATAATGATCAACAAAAATCTCTCTAAATATGTATTGGGCTTTCTCCGCTATCTGAACGAGTAATGATGCTGCAATTTAAAATGAATACTGAGAGAATGAACGTTATCCAGGTGTACGCGCCTACATCAGACAAAGAAAATCATGAAGTGGAAGTATTTTACGAACAAATTAGTGAAGTATTGAAACAAGTAAAATCAAGAGATGTCACAGTTATAATGGGTGATCTAAATGCCAAGATTGGACAAGGGAAAACAAATAATTTAATAGGAAAGTTTGGATTGGGTGAAAGAAACGAGAGGGGTGATAGATTAGCTCAATTCTGCCAAGAAAATAACATGGTAATAACAAATACATGTTTTCAATTACCCAATAGACGTCTGTACACATGGGTATCACCACAAGATAATAAACAGCGCAGAGTCAGAAACCAAATAGATTACCTGATGATCAACGAAAGGTACAAGAACAGCGTAGTATCAATTAAAACATACCCAGGTGCAGATGTATACTCCAACCATAACCCCTTAGTCGCAAAAGTAAGGATAAGACTCAAAAAAATACACCAGAAAACAAGGAAGTATACCATCGATACCAACAAATTACGTAATCCTGAGGTAAAGGAAAACATGCAAAAGGAATAAATGTGGCATTAGCATCCCTACAATCGAAAGAAGATTATAATGAAGAGAATATAGATAACAACTGGAGAAACCTCAAGACAAAATTAGTTGAACAATGCAGGGAACCACTACGTAGAGATGGGGAAGTTAAGAAAGAATGGATGACAGCTGAAATTTTGGGCCTGATGGATGAACGGAGAGGATATAAGAACACAGACAAACAAAAGTATTCTGTTCTACAAAAGAAGATACGACTAAGAATCAGAGAAGCCAAAGAAGAATGGTATAAAGGAAAATGTGAGGAAATAGAGAAGTTACAAAACAGGCATGACAATTTTAACGTTCACAAAAGAATCAAAGAACTTGTTAAAAGACGTGGGTATAGTCACAATATATTGGTAAATGAAGAAGGTAAAACTATTATAGACATGAAAGAGAAACTGAAAGTATGGAAAACGTACATAGAACAGTTGTTTGATGATCAACGAGAGGTAACAGACGGTGTATATGACGAAACAGGACCAGATATCACAAAAGACGAAGTGGAGCACACCATAAAAGAGATGAAAACAGGAAGGGCTACAGGTCCTGATGAAATACAAAGCTTATTAGTGAGGACAACATACGAATTATAGTAGATCTTTTTAATAGTGTATACAAAACTGGAATAATACCGAAAGAATGGTTAATATCAACATTTATAGCTATACCCAAAAGACCAATGCGAAGAACTGCTCAGATCACCGTACAATAAGCCTGATGTGTCATATACTTGGAATATTATTGAAAATCATTCATCGCAGAATATATACAAAATTGGAAGCAGATATCGGACAGACACAATTCGGCTTTAGAAACGGTCTAGGAACTAGGGAAGCATTATTTTCACTTAATATACTAATACAACGATGCCTGGACGTGAATCAGAATGTCTATGTATGTTTCTTGGATTACAATAAAGCCTTCGACACCGTTCAACATAAACCGTTAATACAAATGCTTAAAGATAAAAACATTGATTCAAGAGACATCAGAGTAATAAGTAACCTTTACTACAAACAGGAGGCAATATTACGCATCAATGGTAGTCAAACGGAAGCTATAAAAATAAAAAGAGGAGTTCGGCAGGGTTGTGTTTTGTCGCCATCCTTGTTCAGTGCATATTCGGAGGAGATTTTTAAGAAAGCACTACAAAATGAGACAGCTGGAATAAAATTAACGGCCTCCCAATCTGTAACATTAGATACGCCGATGATACTGCGATTATAGCAGATAATATTAATGATCTTCAGAGAATTGTGAATAAAGTAGCAGAGGTGAGCGAAGAGTACGGATTAACTCTGAACACGAAAAAACCAAATTTATGTTAATCGCAAAGAAACCGGTCGACAACATTAATCTCCACATAAAAACGAAAAGATAGAACGAGTGAAAAATTACAATTACTTAGGGACTAACATCAACGAAACAAATGACTATACCAAAGAAATCAGAATTAGAATAGAAAAGGCAAGAACCACTTTCAACAACATGAAGCGTGTATTGAGCAGTCGTGACTTAAATCTAAGTTTGAGAGTGCGTATACTGAGGTGCTATATTTTCTCGATTCTCATGTATGGGGTGGAGACGTGGACCCTGAATAAGCAATCCATGAATAGACTAGAGGCCTTTGAGATGTGGACGTATCGACGAATTTTGAGAATATCATGGACCGATAAAATAACCAATCAAGAAGTGCTTGAGAGAATGGGTAAAGAACGTGAAATAATATATACAGTTAAGACGAGAAAATTGCAGTATCTAGGTCATGTTACGCGTGGAGAAAGATACCAACTACTACAATTGATTATGCAGGGGAAGATCCAAGGAAACGGAGCATCGGTGGAAGGAGGATGTCATGGCTGAGAAACCTCAGAGAATGGTTCGGATACAGCTCCAATCAGTTATTCCGGGCTGCAGTATCAAAGATTCGTATTGCAATAATGATTGCCAACCTTCGTAGCGGAGATGGCACGTAAAGAAGAAGAAGAAGAGAAAAGTGTGCAAAAGTATAAAAAAACTCAATTTTCGAAATCGCGTTTAAAGTGAGATATGCTACATATTAAACCTTTTTCTTGATTAAAACTATAACTTATCACTAAAATAATCCAGCACCATAACTTGGGTCATCTGGTGAGCCTTCCACCTCTTCAATTTTTCTTTTGTTCATTTTCACCTTCCTAGCCCTTTTGAAGCTCTCCTGCTTGGCGCTGCGCAAACCTCACTTGCTGTTCATCGGCTTTTTTTCATTGCCTGTATTGTATTTTTACCCAAAGATAACTTCAACTCCTTTAACATGACATTTAACTATGTGGCCTTCATTAAAGGAAGCAACTGCTTCATAAACACCCACATGCAACCACTTTGATTCCAACAAACACAGTTTTTGGTAACCGATTCCAAATCACACTGTTTAGGCTTTTGTTGGGATTTTGTGTGCGACCATGGAGGCACTTCTTGAGCAAGTCTTCATTTGTAAAATCCTAAACATAGGCTTTATGGCTTCCATCACTGCTGCAGGAACACAGTTCTTATGGGTATACTAGTAACCCAACTCATTTGAAAATGGGCCTAATCTAGACAAACCTGAAATTAAAGACGTGAGGTCACTGCTCCAGGTCAGAGATCAAAGGTCAGGTCAATTTGTGACCCCGCCTAAGATCAGCGCACACACACACACACACAAACCGGGCCAAGATTTTATGTGTAGATGGCTCATCAGAATTTATTAGTGATCTTTGGTACCCGCACCAAGAATTGCTCCTTTAGGGCATAGTCAGTGATGAGGGCTGTCATCGGTAGAGACTTTATAGTAATGAATTGCCCATATTGCTTTCTTCAACTCTGCAACACTCTCTTGATTATTTTGTATTGCTAGGCCATAGTAGTTTTGGAGCTGTTCAATCAAAGGTTTGGTCAGTCTGTTTCTTCCTCCAAGACTTGCCATTTGACAGCGGATTTTTGGCGGTTTTCTTTTTAATCGGAAAACCCTTGATCTCATGCGCTTTTGGACATGTCCAATACATTCTAATTTTGTTATTGGGGTGTCCCCATAAATATCTAACGCCTCTACAGAAGTAAAACCTTTGGAATCACCATCGCCCAGATAACTAGTGTAGCGAACCTTCCGCGACAGAGATTTTTGGAATATAGCTTTGGCCCCTTCTATCTCCATACCACCACTTCATCCACTAAAGTTCACAGTACAGTTAAGTAAATGGGAGGCCTTGTTAGGACATTGCAAAATTTTGAAAAAACAACTACATCAATAGCTTTTTCTGTGTCAACACTTGTGGCAGAAATAACTCCATTTAGACTAGTGTGTCCACGTTTTTGCCAGGTTCCGTCTACTGCAATAGCTATGTCTCTTTCACCACCATTTTCACGGACAGCTTCTTCTAATGCATTGTCCATAGACTTAAAACAAATACCTTCAACTGTTGAGCCCAACAATTGGATATAATTGTCAAAACGGGTTGGAGGTAGAGGCAGGTTCATCACTCCGCACAGAACATCAGCAGCCTTTGCTCTTTCCGATGGACCGCATTCCATAAGCTAACCTAACGTTAACGTCATACAAGTTTGGGTGGTTAGGCACAGTCTTAGAAGAATTAAAACTAACCATATAACTACAAGAACAACATATCAGGTTCATATAAGAACACAATCCAGAATTTTGACAAGTAGTGAGCTTCACTTCGACCGAATCGCACTTCAAACACTTCACTGACTTTTCTAGAACTTCAGACAAAAGCATCAAGTTTACAATCACGTTTAAGTCTTCATCCATGACCTCATTTTTAAAACATCATATTTAGAGTCTAAATCTACTAGTTTTTTTTAAATTAACTTTTAGGACGTTCTATCCGGTTTCAACTTTGTAATCATGTATGTAATTATGTGTATCAAAGGTTATATCGTAAAATATTGTTACTACAATTTAAACAATTACTTAACACTCAAAATCTTTGTAAAGCTCGGATGTGTTAAAAACAAGCTTTTGCGCAGAACTCTACGTCGTTCCGATACAAAAAAACGTGTAAAAGATTATCGAAAGAGTGCTATAACATACAACATTTTGCATATAGAAAGTGCGTCGCAACTTTTAATAGAAAACGTGAAAAAAACGTCATAAATGTTACTGGTTTAAGTATAACCCTTAAGACGGGTTCAGCTACCTTAATTTGCTCCAAAAAGAGGAAAAAGAAAATTGCGTTTTAGAAAAAATAGTTCAATTAAAAGTTATTGACAATCAATTTTTCAACATTTTTTCCCCATAACTTTATTTTGAAGTTTCATAAAAATCGGACTGGTGGTTTTCCTGATATCGTCTTTACAGACTGACGGACGGCAGGCCACCAAAGTTTTTTCCTTTATTATAACGTACTAATTCTAATTCGTTGGAAAAAGTGAAAATTTTGCTGGAAAAAGAGGAGAAAGAAAATTGCGTTATAGGAAAAATAGTTCAAATAGAAGTAATAGACAATCAAATTTTTAAAAACATCATTTGTGAAGTTTCATAAAAATCGGACAGGTGGTTTTGATATCGTGTTTACATACATACTGGCGGCCGACCAAATAGCTAACTTTTTGCTGCATTATAGCGTAATTCTAATTCATCGGAAAAAGTTAAAAATTTCCTTGAAAAAGAAAATTGCGTTTTAGAAAAAATAGTTTAAATAAAAGTTATAGACAATCAAATTTTCAAAAAAATTGTTCCCATAACTTTATTTGTCAAGTTTGATAAAAATCGGCCAAGGTGGTTTTCTTGATATCGTGTTTACATACAGACTGACGACCGGTTACCAAACAGTTAAAGGAAAAAATTACGTTTTAGAAAAAATAGTTCAAATCAAAGTTATAGATAATCAAATTTTCAACAATTTTTCCCAGTAACTTTATTTCTCAAGTTTTGTAAACATCGGACCGGTGGTTTTTGCTTTATTATAACGTACTAATTATAATTCGTCGGAAAAAGTTAAAATTTGCTCAAAAAAGGGAAAAAAATTTGTTTTAAGAAAATAGTTCAAATAAAAGTTATAGACAATCAAATTTTCAACATTTTTTTTCTATAACTTTATTTGTCAAGTTTCATAAACATCGGACTGGTCACCAAATTTTTGCTTTATTATAACGTATTAATTCTAATTCATCGGAAAAACTTAAAAATTTGCTCGAAGAAAAGGAAAAAGAAAATTTCGTTTTAGAAAAAATAGTTTAAATAAAAGTTATAAACAATCAAATTTTCAACAATTTTTAACGTGTGGAAATATCCGATGAATTTAACCGTAATTAGTCTATTATGACCAAATTAATAAAAATCTAATTGGTCGAGAAAATGTGAGGGGAATTTTCACCGTAAATCGTTTGCCCGTGTTTACCCAAGAATTATTTTCTTTTGCGCACCCTCAAAAATTATTTTATGTAAAAAAAATTTTCCTGGGCAAATATTGGTAAACGATGACCAAATGATTTACCGTGAAAGAAGGTGATTTTTTTATCAAACAAAAAAATTGTTTTTTACATACAACATTTTTATATGGTGGGCAAACATGGGGCAAAAGAAAAGTTTTCCTTGGGCAAACATGGGCAAACAAATGCCATATTTTTTTTCAAAAATTCCCATGTGGAGGTGCCAACTTCACAGACCTATAATGTTATTGTTTACATGATTTCACTTACAAAAATGCGCATTTATTAACACATCCATGAACCACGGCCTTCCTATGTTTTCTATTCAGAACATTTCCAAATTATTTGACCAACTTCTAATGTGTTTATAAAACATTTAGAACATTTACTTCATTTCCAAATTATTTTCATATTTACTACATTTATAGAACATTTACAACATTAATCAAACATTTACCACATTTACAAAACATTTCGTAAGTTTGTACAATACATTTATCAAGTAATAAACGTAATCGTAAACGTTGGTGGAATGAATATCGAGTTTCATTGAACTATTCCTAACTCCTCACGAAGGCCCACTACGTCGACAACAATAATAATCTTACTGAATCAAGGAGATTTCCAAAATATAATTATACCGGAGATCTGATTCGATTTTGAGCAATTAAAAATTGGTTGGTAACATATATGACCCTCTATTTTTACCCTGTGTGTAGAACGTGTACATTATTTGTTTAACTACTGTTTACGATTGACACACACCTACACTGTTGGATTTGAAATTTGTACTTATCGTGCAATAAATTCATAAATTAAACTGGTTAAAAGAACAGGTCGAAACAGGTTATATTGCAGTTTTTATTGATTTAAAAAATTAAATTTAGTGCAAACATTTATTTGCTTCATTTAAAGCTTCCTTACAATGCTATTCATCGGAGCAATTTTAAGAATAAATTCATTAGAGAATTTAGCAGTTACAATTCTTCTCTGAAGATTTTGGCCACCATTTGTTTAAAGAGTGGAAAGGTAATCACGTACCTTCCGATGCCTTCGTTTAACAGTCTTTCCAATTACTATATTAATTAAACAAAGAAATATGAAAAACATGTTTATTATATTTGTTTCAATTGTTTTTTTGAGAACCTTTCGTTTTAGTTCTGTGACACCTGACTTCTGGTTGTAGCCTAGTTATTAGGTCTGTGAAGTTAGCACCTCCACATGTGAATTTCTTGGAAAAAAATACGGCATTCGTTTGCCCATTGTTTGCCCATGTTTGCCCAGGAAAACTTTTTTGAGTAAAACAGAAAATCAAAATCAACTTTTTTCACGGTACATTGTTTTTCCACCGTTTGCCCATATTTGCTTAGGAAAAATTTTCGTTTCCAAAAATGTTTCATGGGCAAAAAAATTTTTTTTTGTATAGAAAATTCAACTTTTTTCACGCTAAATCATTTCCTCATCCTTTAGATAGATAGATTTTATTAAATGCAACTTGAGCATATGAAATACATTTCAGAATTGTACCTTGAATAAAATTTGTTTTAGTTTTTAAATATAACAAATAAATTAGTAAACTAATAGTTAGGCATTATAAAATACAATATAACTGCGAAAATATGTAAGTGGTGATTCTTCGTCGAAAAATAATATATATATATGAGCGACCCTGCTTAAGGACATAATTACATTATTTGTTTAAAATAATCAATATATCTGAAATGAATTTTTATATAATGAAATTCATAAAACAGGAAAGGAGGTTCGAAAAAAACAAATTTTAGGGGTGGCTTTTTTTCACTCTTGTACCTAACTATACGAGAATAACACAAAAATAAATATTTGCTTTTGCAATAGCAAGAAATTTTAGCTCATTTTAAATGTTATAACTTTTTTTGGGTGATCTTTAAGGGGCTGTAACTAAGTTGATACGAATTTTTTTAATATGAAAAACCCACATTATTTTTCGACAAAATTATAACTTTCATTTTTTGGCACTTATTTATTTACACTCTGTATATACCAACACTTGCTTAGGAAAAATTTTAGATTATTCATCCCCTTTTTATGCAAAATATTTATTTCTGAATTAAGGCTACAAAGCATAGGTTTTTGAGTTTGAGAATCAAATTATGTTATTATATTTTGAGTTTGATAGTCAAACTCAAAAAACCTATACTTTGCACCCTTAATACAAAAAATAACTATTTTTGATGAAAAAACAAAATCAAAAAATTTATTTTTTTCACTCTATACAGTGTGTTCAAGATAAGAATAAACAGCATGGGGATCTCGGAAACCGTGATAGATACAGAGTGGATTAAATTTGGAAAAAGTTGCCCACTCGAGGAGTCAACATTTTGCTGTTCAGAAATTGTGCCATTTCGTTTCATTATATTCTGAAGTTATTCGAAAATTTACCAAAAACTGAATGCACTTTGTCATTGCTACTTTTCTGCTCTACAAGATCGCGTTTACGAATTTTCACTACAAAGTTTCGTTTCGAAGAAACCATCATCAACTTTATTTTTTCTTACGGCACTAAAAAAAATACACTCCGTATAAGTGATGGTGATTCTAAGTAACAAACTGAGACGAGCCTTCGGTCGTGACTGGGGCTGCGGGATGTTGTTGCTAGACGGATCTTGCGAGGGCTGATGACGAACTGCGCCATATTCACCGCCAGCGTCCAGTACGAAACGGTACGGCGCAGCTCCTGCTCTAGTCAATAAAGCGCAAAGAGTGGCTATGTACATGACAATGGCAGTATGTAGAACAGTTTCAACTGAGACAATGCAGGTACTCATCGGCGAACGACCTTGGGACTTGGAGGAACGACTCCGCGGATAGAAGTTCATGATCAGAAGACGAGCTGAAATTGACGAGTCGATAGACCTTTAGAGTCTGGCTAAGAGAAACTTACCAGGCCTGACCGTAAACGTCTCCTGCATGGGAGGCTAAACGATGTATGGCAAAGGCGGTGGAATCTTAGCACAAAGGATCGAGTAACTCACAGATTCGTCCCTAATGTAGCCCGGCGACTGGAGTGTGCTTGGGTTGGCCTCCTGAGAGGCGGGACGTGTTGACAGGACACGGAATGTTTAGGGTTATTTACACAGAGTCCAGCGCATAGACTCGCCACTCTGTATGTGCGGTGAAGGAATGAAACCTGGTTTAACTTTCTGGACGGTTGCCACTTGGTAGACCCCGCAGTGCTGGACTCCTCCCCCACTTGACTGTGGATGATGCTCTCGGCCCCAGTAGTCAGCATTCTGTATTACAAATGTATGCAGTCGCTGGCAAAAGGCCCTTGACTTTACAGTGTGGTGGTGGCAACGGCAGTTCGGAACTCCACGCGGCCGTGACTGATGTGATTGATCTGAGATATTATGGGGTCTGAGTTGGGTTCTATTGAGTTAACGTTGCTGGAACCTCTCGCTGGAACCTTTCGCTGGTTTTCGCGACGGTCAAGTCGCGTCACCTGTATGCGAATCATCACCAAGTATATCAGTATTACTTGAAGTATTAGCGATGTTACCCTCGGGCACAGTTACCGGTCCCACCTCTGGTTGATTAGGTTGATTATGTACGCTGCTCAGTACCCAAACTTTATTGGTTCGGATCTTGGCGTGCCTCGAACCTACTGGTTTCAAAATTGGGCTTTGCATTTGCTGGGTTGGCGTGTTGAGGCCAGGGATGCTACTCTCAGTTGCAAATTGGTAGAGGCGTCCTCTTGTTTTGATGAAATGTTAGAATGGCGACCCCCCGAGGTCAAGCATAACTGGAACAAACAATCGAGGCGTAGTTTCAGACTTCATGCCCTGCGGTCCTCTCGGCGCCTAAACGTCGATGGTCACAGAGACGGATGACAGTCCGACCGTGGTGTACCCTGAGTGGTTGGCCGTCGAACGGCCATCTTGGCTTGTGTGCAAGTCGAAGGGTCATGGGTGGCCTGCTGCTGGTGAAACCTGGGGCTCCTTGACGGCTCATTGACGTTTAGTCTATTACAACGGCTCTCCATGTGACCCATCACATAGTTGATAGGCTGTCGTGCTGTCTTAGGTGGGCGCTCTGCCTCGCCCAGTGTGCCTGTGGCTGCGCTGCGTTCTTGAGTTCCCAACTAACAAGGGGTAATTGTACTAGAGTTCGGGGAGGTGGCCTTCTGCCGGCTGGCCTGGTACAGGTCGGACCTATTCCCAGATAGGGCTAATGTACTGTCCGATCCGAGACTTGTCGGAACCACAGGTTGTCGACAACTGTCGACCAGGGTTGAATTTGCAGTGACTGTGGTATGGCGCCTTAGAGGAGGGTTGTACGTGGAAGCCTGGTCAGGCTGTACACTGGAGCTGGAGGTCGCCCGGGCGACAGCCAACATGTGGGACCGCTTGCGGTCCAAGTGCATAGTCGCAAAAGCGCGGGAGCACTATAATTTCAAACCTGACCTTTTCTTGGACCCTAATTTCTCTTATTTTTACATTTCCTTCCATATGTTACGTTCTTTGTTATATTGAAAACACTAACAAGTCATAACCTACATTTTAACAGATTTTGCTGCATATATGTAGTATTGCGATAAAAATGTTAATTTCACTATGCGCATAAACTCCAACAACTCCAGTCACATTATTTTCTTATTATATTAGACTGGTCAACAATTAATGACGTTAGACCTTAAATCATATATTTAGATCAACACAGATTTCTGACTTTATTGGTTCTGTTCAGTTTTTGTTGAGCTACCTCGTTGTAACTTATTCTTTAAGAACTTGTGTTTGTTCACCTGAATGCTCCTAGACTAGATGTGCAAACGACGTATTCTTTTGGTACATAAAATTAGTTTTGTGTGTGAACCATTTCTCATATTATAACCCTTATTTTTTGCATGGCCATAAAAAAATAGTTGAGACGGTTTTATATGACATGCGATTGAAGAAGGTTGTTAATACACGTCCTATTATTCCTACGTAATTATTCACCATAAAAGTAGGTTCAACGAAACCCTCTACATAGTATTTCTTAAGTGGGTACGATGATATAAGTAATTACTGCAATAATTTTGTTTACTAAACTAACCAGCAAAAATTCGCCATTGCAACTCTTTCGAAATCACCGCATTTAAAAAAATTAATTAAATAAAACATTCAGTACTGAGACGCTGAACATATGTAAGAGGTTTTCCTTCAAGTATTCTAGAGTGTGAGCCCATAAAATGATAATTTAAGCGGATCTCAGTAACTCATTAGTTTATGAGTAGTTTGCGTCAAGTTTACGACTACAAGAACTGCTTCTGTTACAATTAAGTTGACTAATTACATTAGTGGGTTGAAAACTAAACGTCTAAGTAGCTTTGCGAAAATTTGAAACTAATACAGTGGCTCTGCGGTTTTTGTTATTAGATGAAATTAATAACCGTGTCGAACAAGGATTACGCTCAAGTGATTACCTATCGGTTACAGTTAATGTTGATAACAGATTGATTACATAAATCTTAGTTAGTGATACTATTAGTTGCGACACACACGCATACAACTTTGTCGCATGATGATGTTTAGTTTTATCAATTAAGGGTACGTCCATTTAGTATCTGTAGATTTTCGTCGTGTATTACAATCAGTTTATATTACTCAAATTAATAATAATTTATTCAAAAAAAGCTGTATTTACTTAAGTAACTGTATTTTGATGAGTGCCATAAAGTAGATAAAAAAAAAACAGACCGTGCCATAAACTATACAGCGCTTCACGAAAAATTTTATACAAACATAATATGCTAAGGACTTACTAATCTTAAGAAGTAATAAATTATCCTGGTAAATATCGTGCTCAAAATTGTTTGCCTAACACGCTAATTCTAATTGGAACTTGAAGATCCTTGAACAAACCTTTCCAAATTGTTGTAAAATCGTAGGCAGCTATAGTAATAATTTAAAATTTTAATTTAACCCCGCATTCGCGAAATGTTTTGTTAATTAGGAATATAAGCTAAAATTTACGACTAGTTTCTGGTTAAAAACAAAAATTTGGTGGGATATAGAGACCAAATTATCCGCAGAAGCATAAATCTATTTAGCGCACACATATGTTTTCAATTCATAAGTAATAAATAAATAAATTAAATGCTTAATTCGTTGGCCATTCAAATGATTAATAGTAACCGTTAAAATTTGCATTGTGGTAACCTAAATACTTCAATTATTTTTATTCAATAATTGAACCCAACTTATTTTTTGGTATATTTTTCGTAAATTGAATCCCTTTATTTTTCGGCGTCTTCACGATTATATTTAAAATGTAATTCGTATCATTACCGTATTTGTTAGTGACCAGCAGAATATCTTTTCAGGATTTACAGTTTCTTAATTGAACAGAAAACTCGCTTTAGGGAAGAAATTCTGCGTAGATCTGAACCTGCCGTCTGCAAGTGTATGTTGATAAGTGGGCGATTAACTGGTTAGTCTTTCCATGCTGTATCTGCGCCAAGTGCCACAAAATTTTACGTCGAACAGGGATACATGAAGGTGCTTTATTTATGAGCTTGTGGTGCTTTCAACACCCATGCTCCATAAAGAGAGAAACACTCGTAGTATAGATAGGTCACGCGTTGAGTGGTTTTTATTGCAACATCTTTGATAAGTTGTCGCCCTTTATTTATTACTTTTTCTCAAATATTTGGAAGTCGTCGTATCAACCTGCGCATCCATCTTTCGTGTATATGGTTTCCTTGGTGGGCACTAGATAGAGGAGAATCTGGAAGCGTCGTGATTGTACTGGGTTTTCTTGAACGGCGTCCCTACTTTTATGTTTCATGCAGTACTTGAAAGCATTTTTGTGTAGTCAGATTTCATGCTAGTTTAATTTTGATTAGGGAAGGTTGATCCATTTTTTGTAAGTGTAGGTTCTTATGAAGTTCTGCAATCTACAGTAGATTGATCGACGCTGGCTACATTAACTCATCTAATGATCATTGTTCATGCCCACAAAAGAAGCAACTCAGCATAAATAATATAAGTTGAAGTTCATACGTTTTTTGGCGAAATCTGATGATTCTGTAATTTGCTTTCATTTGCAATCATTCAGTTTACCTAATTTTTAACAATTTACTTAGCCTCGTCTTTATTTTGATTACAACAACCCTATACCTAAGTTTCTGCAACAATTCAGTGTTCTTATTTTCAAAAACTACTGCTCATAATTATTTAATAGACTTTTTTGACGGTTGGTCAAATTACTACATTTATCAACAATTTTACTAGAGTTAGTGGAGTTGGTCTTCTGCCGGCTGGCTTGGTACATGTCGGACCTATTTCCAGATAGGGCTAATGTACTGTCCGATCCGAGACTTGTTGAACTACGGGTTGTCGACAACTAAGCCGGGGCCGGCATCTTAGCTGCTGACCCCTGTCGACCAGGGTTGGATTCGTAGTGACTGTGGTATGGCGCCTACCAAGCCGGGCTCGGCATCTTAGTTGCTGACCCCTGTCGACCAGGGTTAGATAGTTAATCACAAAGTTAATAGGTTGTCGCCCATGCGTGTCGGTCCCTGTCTTAGATGGGCGCTCTACCTCGCCGAGTGTGCCTGAGGCTGAACCATCGCTGCGTTCTTGAGTTTCCAACTAACAAAGAGTAATTGAACTAGAGTTAGTGCAGTTGGCCTCCTGCCGGCGGGCCTGGTACAGGTCGGACCTATTTCCAGATAGGGCTAATGTGCTGTCCGATCTGAGACTTGTCGGAACTACGGGTTGTCGACAACCAAGCCGGGGTCGGCATCTTAGCTGCTGACCCCTGTCGACCAGGGTTGGATTCGTAGTGACTGTGGTATGGCGCCTACCAAGCCGGGGTCGGCGTCTTAGTTGCTGACCCCTACCCCTGTCGATCAGGGTTAGATAGTTAATCACATAGTTAATAGAGTTGTCGCCCATGCGTGTCGACCAGGGTTCGATTCGTAGTGATTGTGGTATGGCGCCGACCAAGCCGGGGTCGGCATCTTAGTTGCTGACCCCTGTCGACCAGGGTTAGATAGTTAATCACAAAGTTAATAGGTTGTCGCCCATGCGTGTCGGTCCCTGTCTTAGATGGGCGCTATACCTCGCCGAGTGTGCCTGAGGCTGAACCATCGCTGCGTTCTTGAGTTTCCAACTAACAAAAGGGTAATTGTACTAGAGTTAGTGCAGTTGGCCTCCTGCCGGCGGGCCTGGTACAGGTCGGACCTATTTCCAGATAGGGCTAATGTACTGTCCGATCCGAGACTTGTTGGAACTACGGGTTGTCGACAACTAAGCCGGGGCCGGCATCTTAGCTGCTGACCCCTGTCGACCAGGGTTGGATTCGTAGTGACTGTGGTATGGCGCCTACCAAGCCGGGCTCGGCATCTTAGCTGCTGACCCCTGTCGACCAGGGTTAGATAGTTAATCACAAAGTTAATAGGTTGTCGCCCATGCGTGTCGGTCCCTGTCTTAGATGGGCGCTCTACCTCGCCGAGTGTGCCTGAGGCTGAACCATCGCTGCGTTCTTGAGTTTCCAACTAACAAAAGAGTAATTGAACTAGAGTTAGTGCAGTTGGCCTCCTGCCGGCGGGCCTGGTACAGGTCGGACCTATTTCCAGATAGGGCTAATGTACTGTCCGAT
Source organism: Abscondita cerata (assembly GCA_030710515.1). Classification (NCBI taxonomy): domain Eukaryota; kingdom Metazoa; phylum Arthropoda; class Insecta; order Coleoptera; family Lampyridae; genus Abscondita; species Abscondita cerata. The sequence goes on from JALBCR010001054.1 coordinate 73,718, forward strand.
CTGAGACTTGTCGGAACTACGGGTTGTCGACAACCAAGCCGGGGTCGGCATCTTAGCTGCTGACCCCTGTCGACCAGGGTTGGATTCGTAGTGACTGTGGTATGGCGCCTACCAAGCCGGGGTCGGCGTCTTAGTTGCTGACCCCCTACCCCCTGTCGATCAGGGTTAGATAGTTAATCACATAGTTAATAGGTTGTCGCCCATGCGTGTCGACCAGGGTTCGATTCGTAGTGATTGTGGTATGGCGCCGACCAAGCCGGGGTCGGCATCTTGGTTGCTGACCTGTCGACCAGGGTTAGATAGTTAATCACAAAGTTAATAGGTTGTCGCCCATGCGTGTCGGTCCCTGTCTTGGATGGGCGCTCTACCTCGCCGAGTGTGCCTGAGGCTGAACCATCGCTGCGTTCTTGAGTTTCCAACTAACAAAAGGGTAATTGTACCAGAGTTAGTGCAGTTGGCCTCCTGCCGGCGGGCCTGGTACAGGTCGGACCTATTTCCAGATAGGGCTAATGTACTGTCCGATCTGAGACTTGTCGGAACTACAGGTTGTCGACAACCAATCCGGGGTCGGCATCTTAGCTGCTGACCCCTGTCGACCAGGGTTGGATTCGTAGTGACTGTGGTATGGCGCCTACCGAGCCGGGGTCGGCATCTTGGTTGCTGACCCCTGTCGATCAGGGTTAGATAGTTAATCACATAGTTAATAGGTTGTCGCCCATGCGTGTCGGGTCCTGTCTTAGGTGGGCGCTCTGCCTCGCCGAGTGTGCCTGCGGCTGTACCATAGCTGCGTTCTTGAGTTTCCATCTAACAAAAGGGTAATTGTACTAGAGTTAGTGCAGTTGGCTTCCTGCCGGCGGGCCTGGTACAGGTCGGACCTATTTCCAGATAGGGCTAATGTACTGTCCGATCTGAGACTTGTCGGAACTACGGGTTGTCGACAACCAAGCCGGGATCGGCATCTTAGCTGCTGACCCCGTCGACCAGGGTTGGATTCGTAGTGACTGTCGTATGGCGCCTACCAAGTAGGGGTCGGCATCTTAGTTGCTGACCCCTGTCGATCAGGGTTAGATAGTTAATCACATAGTTAATAGGGTGTCGCCCATGCGTGTCGGGCCCTGTCTTAGGTGGGCGCTCTGCCTCGCCGAGTGTGCCTGCGGCTGAACCATCGCTGCGTTCTTGAGTTTCTAACTAACAAAAGTGTAATTGTACTAGAGTTTGTGGAGTTGGCCTTCTGCCGGCTGGCCTGGTACAGGTCGGACCTATTCCCAGATAGCGCTAATGTACTGTCTGATCCGATACTTGTCGGAACTACGGGTTGTCGACAACCAAGCCGGGGTCGGCATCTTATCTGCTAACCTCTGTCGCCAGGGTTGGATTCGTAGTGACTGTGGTATGGCGCCTACCAAGGAGGGTCGGCATCTTAGTTGCTGACCCCTGTCGATCAGGGTTAGATAGTTAATCACATAGTTAATAGGTTGTCGCCCAAGCGTGTCGGGCCCTGTCTTAGATGGGCGCTCTGTCTCACCGAGTGTGCCTGAGGCTGAACCATCGCTGCGTTCTTGAGTTTCCAACCAACAAAAGTGTAATTGTACTAGAATTAGTGGAGTTGGCTTCCTGCCGGCTGGCCTGGTACAGGTCGGACCTATTCCCAGATAGGGCTAATGTACTGTCCGATCCGAGACTTGTCGGAACTACGGGTTGTCGACAACCAAGCGGTGGTCGGCATCTTAGCTGCTGACCCTTGTCGACCAGGGTTGGATTTGTAGTGCTGTGGTATGACGCCTACCAAGTCGGGGTCGGCATCTTGGTTGCTGACCCCTGTCGACCAGGGTTAGATAGTTAATCACATAGTTAATAGGTTGTCGCCCATGCGTGTCGGGCCCTGTCTTAGGTGGGCGCTCTGACTCACCGAGTGTGCCTGCGGCTGAACCATCGCTGCGTTCTTGAGTTTCTAACTAACAAAAGTGTAATTGTACTAGAATTAGTGGAGTTGGCCTCCTGCCGGCTGGCCTGGTACAGGTCGGACCTATTCCCAGATAGGGCTAATGTACTGTCCTATCCGAGACTTGTCGGAACTACGGGTTGTCGACAACCAAGCCGGGGTCGGTATCTTAGCTGCTGACCCTTGTCGGCCAGGGTTGGATTCGTAGTGATTGTGGTATGGCGCCTTAAAGGAGGGTTGTACGTAGAAGCCTCGTCAGGCTGCTCTGTGGCGACAGCCAACATGTGGAGACCGTGTGCGGTTCAAGTGTATAGGCGCAATAAAGCGCGGGAGCACTATAATTTAAAAAATATGAAGGTGTTTTATTTGTGAGCTTGTGGTGCTTTCAGCACCCCCACTCCATAAGAGAAACACTCGTAGTATAGATAAGTCACGCGTTGAGTTGTTTTATTGCAACATCTTTGATAAGTTGTCGCCCTTTATTTATTACTTTTCTCAAATATTTGGAAGTCGTCGTATCCAATTCGCCCATCCATCTTTCGTGTATATGGTTTCCTTGGGGGTACTAGATAGAGGAGAATCTGGAAGCGTCGTGATTGTACTGTGTTTTCTTGAACGGCGTCCCTACTTTTATGTTTCATGCAGTACTTGAAAGCATTTTTGTGTGGTCAGATATCATGCTAGTTTAATTTTGATCAGGGAAGGTTGATCCATTTTTGTAAACATGGTTCTTATGAAGTTCTGCAATCTACCGTAGATTGATCGACGCTGGCTACAGTAGCTCATCTAATGATCATTGTTAATGCCCACAAAAGAAGCAACTCAGCATAAATAATATAAGTTGAAGTTCATACGTTTTTTTGGCGAAATCTGATGATTCTGTAATTTGCTTTCATTTGCAATCATTCAGTTTACCTAATTTTTAACAATTTACTTAGCCTCGTCTTTATTTTGTTTACAACAACGCTATACCTAAGTTTCTGCAACAATTCAGTGTTCTTATTTTCAAAACTACTGCTCATAATTATTTAATAGGCTTTTTGACGGTTGGTCAAATTACTACATTTATAAACAATTAACGATTTTAGAATCAACATTTTCCACTTACCAGTTTCTTCTGAAGTCTGCGTGGTATACATACTTCAGCAACTGTGTAGTGCGCTAATCATTCTCAAGAAACATAGCATTAGGTATTTAACTAAAACTATGAGTTAATTGAAAGCATATTTATTGCTTTTTTAGTTAAAAAAGAAAGCTCTGCATTTACCGATAAACAATGCAATTCTCATGAAGGTGACATGGCCATAATAATATCTTTTATAATACAATTTGCAAATAATTATTTTACGAGCAACTAAGTCGATATACAGGGTGTTAAAAGAGTGTAAAATATTTTAGGAGGTAATAGTATAAACCAAAATAACCAGAAAAGTCTTAACAAACATGGGTCTGCAAAGTAACGGTTGCCGAGATATGGACCACTATTCGTTTTCAAACATTTTATTTTATTAGAATAAACCGACAAATGAAGCTTCAAGAAACAAAAACAAAATTACAGAAGATGTTCAAAATGTCCTCCGTTCATTTCCAAGCAGGCACGACATCTTCGTCTCAACGATATTCGAACTCTTTCGAAAACACCCTTCATAGTTTGTATTTCTTGACACTTTTGATTAATCCGTAGCTGCAGCTCTTCCCGGCTATTTACAGGAGTACCATACACTAATGTTCAAATATCCCCAAACAAAGAAATCTAAAGAGTTCAGATCAGGCGATCTTGGAGGCCATAAAACAGGTCCCGCCCTTCCTATCCGTCTAAATAACAAAAGGTGCTAAAAAACATCTCCGCAACCGTTACTTTGCGGACCCATCTTTATTAAGACTTTTCTGCTTATTTTGATTCATACTATTACCTTCTGAAATATTTTACATTCTTTTTTCAACACCCTGTATAGTCATAAACTGAACAAAAGACAACACTTTTAAACATCAGATTCTGAGTATAGAGAAATTTTTGGTTTGTCTTTGGCAGTAAGTCCCATGCACTCCTCATGAACATATTTCTGACACGATGTGCATAATCCCATGTCTAACTGCATATCATGTTGGCACATCTTGCAAAACCACGATTCAACAGTTTTGTTTTTCTTTCACTGAAGATTTCCTACTTTTGGCACTTACCTTTTCCCTTTTTTATCGCCAAACCATCACATGAGCATCACAGTTCATAGCTGGTTTACTGTCTTACTTTTTTTCATTCTCAAGAGTCTTGATCATGTCCTTGAAAGAAAGGTTCACTGTGGGTGGCTCTTCTCTGGATTGATATAATCATTACTAGAATCGTCAGTGTCAGCTGCTTTCTTTACGTGAGGTTGGCCGTTGTCTAGACCATCCTGTTTTTGTCCGTTGAGGCAACTGGGGCAGAGTCTTTGTATATATACCTGTAGATTTAAATCCAAATTTTATGTTACTCGATGTCATGTGAAAATGTTTCCGAAGCGCATCTTGCTAATGGAAATATCTTCAGGATGTGGAGAGAAAAAGTGGACAGCTTTATCGTCCTAATAATACTCCAATGCCCTGAACACGGCATATCCAAGGGCTGGAGTTCGTGGGTTGTATTACTCAGCAAGTGATATAATGTTATGTGATGCTTATCTGCAGCTTCACAGATGATGGGACAAGTGCTATAGCTAGTTGCAGTCTTACTCCCTTTTTTCATTCATCATTACTTTATAGTACCTGGTGGCATTGATTCTTTCCATTCGGGTTTCAAACGTTTACTTTTTGAAAATCATAGGCGTTATTGTTTTTCGATTGCATTGCCACATGCGGCAATTGAAACGTTCTCACATGTTCATTGGCACCTTTTTTTCGAAAACTTTTTGTTGGTGATGGAGGCACAACCTACATTCATTTTCTTCTATGTTATAAAATGCCTCTGGTTTCCCTTCAATTTTCATTTGCTTCATGATTGCTTTTAGCTTCGTGAAATGGTCCTTTACTATGAATCGATTCATTTTTTGGGCCCTTGCAGGGTTTAAGTTTTGAGCCTTTCTTGTTCGAATTTGGGGATTTTGTTGCATAAAACTTTTGTGGTAATTGGGTACCTAACTTCAGAAAGGCTAATTCTGCTTGTTGTTCCTTGGTTAAAACTGTGTAGCGCCCTAAAGAAAATTCTCTTTGGTTAGGTAACGTCTCAAAGTTCTTCTATGAATACCGTGTGTAATACTAGCTCGATAGACAGGCATTCCAGTATCCACAGCAGTTATTGCACTTGCCAGATTTTCATTTACCTATTTGACTCTTAGACAACTTTAAGAGTTGTATACTCATGGTCATATTACCTACTTGGCTATATTACATGCAGATATCTTATAATTAATAATAATAATAAAATTGTCCGTCTAAACTAGGTTTACATCGTTTTCAAAAAACGGCCGAAGTGTTGAAAGCTTTACTTGCTAACATTTTGCTCATTATCGTAAGGGGTTTCAACATGGCGAATACTGGATACTATGAAAAACTTGAAACGAAAACTTTAAGTTAGGTAATCTTATGATCAACAATACGCATCTAATAGAGCGACCGTTTTAAAGCACATGCACAAGGAATACAAGAAACATTTTGAAATGATAGCCAGGAAAACATATCCTTAGAGGCAGGTGATAGGTTATATGCCGTTGTTGCACGTAGTTTACCTAGTTACATCCCTTGTGGATCTGAGGTAGAAAAACTGCTGATGTTTTTGACCAGGTAGAAGAAATTTCTTTCAAACAATGAGGGCGAATACTTCCCAATTAGATCATGTCACATTCAGATTATCGGGTTGACATTTAGAGAAAGCTCGAAACACATGAGATCTTTTTTGTCAGGATGAAGGTAAGAATAAGCCAAAACCTGTTTAGGGTATTGAGAGTTTGCGATAATTTTCCTTGACTGCTATTACAAAACGGATGGATGGCTTACACAGGGTGGTGCTCAAAAATTACATTTAAGCTATCTTGACTACTCATAAATCACTAAATATTCTTGCAAAAGTATTTTCAGGGTTTACCTCTCTTGATTGCGGTTACTAAATGCGGGGATGTCGCGGAGAGGGGTTGAGCTCAAAAGTTATATTTAGGGTATTTTATCTGCTCATAAACCACTAAAAATTCTTTCAAATCCATTTTTTGATTCGACCGACTTCCAAGGTACTTCTTTCTTCACTGGTTTGGAGTGTAATGGTACTCAAAAATCTGATTTATGGTAGTTTGAGTGCTCATAATTTAGTTAATATTTTTGCAATGTATTTTTTGACTCAACCGATTTTCAAGGTCTTCTTCTCCTGATTGCGATTCCGAAACGGCGGGATGCCTTACACAGGGTGGTACTCAAAATTAGATTTAAGCTATCTTGACTGCTCATAAATCACTAAATATTCTTACAAAAGTATTTTCGATTTGGCGTATTTTCAGGGTTCATCTGTCTTGATTGCGGTTACTAAATGCGGAGATCTCTCGTAGAGGGGTTGAGCTCAAAAAGTTGTATTTAGGGTATTTTATCTGCTCATAAACAACTCAAAACTCCTTCAAACCACCTTTCGATTCGACATGTTTTTAAGGTACTTCTCTCTTTACTGGTTTGCAGAATAATGGTGCTCAAAATCCGATTTAAAGTAATTTGGGTACTCATAATTTAGTTAATAGTCCTGCAAAAGAATTTTTGTATATGACGGATTTTTGGGCATTTTTATCTTGAGTGCGACTGTGAAATACGACGATGACTCGCAGAGGGTTGGTTGTGATATTCTGATTGCTCATAAAATGTTCTTAATTCTAGTATTTTAGGAACTAAAATTCAAATAATTTTAAACAGTGGGAGGTGAGTACACACGTTTTAGCCCCCTCCCCGTCTCTCATAAAGATGAATTTCTGCTAAATGGATTTACCTCAAAATTGAAAATAAGTTATTGACAAAGCTCGTAATTTCTGATTGGATTTTCAATTTGAACAATGTGGGGGGCTTGGTACATGGACGTGGAATGTCTAGAGATCGTTGCGGTTGAGTTGTACTGTATTTAAAAAAAATGATCAGAGATAAATAATGTAAAGAATTCACATATGACGGATTGAATGTTTCTTTCTTTAACAGTATTCGCTCTTTATCTTAAGTAGATTCCTAAGAAATATTTCGATCAGTTAAGAAATTAATAAGTTAATAACCGAGGGGTTGACCACTTCGCAAATGTGGTGTATACCGGGTGTCCAAATAAGCGAGGTAAACGGCTGTATCTTGGAAACCTTTTAGCGATTAGTTGAGGCACGTGTAGGCAAAATCTGAGTTTCGTAGCTTCAACGGTTGAATTTCTACGATTTATCAAAGTTTTGAAAAAATCAGTATGGGCTGATAAACCTGTAGATTGTTTTCGATTAATATCTCTGAGAAGAAAAAATAAAAAAATCTGATGAAGCAAGAAAAATACTCTAAAAGAAATCTAAGTTTGACTTTTTATGGTAAGACCTTTCCAAGATATTACATATTTTCTAAATCGATATTTATTTTACCCCCACCATTTTATTTGATGAGATACAAAAAAACTTGTTAAAATGACCGTTTTCGGTATAGTTTACCTACGCAAGTTATAGTGAAAATCGTGTTTTTTTCATTTCAAGATGTGACCTATACGCCCTCGAGCGGCCATTTTAAGAACTTCAAAAGAATTTCCAGCATTTTCTCTTTGCCACTTTTATTATAAAAGCTGCAAATGTCACAATTTTTTTCTCAAACACGGAAAAAAATATAAACATCAAACAACATATCATTGACAAATTACACTATTTGTTAAGTCTACTTGCGACAATCTGGAACCTGTATGAGCCATGTCTCACAATTATATTAAAACCTGTTATATACGTATTTTTACTCCACACCTTATAAATAAAATGATAAGAATATTTGCAATAAGATTCATTTCACACATTTTTTCTTCAAACAAAAGTTGTTTGTAATTTCATTACCTAGAACTTGTAGCCAGGAAGCGTATTAAGGCCTGAAGAAACACCCACTCGAGGTGCGAAACGTCGTTTCAACTATAATCCAGAGTTTCATTCACCACACATTCGGTACTTTCCATAAGGGGTCTGGGGCTTCAATACGCTCACTGGGTACAATTTCATCACAATCATTACCTACAACTTTTGTTCAAAAATTTTTTGAACCTATAAGTAATTACTGAGATATGACAATCACGTGACACCAATTGTTTTCATATAAATTAGACAAAATTTTATAACTTTATTTAAACTATTTTTTCTCTTTCGAGAATTTCGAGTTATAGTCTTGGTTCAAGCATTGGTTCAAGGGGAGAGAGAGCCTAGAGGGCGCTTCATTTAGTTTGAGGAAATGGAATAATAACATATCTACGCTCCGTCTAACACTATATTTACAATATTAGTAATTAATTACAATAAACTTGAAGAAGCAATCCAATATTGATTTATTTATTAACATTTTACTAGTTTTAATTCAAAAATTAAAATCTAGAAAAATGTTATAAATAAAATAAGTGAGTATTGGATTGCTTCAAGTTTATTGTAATTAATTAATAATATATTTAAAAATCAATATCAAACTGAATCCACATTAATTTCTAAAACAATATTTATAAGTCTATCATTTTCAACGGCTTAAGTTCATTGTCAAACTATTTTACGATACTTCTCGAATTTTAAGATCAACAATAAATTATTTTAGAAAAAAGTATTTAACATTTTTTCTGCAACCCATCGGTTTTTTTCTATCGAAACCTCCATACTTTTCATACGTTCTATTATTATTATTTTATTTTGCAAATGTTTTATGTCGGTGCACACTTTCGATACTCTTTTACACGTTTGTTAGTATCTCAACGATGTGGAGTTCTGTGTGACTTCCTCCTTTTCACACTAAAATAACTATCAAATAGGTCCAGATTGCTTTCTTAGAAAAATGGAATTTGGAAATTTGTGGAACTGTCTATAACATTTTAAGGAAGGGTGTTGACTGTTATTTGTGCCTATTCTTCGAAGATTTTGTTGACTAAGACTTGAATAATATTAACACGCAAACACAAATCCGATTTCCTCTTTGGGTCCTCTTAGTGTTAATGAATTTAATTATTAATCATTATTATGAGTGATCCCGATTGAACAATTAAGTGAGAGCGATATAGAAATCAGCACAACTCGTTTGCATTCATTTATTAATGAAATCGAAGATCATTTATAATTGTTGTACCAAATTAAAATATATTCAATGTCTTCTCAAACATGGTAGTATTTCAATCCTTATTGTAACTGAAAATTTTGTGCAAATGATTTGTGGATAAAATACACAATACGAGGATTATTTCGGAGTGTACAAAAATAATACAGAAAAATATTAATTCTTGCAAGCAAGCAAGACCGAATTAAAATTATATCGAAGTATAAAGAATTTAAACAATTTTAAAGTAAAGTAATAAGAATCCTAAATATGTAGTTATACAGGGTTTCCACGGCATAGGGAAAATACAAGCAAAATCGGGGTAATATGTTTGTCAGGTCAGAAAATAAGATTTTTAAAAACTGTTGTTGAAAATATAAGTTCTTGTTAGAGGCCGACCAATGCAATACTCCCTGTAGCTCAGTTGGTCCGCACCTGCGACTATAAAAGTATATCCAAATTGCACGTCTGATATGCTACTACATTACGGTTCGAGTCCCGAGTATGAATTACGTTTTTTAAATTTCTTCTTAACTCAAGTAAGCTTTTATGTGTACTACCCTTATCAAGTAAGTTAAATTATAAAATGCAGAATAAAGCAGAAATATGCTCGGGATTCGAACCGTATATCAGCTGTAAATTTAGTTACAACTTTATAGTCGTGGAAACCTTGTAAGTTGTATAATATTAATTTTTTTTTCATTATTGCAGTAATCATTTCTTTGTATACGATTCTTAACATCTACGACTTCAACTACAGTCAATAATAATAGTATTAGATTTGAGTAAGTGCCGACAAAGTTTATCCAGAAATGAGAAAGTGGTTCAAACTTTCGCGCCCCATTGGTGAACTAGTGTCGTTTAGATTCGGGTCTAAAGGCCGTCCAAGTAACGACGGCCTTTAGGCCCAAATCTATACGATACTAGTTTACCCAGAAAATGTTTATTTTTTCTCGAAAATGTCACAATTTTCCCGTAAATCTCGCAATTTTCTCGCAAATGTCACAATTTTCCCGCCAATATCGCAATTTTTTCACAAATATTACAAATATATGAGTATTTCGTAAATGTGTACATAATTTCTCCAGGTGGTCAACCCACGTTAATAACAGTCAAAGTGCATCCTAATGTATTCTGTTGTAATCGTTTGTTTATTTATTAAACTACATATGTATGTTGTTAGATAAGAAACATATCACGTCAATTTGGGACGAAATTGTCTATCAATGAAGATTTTAGAGTTAGAGAATAAAATTTAGGCAATAACTATAACATGCCAACCACAAATATTTTTACTTTGCTCTTATCACATACATTACTTCTCAAGATTAGATATTCTCGATGTTGTATTTACTTTTTATTATCCAGTCGTTAAAAATACTTTTTAAAATAAAACCACTATCGTAAACATTGAGTTTTTTTAGATCACTGAATATGAACAATTTTATCAAAACGCGTCGAAAAGAGTAGCGCAAAATAAAAATTGGGTCACGATGATGTTTGGTAATGGATTTAAAACTTGAAAAATTTTACCAACCATTTTTTTTTCTGTTACAGATGCGCCAGAATGGGTATGTGCGACCTTTTTCTAACTCTGAACCTGATAGTGTTTGCAACTTTCATTAGCAACACCGATGGAGAAGATTTCAGATACATCTCATTTGAAGGTAATTTTTTTTTTATTGAAATGTTACAGCAACACAATTACTTATTGTTAGTTTAGTAAATATGTATATTACACATAACTAATACGATTACTGATATAAATAAATAATTAAAGTAATAGTCCAGAAGTCTACATGAAACGATTATTCAATTTCCACTGTCTTGATAACACGATTTTCAAAGAATTTCAGCTTTTTATGACTTGTTTATAACAACAATAATTACCAAAGTCAACGACTTTTCTTGTGGATCTGAAAGCACTCGCGCTGTAATTGCTCGGTATCTTCGTAGTGATTGAGAGCTGCTGATCTGGACTTTTTATTTTAGTTTTGTTTTGTATGTAGACTCTTTACAACAGGATGAAAGCATAATTTAAGATTTTATTCAGATTTCAGCGTTTATTGTGGCAGACCAAAATAAAAATAACAATCTATGTAAATACAATACATTAACTTTATCTTACATACATACATATAATATTTATATATCGAATTGATAAGGAATAAGTATTATAAAAAAAAACGTTATCGATACAATTCAACCTGAGTTCTATATACTAGAGTGTAATCACAACCGAATTAATCATTTTATATTACTTTGATTTTAATGTCTAATATTCCACGATTTTTTAGACTTACAGCCGTTGCTCAGTAAATTTGCGAAAAATAACGTCACGTATTACTCGCAATTGCTGTTCGATGTAGCCGGAAAGCAGGTTTTAGTTGGAGCTAGGGACGCGCTATTCCGATTATCTTTACCCTCCTTGCATTTACTGGAGGAACGACGTGGGCAGCGCCAGAAGAAAAAATTAATTTATGCATAACAAAAGGCCAAAGCGAAAAAAACTGTCACAATTACGTAAAGTGTTATTAACCGACGGTCAAAGAATTTTGACGTGCGGCACTAACGCTTTCTCTCCAGTATGTTCGTGGCGTCCGGTTAGTTAAGGATATAAACTATAATACCTATTATAAGTATGGGGTTTTTAGGTTCAAAACATTTCAGAAGTACTACTGTGGGAAGACGGTGTAGCAAACTGCCCATACAACCCTTCCGCAAATATTACAGCTTTGATCTCGGAATCCGGCGACTACTATGTTGGTGGACCAACCGACTTTCACGGTTCCGATGCGGCAATATACAGAAGTATCGGTCAACAAAATCGTATACGAACCAAACAGTATAACGGAATGTGGCTAAACGAACCCCAGTTTGTAGGATCTTTCGAAAATGACCAATTTATGTATTTTATTTTTCGCGAACCCGCCGTCGAATACGCGAACTGTGGAAAAACTATTTACTCTCGAATCGCAAGGGTGTGTAAAAATGATGTAGGTGGGCAATCAGTATTAAAAGATAATTGGACGACATTTGTTAAAGCCAGAATCACATGCTCCGTAAGTGGGGATTATCCAAATTATTTTGACGAAATACAAAGCACAACTTACGTAGTCGAAGAAAATATACTGTACGCCATTTTTACAACCCCGCCGAACGCCATTGCGGGATCCGCTATATGCGCGTTTAACTTGACTTCAATAAACATGGCATTTTCTGGACCATTCAAGTATTATAAATATAGTGGAATTATGTGGATAAATACTACTCATCTGACGATTACATCAAATGCCAAATTGAACCTCAAGCTAAATACGAAGTTGAAGCCTCTAAATACCAATTAATGGATAACATGGTTAAAAGCTACAACCGTAAATCCTCTACATATAGCCGAACTCGAACGTTATACGCATATCACGCTAGATGTTCTATCAACCAAATCAGATAATACAGTACACGTTATATACGTTGCAACGTTAACAGGGTTAATAAAAAAGCTGACAGTTCTTCCAGAAGACCAAACGACTTGCTTAGTGGAAATTTGGGAGCCTATGCCCGATAACAAAATTCCCATATTAAAAATTCAGTTTTTAAAAGAAACCAACTCATTGTATGTGGGTACCGATACGGAATTGATACGAGTTCCGGCTCACCATTGCCAGCGACATATATCACGTGAAAGTTGTTATAACGCGATGGATCCGTATTGCGGGTGGAATGAACTGGATGACGCGTGTACAATAGCTCAAATTTTGATCCCCTAGCGAAACACTGGATTCAAGGTGTTCTAAAGTGTCCGGTTCTCAACGCTTCGGTAGATGGAGGTTTGTAAAATATCACCAAATAGACTTTACCTAAAAATCAATTTTGCAGGATGGACGAGCTGGTCCGATTGGTCACCGTGTCATTTGCAAAATCCGCAAGATTTATTGTCTACGGATGAATGTCTCTGTCAAAGTCGACGATGCAGTAATCCTGCACCGTTGAATGGAGGAAGACCTTGTGCGGGTTTATCTATGGCGGTTACAAATTGCACAGTACACGGAGGATGGACACCATGGTCTGCCTGGTCTGCGTGTTCGGCAACATGTGGTGTAGCGGTGAAATCTAGGAGACGAACTTGTTCGAATCCAACTCCAGCGCATGAAGGTAGAGTTTGTGTTGGACAAGATCACGCTGAAGTGTTGTGTTCAGAAAACCCTCCCTTGCCCCGCGCCAACTATTCCACCACAGGACGGTCATTGGAGCGAATGGAAAAATTGGTCATATTGTTCGGTTCCTTGTGGCGGAGGTTTTCGTAGAAGACAGCGTAAATGTGACAATCCTCCACCTAAATATGGAGGACAAGAATGCGTCGGGTGCGAAATGGAGCATGAAATATGTAATACGCATCCATGTCCGGAGCTAAAACGCTTAAGTCAATGGACCCCATGGCTAATTACAAATCATTTTAAGAACGAATCCACTGAGCTTAGGTTCAAGTGCAGTTGTCGGGCTCCAGTGGAAGATATCCAGTTTATTAAAGTAAGCCTATCAAAAGAAGAACAACGTACATGTAAAAACGGTTTTGTGCACTTTGAGCCACGTCGAAGATATCAGTAAATGGAGTCTTGGGCTCGTGGACCGATTGCATAGGTTCTTGTAGCGAAGCTGTGCAAATACGGACGCGTTATTGTGAAGGAAGAGGCGAATGCCAAGGACAATCGTTACAAACCAAAAATGTAGTTTGAATAATTGTAAACCCGAGTGGGGTTGTTGGACTGAGTGGTCTCTATGTAGCGTTTCTTGTGGGTTGGGAGTGAAAAAGCGTTATAGACAGTGTTTAGGGGTTGGTTGCAAAGGGGAATCCACGGAGGAGGAATCGTGTGAAAGGCCATCATGTAGTTGTACGTATTTGATTCCAAAATATGGAAAATTTAAATTTCTTTTTAGCTTTATTAGGGTGGGAGAATTGGACAATTTGGTCATTGTGCGATGAAAACAACGAGCAACATCGGCAAAGAAGATGTCGAACATCCAATCCTGGATCGAACCTATGTCAGGACATTCGAAAGAAACGAGGATGTGCGTTACGGATGTAAGCAACGGTAAGTTGTGTTCCGTTTTGGATTTAAGTTTTTAATTTCTCGACTTCTTCCAGAACTGAATCCTTTGGGGTTAGAAGTAGAGAGTGCGTCGGTGTCGACAGGAGCTGTTGTTGGCTTTGTGCTAGCGGGAGGAGTGATAGGACTCCTATGTTCCAGTGTGATGATATACTGTTACTTTAGAAAAAGAAAACCTTATCTACCTAGTTCTCCACATTACATAAGTGCTAGGAAAATCCTTACATAACAGTGCCCTTACAAGACTTACCTGCTAAGAAGCACGCTGCGTCGTCGTCTCATTCCACACATTCTCATTGTACACATTCTCATTCCACATTAAACAACTCTCTTCACGGCACGACGAAGTTAAAAAGCGTGCGATTGTGATACAGCGACTATAAAACGCAACAGTCACAGTCTAAATAATGGACACATGAGATCAGACAATTCCTATTATGAGTAGGGCATCATTTAAAAAAAAAATTTAAATTTTTCTAAATTTGTTTTTTTAAAATAGTATATTAATCAGTATAGTACCTGTTTTTATAGTATATTTATTTTCTACTTTTAATTTCTTTCTTCCGGACGAAGTCATTTCTGTGATGACTACAGTTAACCAAAACTTACTTAATGTATATAAGTGATCGTCATTTTTGTATTTTTACAAAATAGTTATCTCATATTGAGATGTACTTTTTTTATTTTTGATTGTTATTGATACGATTCAAATAAATAAACTTTTTTGTATTGTTACATAATTTTGCGAAATTATTTTAAATTTATTAATCAAAAGTGAATCTGAACTGAGCTTCCAAATTATATATTTTGCAGGATTTACTATGAAAGTAAGTGTAATTGTTCTTCAGCACATGAAATTGCTTCCAAAAGCATGTTAGGGAGGTAAAATACGTGAAGAAACAGTAATAAACAAGACTGGATAAGTATATGTGTAGCTTACTGTCAGCACAGGTAAAGTGAGCTACACAAACTGCAACAACAAAGAGTGTGATGATCAAACAGGTAAAAAAAAATAGATACCTACGTTAAAACAGCTTTGAATACACTGGGAAGAGTCAAAAACGTTATAACTAGAATCTATTCAATGCAATGTTGATGAACGATTTCTGAAAGAAATGAGCACCGCAACGATGTAAATACAAGGTTGTATAGTGCGCTAAATAGGTTGTCCACATCTAAGCCCTCTGGGGATCATTGTAAAATATTTGAAAACTCTAAAATTTCAGTTTTTGTTCATTTTTACAACCAAGGACCCGTATTAGGGTAAACCTTACGATACACAGTTTTTATCAATACTGAATGAGTCATTGTCTTCTGTATTGATAAACACTGTGTATCGTGAATAAACTTAGGAAGAAACGACGGCCTTCAGACCTGAACACTAGTTCAAAAACAGACCGCGAAAGCCTAAACTAATTTCTCATTCCATTCAATTTTCGTCATTCACATTTTACAGTATATAAATTTGCAATAGTACAAGACCCCTTTGATCTATCTATGAGAGAAGTAGAAGTTATTTTGCAAAATTTTAATTACTATTTCACTCATATTAAATGTTGGACATAAGCGTTGACATGACTCTTAATAAAAAAACGTTAAAAGTTCGAAATTTTGCTGTAGGCTTCCTAGATTCAACTCTCAATAACTTCGTTATTAAAGGTGTGCTAGTCTTGAGCAAGCTTGTGCTAGCTATTCTTTTTCGTGCAGACATCAAAAATTTGATATTTTTTTGTGAGGGGGGCTGAGGTCGCCTTAGCCCTCAAAGATTCAAACCTCAATAACTACGGTATTAAAGGTGTGATAGAGTTTTGCAAAGTTGTGGTAGCAGGTGCTAACTGTTCTCTTTCGTGTGCAAACGTCAAAATCGAATTTTTTGTAGGAGGAGGGCTAAGGCGGCCGAGCTATGAATTTAACTAAATTTGTTATAATTAGGAAAATTTGGAAATTAACAGGCCCAGAATAAAGCTTTGTGGTATGGAGCATACTAGTTCATGATTTATTGCTGTGATCCAATAGTGTCAAAATACTATGTTGACCGTTATATTGGTCGTGTTATATTGAGAAGGACTGGGTAACAACTGTGAGATGGGTGAAAACCTAATTGATTTTTCGGAATTAAACTAAATGTGTGCAAGTAGAGTCTAATCTCTTCACTCATAATATATTTCAGTACCTTGTAAGATCACAACCTGAAAGCGTTAATTGTTTAAGTATGCGACTTACAAAATTTATAATACACCGGATAACCACACTCGAAGATGTAAAGAGAGAAACCTTTTAAGACGTATATTGACTTCGTATACTGTATGTAATTAACAAAATAAAATTATAATAAAAATTATATCTCCGGGACAATTATATAATGCAATTAAGCGCGACAATTGCAATTGCTTCTAAGCAGCGCGGTATATAATGGGTGCATTCAGAGAACATGAGCGAATATCGCTACGCTCCCGATACGCTACCGAAGCAGTTGTGACGTCGTCTGACAAACTGTTTAGAATCGAACCGCTCACCGTATGTTCACCTCAAGTAGCGTAAACAAAATGCGCTACCAAAAATGGCGACCGCTCCGCAACATGTGGAAGTAGCGGTACCAAAATGAAACGTTTTCACAACAGTTTCGCAACTGTTACGTCCGCTGAATGCACCCAATGTTTCCCCAGCATATTCCACTGATACGGTAGTTGAGCTACGGCCGGTTTCAAGATGGCTGCTCGTACAGGTGTGGAATGGGCAACGTGCACCAACCGTCGCATCGAGCGATTGGATGGCACACAACCTCACTTTCCGTATGACCGGCTTGGTAAAAACGGGATTATTTAAAACGATTTATTTAAATTGTAGTGTTTAATAGGAAACTTTTCCAGTTTATTATTTACTTGGATTCGTTAGGAGCATAACCTAGTGTATTTTTTGGTGTCCAGACATTTTAATTGATATTAAAAAATAAATTATTAATACGTTTACAAGTGATTCGTTTTTAGGGTTTCATAAGAATATTTTTTATGTTATTAATTACTTTGATTGTATATAAATGTCGGTTAGTAGATTTTTTGGTGTTTGGAGGCCATAATTGGTATATTTTACAATATGCCTACGTAGAAAAATGACCGAAAACATTCTGACTTCCAAACACAAAAAATGACACTATCTGACATTTATATACAATGAAAGTAATTAAAAACAAAAAGATATTCTTATGAGACCCTAAAGTCGAAGACAATCAGGTTCAAACTACCATCCGCCAATCACTTGTAGACGTATAAATAATTTACTTTTAATATCAATTGAAATGTCTGGACACCAAAAAAATACACCGGATTACGCTCCTACCAAATCAAAGTAAATAATAAATCTAAAAGTGTTCCCTATTAAACACTACAATTTAAATTACCACGCCAGTCATACGGAAAGTAAGGTTGTGTGCCCTTCAAACGCTCAAAACCACAGTTGGTATAGGTCGCTCATTCTGAAGCCCTGGTTGGTTATGGCTGCAAAATAAAAGGTGCCTGCCCTTGGTGGTTGTGCACCCTAAAACGTTTAATTTGTAGGTCTTTCCTAGCGGTTATAGGTTAAGCGATACCTTTGACTTGCTGGCTTGGTATGTTTATTGTTTCTACCTTCTGAGTGCCTTCGGTGCAGGTTTGCAGTTCGGTTAATAGCCTCCGAGTGTGAGTGCCCCTCAGGTGGACCTGGTGCCGGTGATTATCTCTACACGAGATTTGTAAGATGTTGCCTCGACTTCCTACTAGAGTAGACTGATTTTAGCGTATCTCTGGACGCCCTGCGTAGATGCTTTAAACGTGGCTGCTTTTGTTAGGACAGCCCTCGAGCCAGAGATGTATTACTCGGGATTACGACAGGAAATTTAGAGTGGCGTCTTATGCAACGACCCAAGACGAATCGGCTGATGCAAGACCGAACAAGAGAATCGGCTATACTGAAGCTTTCCGGACGTAGTAAACTGAATTACTGGACCCAGAATGCTTATTAACGCAGCAGAAGAAGAAACTCGCACGTTCGTCCGAGACAAATAGAATTGCGGATCAGTACCCACTAGTGCGTTTAGAAGTAAGATTATAGTAGATTAATCAGGTATCGGTTTTCAGATCAAAATCAGGCGGCGGTCAATCGTATTTAAACAGGAATCGGAAGAATGTCATTTATACAGGCGGTCGGTC
Organism: Abscondita cerata; assembly: GCA_030710515.1. NCBI lineage: Eukaryota > Metazoa > Arthropoda > Insecta > Coleoptera > Lampyridae > Abscondita > Abscondita cerata. The sequence goes on from JALBCR010001054.1 coordinate 92,176, forward strand.
CGGTTTATTTAGCAGGTCTGGATATTTTAGGATTTTCGGAAAGACAAGAGAACTCTAAGTGTGTCTTAAACGAACGAACACGGCCGAATTTATACCCATTCTTATTAGGAGTGGAGCAGGGAGCACGATAGAGGGAGAATGAGCAGGGATGGGTGACATAAAGATAATTTCCTTATCATAAAAACGTCACCAACCTATGACCATTTTCCATTTTTTCAAGTCTTATATTTGTCCCATGTAGTTCATTTATCTATGGGTATTCGTTTTTTTTATTGTTTCGTTTTTTTCTTATTCTATCATTCTCCGCTTTGAGTTTTCTTTTTTCTTTCTTTTTATACTCTTGTTTATCTAATCTAATGGCTAACTTCTAATGTTAAATTTTGTAGTACGCTTAATATTTTATTGATATTATCTTCTTGTTGTATTTTTCTTCTATTAAATGCATTTGTTTCCCCATCGCTTATTGCATGTTGCTCTGTTCGTTTCTTTTTCTTTCGTAAGTTGAACATTTGTGTTTTAACTTGATTATCTGTAAATTTTTTTAAATTTTAATTTAAATTAGTCAGTTCCTGTGTTGCGTCAAGCTACACGCATTTATTTAAATGAATCTTATTGTATTTTGAATTGTTTTCTTTATTATCCTAGAATACATAAACCGGACACTCTCAGGCCCGGCGTGATTTTGGTTGCTTATAATTTATTTGAAAAAAATTTCAAGCGGCTGAGCATTTAAATATGCTCTTAACACATCTTTTAATTAACACACACTTGATTCAAAACATTCAAGTGTACATAGAAATTTAAAAAATAGTTATTTACATTAGAGTGTGGAAAGTAGGATTTTTACGGCGCGACAGCTTTGTTTGAGGAACGAGCCTGAAGGGCGAATTCCTCATTAGTTGGAGCGCTGTAAAAATCACTTTACACGAAGTTTATATAATATTTTTGTGGCCGACAATCATCACCAAAAAGTAAAAAAGAACAAAATTATTTCTACTGATTTTAAAGTTTAACCATTTTGATATAACCATCTAATATGTGCCAGTTCATTTGTTTAAAGGACGTGATAGATGGCGCCATCAGTATGCATCAACAATAAAATAATTAAATGCGCCCTTATTCTGTACATTATCGTATCAAGTATTGTATAAAATAAATTTTTAAAATCAATTTATCGGATACTTATCGTTAAAAGTTTATTTTAAAACGTTCCCAAATAGCAGATAAATCAGCCACTACCTACTGTACCGCATAGTAATTGTACTTATCGTCATAGTAGCCGTACTTTTTAAGTTTTAAGACAAGTATGAAACACTGCAAAATGTGCTTTGTTCAGGAGACCAAAAAATTATTTGGATTAGCATACCATATTTACATAAACCGAGCCCCCAAAGCCATTCAGTTAAAATAAAAGTTGGATTAGAGTGAACTTGTGATGAAGGTTATGAGAAAGGTATGTTGCAGTGGGCAGCTAAACTTGATGATCTGCCTTCTGGAGAAAGTGATGTATCAGAAGCAGAAAAGGATGGTGACAATAATTCCAGCGGATGATGCTGACGATATTGGTAATCCAACCTTTGCTTCAAGTGGTCTGGATTGGAGTCTAGAACCTCAAGTAAAAATAAAAATTCAACCACATAAGATTATTCGGCCTGCGCCAGGACTGGCAAAGAAAGCAATATGGCTGCAACACCAAAAGAATCGTTTCAGTTATTTGTAACTCCAGTTATTATACAAGAAATTGTGAACTGTACTAATTTAGAGGTAAACGTATTTATGGAGCAAATGGAAAACCGTGGAAAGATTTAACCGTTGATGAGTTTCTTGCATTCTATGGTTTACTTATTCATGCGGGAGTTGACAGAAGCTGGGATGTTCCTGCGAGAGAACTATTTTGTACTGAATTTGCTGATCCTATATACCGAGCCACAATGTCCTATGCTTTGAAGAAATTCGAAGATTCGTCAGATTTGACGATAAGAGAACTCGGAATACGCGTTTGGAAACCGATAAATTAGCAATGGTATCCTACGTTTGGGATTCATTCATTCAACAATGGAAAACCTGCGTCACACCGGATACTAATGTAACTATAGATGAACAACTCGTTGGCTTTAGAGGTAGATCCAGATTCGTTCAATATATGCCAAGTAAACCGGCAAAATATAGACTTAAAACATTTTGGATGTGTGAACCTAAGTCTGGTTATGCTCTGGATAGTTTAGTTTATGTTGGTCACCAGCCTGGAGAATCTCCACGTAAAAACCTAGGGCTTGAAGTAGTACAAACTCTTGTGCGTGGCATTTATAATTATGGTCTCAATCTCACGATAGACAATTTCTTTACTAGTGTTCCACTAGCAATTTATTTGTTGGATAAAAATATTACTGTTGTGGGTACATTATGGCAGAATAAGCGTGACATTCCGAGCGAAATGAAAGCCTCAAAAGATCGTGTAGTCTGCTCTTCATTGTTTTGCTTTCAAAATAACATATCCATGGTAAGTTACGCACGTAAAAAGAACAAATGCGTAATTTTACTAAGCATCATGCACCACGACGCAGCTATCCATGATGACGCTAAGAAGAAGCCCGAAATCATCTCTCATTATAATAAAACAAAGGGCGGTGTTGACATCATGGATCAAATCGTGTCGACATACATGTGCAAGAGCAAAAGTAAACGATATCCATGACATTTTTTTCAACATTATTGATGTTGCAGCACTCAATGCATATGTAGTCTTTACGAAGGAACATCCAAACTACAATATAGAGAGTGACTCACAAACGCAGAATATTTTTGAAAAGATTTTTGAAGGAACTAGTGATGCCACATATGCAGAGAAGATCTACTAACCTAACTTACTGCGTAGTGTCCGGGAGTGTATGAGCAGATTTATTGATATCTCTGGTCGGTCAGCCGCTCAAACAAGTGCAACGATTAAAAGAAAAGCATTAGAATGTGCACTACTTGCTTCTCCAATCTCTAAAAAACTTCTTTTTTTTAAACAATAATGTTCACTTTAGATATTTAATCTCACGCTTGTAACGTATATGAATAAATAAATAGTTTTGTTTCAATAACTTTGTTTCTGTTGTGACCATACATGATTCTATAATCCGGACCTCAGAAGCCGGGATTATGTACCTAAAGGCCGACATTTTGTCGGTTAAGTATCCTAGGGTTATGTATTGCTTATTTAATAACAGTCTGTTCAAAGGTGATATCAGCTTACCTATCACTTTCAAATAAACTATTTCATGTTTACTTATTAAAGGAAGATATTAATAATACTTATAAAATAAAAAAAAGTAAACTTCAGATCTTTTATTTTGTAGAATGCACTACTTATAAACAGCTGATAGGGCAGTAGTACAATGCGTAAAACTGAGTTGCAGTGGATGATTGCAGCTCAATTTGTCCCATTTTAAATTGCAACCGTTGCAGCCATTTTAACAGGATCGGATTGTGCAAGTGAAACTTAGTTTTCCCGGGTAAAACTTCAAAGTGAGTATTAGGAGGATAATTCCGACAATTTTGCAGACGAACTTGGAGATGTCCTGGTAACTACAAAAAAATTATCTACAAGCTAACAATTAGCATTTTGTTTACCTGTAAATGATTGGAAGTTAAAACAGGGGTCCACAGAGGAAGAAGTTTTCCTACTAACGTAGAATGACATTCTAAGAGAGCTTCTAACATACTCAAAAGTGAAGACTAACAATTTCACTTAGCTGAAAATAATTTCGTTTATTAACGTGTTTCTTCACTTGTAAAATTTATACCATTTTTGATTGTTGCACAAGTTGTAGAATACACGGTGTAACTTTTCCCCAAAATCAAAAAGAATGTTCATTATGACGTTGTACGTTTCTGTTACTGGTAAGTGATTGTTTAGACCTTGCTCCAAATAAACGGTCCATAACTGAAACGTAAAGTACCTATGTATAATGGTTTTCTATAATTTTTAAATTAATATACCTGGCACAATATGAATACGTGAAAAAGCGATGACATGTGGAGTACTGATGCTTTAGGCTGTTCGGCAAATCCAGCCATGATTACTTGAATATGATCGGCTATTTGACATGATGCTTCTTGCGGAATTGGTTGACATGAATTTTGGACCTGAACCTGTACCATGTAACGACGTATGAGTTAATGATCCTAAAAGAAGCCAAGACAGTAAACGGATGTGGCTAATGCATTCGACAAATTCTCTAGATCTGAAAAAAAAAAATTATATAACCATCGTTTGTCATGATATTGTATTAAAGAAGAACTAGTATGTTAAAACTACTGCATTCCTATTTAGGAAAAGTATAAAAAGTTATAGCTTAGCTTCCTTCTCGAGTATTTTACACGCAGAGTATCGATAGATTAAAATATGTTAGTATGTTTATAAAAGGTGTTTGCATTTAAACAGTTACTTTCCATCAAATTAATATTGTAGTCGCTACATAATATTATATTACTAAATTTAGAGGTGCTTGTTAGTATTTACTTAATTAACTTTGTTAAAAAGAAAGTTTGAATACAGTTCCGCCACCTTTAATTGTTATTCTACAAGAAAAGTTGATTAAATCATAGGAGTCAATAACAAAATATTTACAAGATTTCACAGTTAGATTTCTTCAGCAAAACATTTAAAGCAGCATTTTTTGAACGACTACCTTGGCTATTTAGATGGACAATATTGATGTCTTCTCTCGTTTTCCTCTTGATGGTGGATTATAGTTGTCACTGGGATATGTTGTCACTGCGGTATCTATATTACAATCAGATAACTGTGATTGCTATACAGAAAGAGTTAGAGCATCGTGTTTCAGTTTAGATACATTTTCTTTATAAACATGACACTTGGAATGGTCCCAAGCAGCATGATTCACATCAACATTCTGATTTCTTTTTGTAATGATTGTAGTTCACAAATAATAATAAAAAAGCGACGGCTCTAGCGGTACAACCTAGAGAGAAAAGTATAAGACAATTTGGCTCAGTAGCGCACGAAATTTGTGGAAGATCCAGTATTTATAGTAGTTAGCACAGCAGTGTCCGGCTTAGTCGGTGAGTTGGGAGGCCCTTGAAGAACTGTAAAGAAATAGACTGCTGCCTAACGAGGCGCCACCTGCTGGGTAATAGAGAAAAATAAAATCGACCAACAGGAATTCAATAGGTTTTACTAAAAGGTTTAATACGCTAAAAGGAACATCAATTAGAGAGAAAATGGACAATTAAATATAGAAAATAAAACTTACAGTACTAGGAGAATATGTTAGAAGTAAGAGAGACTGTCGCATAAGATTTACTGGCGTTAGCAACAACAATTTAATTAAAGCTCGCAATTAATGTGTCGAAATTCAGTTAAGCTTTTGTTTGTTACACCTCAAATTAAAGTTAGCGTTCCAATTGAGGATTGGTTACTAAGGCAACTCGACGTACACACGTCACTTACACACGGTGACTTAAAACTAACTAAACTCGAATATCACGGTAAGTAGCTCCCGCCAACCCAAAATGCTAGGTATTCAAACCGTTTAATATCACATGTACGTGAGCTTTATACGCCTAAATAGTGAATAGGTTTCTTAAACAGTAAACTTAGCTGTATTCTGTAGTATGCAGTTCCGAGAAGGAAGGTTCTTGATAGCGACAGTATTTGACAGCTTCAGAAGATAGGTAGCCCCAGGATTTCCTTAGGAAAATATACGACGAAGAACGGAAGGCAGATATGTTCCTCGAAGTAGCAAGTATGCAGCGTGAATGACCCCTCAGCCTGTTGAGTTTATCGGCCGTTGGCAGCTTAAATATAGGCGAAACCGTAGTAGTCGTCAAGTTATGTAGCGAAGGATTCTTAAATAGCCATTCCAACACCCCCAGGAATTATCCAGATTGTAATACACAGTAGAGTATAAGGTTAAGACACGTGCTAAAGCATACGTCGTAATTAAAATTAACACAACCACGAGACAACAAAAGAAATAGAAAAGAAGTACTTACGGCGAATGCGGTCGGATTTACATTTACACACCAATTTAACTTAGAATTATTGAAGCACATATTAATAATTTACGTTTAAAATTTTAGCTTTACGAAGCACGTCGAAAACACCCAATAGAAGGAAGTAGCAAAATGTCCGCTCGTAATCTTAGAAACTTTTCATGAATTAATCAATCCACCAATGGAAAAATCACAACATGCGCGGCAAATTCAACTTTCGTCGTAAAGTGCTACACACGACAACCGTTCCTAAGAAGGCTCTCAACGTACGTTTTGCATTTGTAAATAAACCCGTAACATTTTAGAGTTGAACTTGACGCAGTTACTACAGCAGATAGCTTTAGAGTCGCAATCCTTGACGGCATGTTCTCCAGCGCATCAAGTACAATTAATTGTCTTTGTACAATTTTTTGAAGATAGGGGAACATTAAACGTCAGATCCTATCTTAAAAATTTAAGCGCTCCATCGGTTTTGAAACGGGAATAGGTTACATCCAGTTACCGACTTGCGTCAGTTAGCCAAGTTTTAATTCAGTTGATGTAAACTGTCAAGGTAAGCAACGAAACTGTTTCTTCTATTTATAAAAATATGCCACACTTTAGTTTCACACCAGGTGAACATGGGTGTTAATAAAATATCATTCGACATTGTTTAGTTTGTAGGTTAGATATTTGTATATTGGCTTCCACTTTCTCATTTCACACAGTAATGAGGTAAACTAAAAAAACCCTAGAGGGCAAATCGAAAACTTTTCATTATGCCCCGCTATGAAAAGAAATGTTTTCACATTGTTCCAGGCGCAGTGTACTTCTTTAATGTTTAATTAAAACTATTTTGTTCAGATGCGCGTACCTACAAAAGAAAAACAAATCAACACAGAGGAGACCATGGTGGAAGCAATATCTGAAGTCCAAAACAACAGGCTTTCTCAATTAGCATCAGCAAATCAGTTCGACGTTCCACTAGCAACTCTACACAGAAGAGTTCATTCACAAAAAAGCATTGAATGAACCTCAAAGAAGAAAGTTGGTCGGTTTGTTAGGGTACTATTTTTATACTTGAACAAGAGCGAAACCATGTAAACCATTTGCTAAATTTGGGCGTTTTAATATGCAGAACAAAATAATATCGTACACAATTTTAATAAGGAAAAACGACTGGTGGGGAAGAATTGGCAAGGAGGTTTCCTCAAACGTCATTCAAATTTAGCACTTAGAACTCTAGAAAATACTAGTGCTGCTATAGCAGCAAGTTTTAATAAGATTTCAGTCAATCCTTATTTTGAACTGTTGAATACACTATTGGAAATATATAAATTCCCTCCCAGTAGAATTTATAATTGTGATGAAACTGGAATTTCTACCGTACTAAATAAGCCTGCTAAAGTAATATCACTCAAAAGGAAAAAACAAATCGGCTCATACAGTGTCGCGTCGCATTACATCATCCCACTACTGGTAATTTCTCGTGTAAGAAGAAATCCAGTATAAAAGATCGGCCCACAGAGAACATTGTCGTCTACTATAGTTCAGGCTGGATGCAGTCCGAAATATTTAGTGACATTCGCCTTTCAGAGGATAGGATTAATCCTTAATAGTAAAGGCACGTCAGAATGTAATTTTGGCAATACCACCCCACATATCGGATAACCAACCGCCAACTAGACCCATCTTGGGTCTGAGCTGGCAGATGAACAAGAACTCTCTGCAATTCAACAGCAATTGACAATTTCGAATAAAAACGAAGATGAAGTTACACTAACATGTTCTTCTTAGCTTGATCCAGGAAATATATAAAACCCCCTCTCAGTGAAACAAGTTTAGTTTCAGTTTCTTCTGAAGATGACGAATTATAATTCATATTGTAAAAACTAATCAAGTTTCTTTAATAATAAAATTAGTATTGGTTAATGGACTGAAAGCTCGTTTTATTTAATTACACTTAAAACTATATCTAATTGTTCTCCAAGATGGATGCCTTTTTCATCAATAAAAAAAGTATAACAAAGAATTATATCGCTCAAATAATCAGCATAAATGACGGAAACGACGACTTTGAATACGATGTAAAATTTATGAAGAGTTACAGAGGACATAAGGATATTTTCTATATCCAGAGGAAGGTGATTTAAGTGCAGTCTTTGCAAAATACTCGTGTTAACGATCACGTACGCAAATGGTTCGCATTAAGCAACTTTGTCGACAGGTATGTAAAAGCAGTTACATAAGTCGATCCTTCAATAATTATAGCCAACATAAGTGTTAGCAAAAATTTAAATCTTGAATCGCCTGTTGTAAGTTCGCAAGAGGTTGTAAAATAGCAAACAAACACTGAGAATCACTCGACAGCTGTTTCGTCCTTTTGGGACTCTTTAGGAGTAAGAGAACTTGTGTGTAAGTTCACTATTGTACAAATGCGTGCTGTCAACTATATTCCCTACTTCAACCAAATACATTTTATTCCGAAAAGGGGGCCTAAATTGGCCCAAGGACTACCTTTTCCTAGAAAACAATAGAAAATGCAACAAATGTTGAACTAGCAACCTCCTTCTCAAAAATGTTAATTAGGAGTGACACCTCATACGTAAGATTTTGTATGAGTCTTTGCAATCACAGACATTTTGTCCTAATCAAACTTATTATGTAAATGTATGTAACTTGAAAAGTAATTTATTCGTTAAAATTAACAATTAATTGTTAATTTAGAAATCACGGTCAAGTAGATAAATTCTTTGCATTTTATTGTTTCTAAAAAACTTGACTCGCCGTGTAAATTGAGATTTTCGAGATGAGGGCTGGCGGGGCACTCTGTTTATTTGTCAAAGCAAATTTTATTGTTAATGAATGTCCCTTGTAAACATGAAGTGGCATTCTCGGCCATATTGCAGCATTTTCTAGCTTTTTTTCATTTTCGAAATAGGGCTGTCCGGGGCCCCTGATATAAGACGCATATATCTGTATAGAGAATTAAAAGGGCTTTCAAATGAGGTACCTGTCGACTCGTCATGCAGTTTAAGATTTTTTGACATGGGGGCTGTCGGGCCACCATGTTGATATTTAGGGTCAACTTTGTCTTCTGAAGATGGTCCCTTCAATCAAAATTGACGTGTCCGAGAGTTTTTAAGTGTAAGATAGCTCCAAAAACGACGTGTTTCATTGTCGGTGGGCCACCCACTATATTGCAAAAGACGCTAATAAAAATTCTTTAAAATAGTGATATTAAATGTTGATTGATAAATGCCTAAAGGTCCCACCACCGTTGCCACACAGGTCCCTCTAAAATTTTATAATAAGTGTTTACTTAAATCAAACATTAATAACATGATCAAATTTAGATACAGTTTTCTAGAACCAATCTGCATTTTATTTTAAAAAAAATAGAATTTTCATTTTTGTAAATAGCGTTTTCATTTAATTAAAAATTAAATTGAATAGAATTTGTTTGTTAGTTGTAAGCGTTAAAATAAAATTATTAAATCGACAGTCTACTCACTGAGAAGGGTTATAAAAAGGGTCCCCTCGAATTCGCCTTGAAAAGATAAAGCGGTACGTGGAAAATAAACTCAATGATTTCTTTGTGTGCGAACGCATTTTTTCGAAAGGTCAAAGTGTGAAGATTGTGGAAGAGGGGAAGTTAACACTAAAAACTAAAACATCTAAAAATTGAACAGAAAGTGATTGAACATTGAAATACTAAGATGTGGTTGGCAAATAAAGTGAACATGTAATAATTAAAATTGGTCGAGTAAAATTAGCAGTTACGTGATTATTTCTGAACGTGTAAAAAGCAGTACAGTTAAATTTCGAAATTAGATAAAATTGTTGTGAACAAATTAATCGCTAGCGTAGTGACAGCAGCGTCGTAGAAGTTTTGGTGATTAACTCAAATGAAAATTAAGAAAATGTATGGAAAACAACATCAACCGCGTAAAAGGTTAGTGTAACAAAAAATTTGTAAATAAAATTATATAACACTTAAATGTAATTGGATTTATATGATAGATTTTTCCGTTTAAAACGTAAAAATAAATTTTTATTACATTTTGAATTTGTGTTATGTATTTGGGTATAATTAAAATTAGATGTATGCAATGGATAAATAAATTTGTTGTTATACTAAATATACTAAATTAATAATTTCAATTAAAAACGAACCCAAGACCTTGAGAAATAAGAGCGAGATAGAATTTGAAGTTAATCTGAATTATTTTATTGGTTTAAACAATTTAAAGAGTCTCATTGCTAAACTAAAACTAAATTTTTCTTATTAAAAGCACAATAACAATCCATCGCAATACTTTTTGGTTTTCAATTATTATAAAATATTTTTTTATAGACTGTTCTATAATACCCACCAAAATGATTTATATCATAAAAATTAAAATTAACAAATACTTACGTTTGTTGAGACGTCGATGCATTATACAGCCAAGGAAAATATTTTGTAACAGCTCGGTTGTCGCGACCATTCCCTTTCGTAATTTCTAACGCTAGATATTGAGCAATTGCACCTTTTATTATTCCTCCCAAAGTATCTTCATTTAAACCAACGTTTATACCCTTGCAATAGCTCTATAAAACATTTCTGCAACAATCGCTTTTCATATTTACATAAATACCTTCATTTTCGCTAATGTGTGAAAATCTGTTAGAAATTCGACGACATCTCCCAAATGTACACGCATACACTCAGTTATATTAGTGTTATACACTGGACCAGTCTCATTGTATACTGGCAAAGAATTTTGTAACACAACGTTGATTGGAATAGATCCACCTGCATCCTATACACCAATGTTACTTTTTTTTCAGAATTTCCAATAAGTACAAAATTGCTTACTTGTAAAATTAAACTTATTAAGATAAGTAAGTTTGAGTCAGGTATTGAAGTTTTAAATTTCAAAGCTTGAACCAATTCGAACACAACCATTCGGCTTAGCATCAGTTTATCGCGTTCCTAAAACAAAATACTAAAATTATTACTCCGTAATAAAACTGTAAAAAATAGAAATAAAATAGGTCCTGTTAACAGATCAACTTTAATTGAAGTGTCGTATAATAAAAATAACCGTATGAAGGAGTAGAAGTACCCCCCCAAGGATTGATATTGGGACCAGTAATGTTTAGCTTATTCATAAATGATGATTGTACAATACCGAATAACATTGTTCTCTGACAATGACACTTGACCAATTGTAACGGGCAAAAATATACGGACAGATAGCGGCCTGCTCCCAAACAACACCAGTTTTTACCATAGAGTTTTAGGAGTATTCGTATTGTATTAGGAGTAGATAATGACTATGGTGTTCACTGGAAACATCAGCATAAAATAATGCTAAAAAGACTTGGAAAAACTAAATTTAAAAATAGTCATAAAAACTTCATTGATTAATTAAACCTATCTTTATATTTTCTAACAAAACCTGATAAATTTTACATTATATTATACTATGGTGTGGGTATATATCAATTTCTTGGCTAAGTACACTATAGACAAAACTGGATACTTCATAAGAACATGGCCGTTTTGTTAGGAATGCATCTATTTGTAAATTGAGCATCGCTGAGAACTACTTTTGCTGGTCACAAGATCAAATCTTATTTTTCGTCCAATAAAAAATTAGAAAATTCTCAGGTTTTTCGATTTTTCAAATTTCCGTCCTAATGAAGACGTTTCAGAACATGTTTATGTTTCAAAAATGACATCGTTCGTGTAAGACTAACATCAACAAAAATTGTTTTATCAGAGTAATCTAGTCCTCCATTTTGCCCCGCATTATAACTTATATGCATATAATGGCTTACTTAAGGTCTTGCAGGGAACTGATAGGATATTTCTCAATACCTCTAGTCATTGATCCCAAAGCTATGGAAGTAATTCTACCGATATGATTCTGTAATACATTCAGTAGACTAAATAAAAATGAATTAAAAAACCAAAAATATACTTCTTTAAAATACCATTTTCAGTCGACCTATTTTGCTCAAAATTTTACTAAACCTAATTGATATATAATAACTTCAGATGCAACCTTTAATTAAAATCATATGTATTGTTTGGGTCCTAAATACAATCTATATAAAAAGATGGAAAATTATTAGGTATTTGAAAATTTTGAAACTTTACTACACAGGTCTGGGACTTTTCAGTGCATCGCCACCACTTCATCGTTGAACTCTTTTATAGCCAAGACGTTTCATCGTCGTCGGTTCATCGCAGCCGTTTCGTCACCGCCGTTTCAAAGCCGACTACCGATACCTTTTCCTCGTCACTTATTCTTATGATGATGAATATTATATTTTCATTGACTTGGTTGTCTTTTCTTTAATTCAACATTTCCATTTCGTATTTGTGCTAATTAAGCGCTTTAAGTCATGCACTTTTAAAATTTAAAATACACAAAAAATTTGAAATTATCACTAAATTGCAAGAGGTAAGACGAAACGGTGACCATTACCTGTTATTTGATTGTCAAACTGGCGGTAAAATCTTGCTATAAACTTAAAATTGTAACCATAAACCCTATTGACTAATGTTATAATGTAAGAAATTAATTTGTTTTAAGTAAGTATTTAAACACCGTATTGGTGGTAAACATGTTAAAAGTTTTTACATACACATTTGTACAGGACATCATTTTATTTTCACTAAATAATAGCCTTTGTTATCACATAGTTAATAATAAAAGAATTGTGTTATAAGACCGTGGTAAAACGTACGGCAATTAAATGACAGCGACAAAACGTCCCTGCGGATCAGTCCGGCGATGAAACGGCGACAGTGAACTGGCGGCGATGAACCATCGGCACTGAAGCGTTCCATCCCCCAAAAATAGTTCTTTTAAATTACCATTTCATTTTATATGGGTTAAAGTAAATTTTTTTTGTATGCATGTATGCATTTTGAGCTTTTGGGGATCAGGTTAAAACTAATTTGTGGCATAATTTTAGTTTCGAAAAATCAAGGGTGCTTTTGAAATATTAAGAAACGTTTTTGGGGACGAGATACGCACGAATGTTATTAAGAAAAGTTGTTCAGAATAAAAAACTGCAAAATTTCCTGAGCCTACTTCTATTTTTTTGATGTTTTTATTGTTTAATTGGATTTTTGAGAAAAGTCGATAGAAACACTTCGGTATTTTATTTTCTTTTCTCAATAACATTTGTGCGTATCTCGTCCACAAAGAACACTTTACTGTTGTGTAAAAAACGTTTTTTGAAAATTTTAAAAGGCATTGATTTTTCGAAACTAAAATTATGTCACAAATTAGTTACCAAACAAGCAAAGCTGATCCCCAAAAAGTTCAAAATTCAATTTGAATATTTTTTGTCTTTTCTAGAGACGACCAAACAATCGGAGGACACACTGTATATTACTTAATAATTAAAAAATTGTTCTCACAATGTCTGATTTATTAAGGAATCATAGAAAATCCAGATTCGTTATAAATGTCGTTCTTTGGTCACCAATCAAATTTTCACTATATTTAGATCATTTTCATAAACATTCTGTATTTAGTTGGGTAATCAATCAACTATACTTCGTTCTTTTACGAAAGAGAGTAATAAATTTTATTGCACGTAAATAGTTTTTTAGTTAGTTTTTTATCTAATCAGTTTTTTTAATTTTAAATGAGTAATACTCCCTTCTACGGTATCCCCTTCAACTAGTCTTTTGTAAAATGAAAACAAAGTGACAATTTTTAAAACCTTTCTAACAAATCATTAATGTTTAAAAAAAAAATCAAAATTGGATAGAAACCGGTTTACCGTTAAGTTTACCAGTCGGACCTTTTCAATGAAAGAAATCCTGGTATTGCACATATGTTGGTTTTTTGGTTACTTTTTGGGGATATTTTGGCTTGAACGTTGAGCGTCAGATTTGACAAGTGACAACTGACAACGAATAAAGCAGAAACTGGAAGATAACCTCAAACTACTGTCAAATTTCACATTACAATTGATGTAAGAAATGTGTCACTCCACATAATTTCTGTCTCTTTTTATTGAAAAGGTTCATTGTGAAAAATTCTCTACCACTATCCTCTTTTTGTCTAATAAATTGTAATTTTAAACTTTTTGCAGTCTTACCTTGGTAAAAATTCTGTTGCACAAGTAGCACAAATCAACCAAAAAACTGTAGTCTAGAAGATGAAATTGAATTGCGCAGCTGAGTACTTTTGCAAACGGATCAAGAAGAGCCTACAACAATAATCAATTGCAATTTTTTTTATTCACTTGTGATGTAAGTACCTTGCACTGCGATATTGTCGGTATTTTTAAAATAGACACCATAATTTTTAAAAGAGGTTTTATGTCGTCCAAATTATGGATAAAAATTAAAATCCTTCTGTACAAATTTTCAAGTTGCAACAAAATTGAACTCCATAGTGTTGATGTTGAACCTAAACTAGTTTCTAAAGGTAAACAATCAAAATAACACGCCATATTTTCTAAAATGACTGGTAAGGTGTCAATTGGCAGTATTTTTTAGAGTTTAAGGACTAGAAACCAATATTGTATTAGATGAAACGATTCGTTAAAAGACATACTTCTAGTAAAAATTGTAAAGGCGCAATTGATTCAGCTCGTTGAAATCTGTTAATGCTTAGGTTAAACTTTTAAAAAATTGTATTCTAGCCGTTTCTGAAAAAGTAACAATTAGTTTAAGTTTTAATTTTGGTTCTTCTCGTGCCATTGCCGTGGATCTGAAACATTTGCGAAAATATTCCGTTCGGGGCAAGCTGATGTAAGACACAACGCAAGAATTGGTGAGCCACACTAACTGCTCCTCCAGGCAGATGTATGTTACTTTCATTTTGCCAAGGATACATCGCGTACGCGGTAACCCTACGTCATCATGGATTTAATTGAATGCAACATGAGAATTCTACCTACTTGGCCACTATATTAAGAATATCGGGTAGCATAGGTGCGGCAAGAGCCGGTTCCTGTGTATGAAAGTGCCTAGAGTCACAATGCACAATCCGATTTCTTCATCGCTGTACTCTTCTTTGATCATACCACATTCGGAACACCTATATCATGTTAATTAGGTTTCGCAAAAACTGCAAAGTACTCACCGTTCATTAATGCATTCATCTCCGGATCGGAAAGAACTTTGTTTGTAATCACACTTTTCAACCCAAGGTGACATTTGTGGACTAAACCAAGATCCCAGTTTTCTAGAATCGCTCAAAGAATGCGTTCCTGTGCCAAGTTCTTCCGTTTTCAAATTTTTTGTTTTGCGTGTAATATTCTTCTGAAAGATCATTATTTGTTACTACATTTAACGATCACAAACGTAACTTACTGTTAAATAAATTTGCGTTTTATACAAAGGTGTAGCTTCTTGTTCGTTTTGATTTGGAGGACTTTCTAACGCGACTTGCTTAATTAAGCGTCTAGGACTATGACTTTGAACGATAATTTCATCTTTAAACTGAAAGTGTTCCTTTTCTCTTTTGGTCTCCATTTTAGGAAGGGAACTGATACCTAACGCTTGTTGTACCTTGTCTATTAATTGAGAAATTTCTTTATTGTGATGTCCTATCGGCAATAAGCGTTCTTGACGCGGAATCTCTAACTGTGAATCGATGCTTGGTGAAATACCAAGTCCTTAGGCGACTCTAAAAAATATTATCGTTAACTGTTGTACCTTCTAATATACAATTGTATAGGGTAATTTAATATTACCCAATATAATTAAATCCATTTTTGAAAGTGGAGAATCTGGTGATCTAGAATTTATATTCTCATAAATTACTTGTGGAGAACTTTTATAACTTAAAGAAAATTATTGAGTTATAAAACATGTGAAAAACAACGTAATTTTATTCGATACCTGTAGACCGTGCTGCTCCAATTGGTAACAGTCTTTCGAGCGAAGGTGCGGGTAAGATAGCGCTTTTAAGCACTCTTCACAATCAGAAGCAGGAATGTCTATGACATTCTTATACTTCATGGTAGATGATTTGCTGATATGTTGTGTATCAATAGAGGTCGAAGTCATTTGTTTGTGCGTGTCAGTTGTTACCGTTTTAGCTATAGGCAACGAAGCGTTAACAGCTAACGTGGTTGAAAGTGAATTACCATTTTTGAACAATTTTTTTCTGCTGTAAACCATTTTGAGTGTAACTCCACAGTTTTTTCGTCAATTTCTAAGTGTTTGTTTTCTGATTGCTTCAATGAATTATCTTCGCTACCTATAAACCAAGTCGGCCTTTTCTCGTTTGTTTTCACTACTATATGACTTAGAATAGCTTCTTTTAACGATTGATCGTAGCTATCCCGCAGCTTTGCATTAACGCACACTTTGGGCGCTTTTGAATAAGTCGACTCTTCTACAGTTTCTTCAAAAGATTCCTAAAGCAATTCATTATAAGTGCTGATAAGCAGTTAAATAATTACTTGTTCGCTTCCTTGTAAAGTACTATCGGACACGTCGCTTTCTGGAATTGCCAAAAGCTCGGATTCTGAATCATCGATGTCGTAGTCGACCGATCTTTGTGTCTCCTCTCCGGTTGCTGAACTATTTCTTCCCAATGGGTTTCCATGCTAGCAGTCGAAGATGGTTTGGCGTAAATCACTTGCATTTTGCCACTTTTTGAGTTTAAAGATATGTGTCCAGACTGACCGTCCAATGAATACATTGGTGATAGTGGAGGAGTCATTAAGCGATCGTGCTCGTTATCAATACCCAAGGAAGGCTGACTAACATCTGAAACAAAAAAAGCTGTTCCAAGACTTTTGGTTGATTCGATGCTAAACCTCGCGAACGTGATGGTGGAGCTCCCATTATCACAGCAGCAGGAATTCGTCTACAATGATGGTACTGCGAATCTAATGTGTTCAATACTATTTTAATAAGAGAAGTTAACTGGTTGCTATGTGGCTGTTGACCATATTGATACTAAAACTTACGATTGGAATACATATGCGTAAAAATTTATTTTACAAAACCTTATACAGTAGAACAACTAACGACATGAGCCAATTTCTTCGAGAATGAGGTTCCAACGTCCATAGACTGTAAGTAGGTTGTTGAAAATCGATGTTATTATTTATATAATGCGGCGACGGTACGTATTGCAATAATATCAAAGAGTTAGCCAACAACATCCGACCCATCAAATGATTTTGATCTAAAAGTTGAGGTAAGTTTGATAAATAGGCACTAAAGGCAGGAGACAATCGTAATCGTTGTGGCGGAATGTAAATCCCTCGTTCGTTTTGACTATAACCCAGCAATAAAAACAAATGCCTTAAAACAATTCCTTGCGATTTAGACATTGCTTTCTCTTCGGTCGGAAATGCTTGATCCGAACGAGATAAAATTGCATTAATAAAAACACTAATAAGTGCATAGTTTCTTTATCGGCTTCTTCGAAATCAATTATTCGATGCAAAAATCCCATCAAATTGTGATCGTCTACCATGTTCAATGAATGAATGTGCCCATCTAGAAAACACGTATGTGTCAAGAGTGTATCAACCAAACCAATACCGTCATGCAGTACAACGAATTTTTTTTAAAATAACACATTAATTTGCATACATTTTTGTTTCGCAATTTAGACGAAGATTTTGTTTTCTAATCTATTATATATATATACATATATGTAGCTTGGGAAAGTAGGTGGTTAGCTTTTAAATTGGGTTGATGGTAAACTTACGTACATTCATGCGTCCACTACAGAAAGACACTACATCTACTTTCTACCTGGGATGCTGTTACTAGTGCCTAGAAACTGACCGAGTCCAAACCGGGAACTTTTCCTTTTTAGAATTGGGGCTGAGTACTGACGACTATAAATTTTTTCTTTGCATTCTAAAAACACGAAAACTGTTATTTAAAGAAAAGATTACAATATCAGTAATTGCCAGTACGTTCATTTTTGGTAATCGATTGGGAACCTACCGTAATAGAAAAGTGTAACGGATTACATCCATGAATTAAACTAGTGTTGTCTAGATTCGGGTCTAAAGGCCGTCGTTGTTTGTTTCCTAATGTTTTGTTAACGCGAGTGTAGACTGTCTACGTCCAACCGGAGATGAAATGACCTCTGAAGAAGCTGACCACTAGCGTAAGCGAAACGTGAGAAAAAAATTCCACTGAACGATAGGTTTTAGAACCGAAACTAGACAACACTAGTTTACAAACAACCTAAAGCAATTTGTTGTAAAAATTTCCAATATAAAGTAGTATCTACTTCTGGATACTTTTGCTGATGCAATTGTTTTTGAATCATAATTTTGTTACGCTTATACCAGCAATCACAGACATCTCTCTTTAGAAATAGGCACCTTTTGTATCGTGTCTGGGAACTATGGAAGCTGGTGCTGACATGGTTCGTTTGTATGGCCATTTGGTTCCAAAACTTGCACTTGAGTTTTGTTTGAACTTGCTCCGCTGCCATCCGACTGTGATAAAGCCTCATGAGCTCTGTGCAATTTTCTTACGAAAATTTCGCTATTCATATCGGTGTTTCGCAAATCTAAAAACCGAAATCGTAACGAGATTTTTTAAACGACGTAATTACCTCTTAAATAAGATATATCTCCGGCTTTTTCTAAATTTATTTGTGCTTCTAAAAACAAAGTATCGAATCTATTTAGAAAAACTCCATGTTAGTATTTTTCTTTCGCTCAAGGAATTGTGAAGCTGGTACAATGATTGCAGAACCATTGGCCGATCCACGATGACACTATCAAATTGAGTTTCGAGGCACATTATCAGCGACTACAAACGAAACCTGAATTTTTTGTCAGACATAGAAAGACTCTTACTTTAATTGCTGAATCGTGAATAGTTCCCAAGTACAACGTCGATCTTTGCGCTACATACACGTTAGGATCGTCCATGCTAGAAATAAGGTAACAAAAAGCGTTAGCTAGAGCAGCTTGTAAACAGGGCACGTTGCGTAATGGAGTTGAATCCATAAAGCAGGCAATAATGGTTACGCGTTCAACAGCGGTAAAACGAACTTTCCAATCACAATTGTGGAACTCCTCTTGGATTACTCTCCAAAATACGTCTGAGCCAGCGGGTAGAGTAATGCAGTGAAGTAGTAAAGGCACAGCTTCTTGGCTTATGTGGGAGTGTTCAGAATCGCATAAGTTCCATAAACTTACACACAATTGAAAAACAATTATTTTTGTGATATACTTTAAAAATGAAAACCTATAGTGATAGCCAAGAGAGGAAGTTTGTTTTTTCAACTTCATCACCAGGATATAAAATCAAAAAAATATGCGCTTACTTTTTGATTAATAGGTTCTCTTGGCACCATATAAAGAAACCTTTCTGTTCTTTAGAAGCTTTTGTACAAGCGTCCCCGTGCAAACATAAGATGTTCAGGCACTGTAACATGCAATATAATATATCTGGTTTTGAACTTTTGGAATTTCCTAGAAAACAGAAGTTTAATACATTCTTGAAATGTTATTGATAAAGGGATATTTACCATTAATAATTCATAAATATACTGAAATTGTTCGGCAAATCGGACACAACAAATTTAAAATTTCCCATCGACGTATGCCAGAAATTCTCTAAATTTTCATCGCTTCCTGGTTCAATAGTTTCATCGGTATTATTCGAAATTTGGTGTTTTCCCATATCAGGAGTGCACGGTACTAAAATGAGAAAAGTCTGTTACGATCGTATTTTGTATCATTTTACTTGGATCAGATTGGAATCAAAGTAAGTAAAATCGGAACCTTTAGGTACCGAAACTACGATCAGATATTAAGAAGTGGCCTTAACGATGGCTATTTTTGTTAGATTCTTCTGCATTTTATTGTTCACTTCTTTAATTTGATCAAAAATCGATTTTGTCGGTATTATAAATATTGTTTTCGAATTAGATAGCATCTTTGACCAACAAGAAGAATTTGGTAGTAGTAAACAATAAAAGCAGAGTAGTCAAAACAAAAACGTCGTAAAAACTACAAACAGTTAGTATTCGTACATAAAATTCAAAAGAAAAAGGTATGGGATAAAATAGAAACAAATAGTTTAATTTAATGCACGGTTATTTATGGTTTCAGTTTCATCCAAGTTTAAATTATAATAATTTAATTTATAAATTTGTAACGCCTTTCTTAATTTGTAATTGACGCTCAAACCCATACCACAGAGTACAGAGGAACAACTCTCGTAGCACCAATGATAGAGGTGGGTCACTTTATGAGTACTTACTTACTACTAACATGGTGATGGCTTACAAGGGCAATCGTCCAACTTTTATAAATTCTGTGAGGAAGAGCCCTATCAGATTTTATGGACATAGAGACATAGATTCTATGACTCAGCCTCTCAGGAAAAAAAAATATTCACGACTTTATCATTCAATCCTGATGAGAAGAAAGGTATCCACCTGCATTGGTAGCGCTACCCAAGTGCTCGGCACTACGAGAGGTTGCCCATAAAGAGGAGTGAGATCTACTAATGAGAACTACTACACGTAATTGCTGTTTCAAAGAGGGCATAAACATAAGCCCGAATAAAACCACAATTGTACTTTTTACTAAACGAAGGGATTTAAATATTCCTAGTATTCAGTTAAATGAAATTACTATTCCCCTCTCTAAAGAGATAAAATATCTGGGGGTGACGTTGTACCAGAATTTAACGAGGGAGAGACACCTGACTAAAACTACCAACATGAACCCTAGGGCAACTAACTGCTTCTACAAGCAGATCGTCAAACCTAAAGTATTCAATGCGTCCGCAGTTTGGTAAAGGAAAGTAGACGAAAGTACCGCGCAAGTGAAGTTGGTCACAGACGAATCCAAAATAGTAAATGGTGTGGGGGCAGGAGTGGTGAGACCAAGGTTTAAAAGACATGAGTCTCTCCGTGCTGAACCCATCATTTTCAAGCAAAGTATACGCCAGAAAATCTCCTTACCAAAACCGATTCAAACAGCATATATTGGTCATAAAATGTTAGTGAAATGGTGATAATAAACAACGTATGAAACACAAATGATTTTAATGTAGTTGCAAAAAATTTTCAGCAACTAGGTCAAAAACAATAAAATAGAAACGAAGATATGACGTTTCGCAACAATGCTTTGCTTTTTTCAAAAAATGCAAAAATTGGGTTATATAAAGGTATTGTTTTCAATTATAGTCTGAAAAAACTTTCTACGCACCTGAATAAGGTTTACTAACAGGACACATCCACTACAGGTATCACTTTAAAAGATGGAACTGGTGGTAGATAACACATGCAAGTAATGTGGTGAAGAGGTGAAGCATATGGACCACATCATTATGAGGTGCCTTGTTCCTAAAGAGGCACAAAAGACCTAGAACTGATCTTCATCTTAGAAGAAGATTTACTAAAACTCAGACTGAGGATCTGATCAAATTTGTCAAAAACATAGTCTTTCCTAAGTCCAACTAAAGGGGACACAAAAGATGTAGGAGGTTGACACTCACCTCTTTATTATTAATAATAACTCTCGTAGATTGGGAAGGTACGCGCATTCCGTTTCACGCATTGGTAGTCGCCATGTTTTACGAGTAGATCAGAGGCGTCATATTCGAATTTAAAATAAACATTCATGGAAAATGGAGTCAATCATATTTGATAATCTCGTTTGAACTGGAAGTAGCTGTTTTTGTTTTATATTATAATAATAGACTGTATACATTTGTTTACTTGTTTAATTTAGCAATATTATTGTCAAAATAACTGTTATATTACTAAGCTGTACGTAACAACTGCTAACGCTTAATAATACCCCCTAACATACGCATGCACCTGCATAATAATGTCATTGAGGTCTTTATAGCGCAATCGCGCGTGTTTTAAAATTCTTTTACATATTGAAGACTTGAAAACTTAGAGAATTCAATACATTTCAAAAATACATATTGCACTGAATGAATATTTTAAATAATAAAAAATTTTTTTGTTGTTTTAGCTGTATGGTCATGATTTTAATCTTAGAAGAAACTTTTATGCAATTATGATGGATCGTATAACATTAAATCCAAATTTCTTCCAACGGATACTCTTTAGTGATGAAACTATCTTTAAAAGTAATGGTTTGATAAACAAACACAACATGAATTATTATGCACATGAAAACCCTACTGGATTCAAAACATCGACCGAACATTAAATGTTTGAGATGGTGTTTTAGGAATACAAGTGATAGGGCCAAACTATTTTGAAGAGCTTTTCAGGGAGAAAGTTTTTTTGAGAATGTAAACTACGTATCAACATGATGGCACATTATCACCTCGATCATTGTATGCCCAACCGATGAATTGGAAGAGAAGGTATGCGTGTGTACTTCTGTAGAAGTTATTTTGGCTTTATCGGCAACGTGTGTTACAAGCATCAAAGCTATCACTTAAATAGCGCTTTGCACTTTAACACACACATGCATGTTGGCATTTTTCTTAGTTTATACTATTCATACGTGTCAATGTTTACACGAGATGTAGCAAGACACACATTTTACTTAAGGTAAATATTGTGGCCACCAAGATATCCTGATCTAACCCTATGCGACTACTTCTTGTGGGGTTATGTTAACGAGCAAGTTTACCAAGAGAAGCCGACCAACAAAAAGACATATAAAACAGAATTCAGAGGCCTTAAACTTAGAGTGCTTCAAACAAATATTGCAATTTGATAAAATTGAATTTGACGTAAGAGCTATAAATCAGAAACTACCTATAAAAATTTGGGGGACTTGTCTTCTAAATTTTACATTTACTTATGCAAAAATGTATGTAAAACATGATAGTGGTAAAAAAGTTTTCTAAAAAGTGATCTTTGAAGTGAAAAATTAGAAAAACTGCAATTAGACTAGAGTATAATGAGGCACCTCATGAAATCAATAATAATTTTTTTTATTCATTTAAACTAAATTTATGTTTAAATGTATTTAATAATGCTTATTTACTTCAATAACAATTATTAAAATAAAAACATAGCGACGGATATCGTGACACGGCGCTCTCTTATTTGCAAAATCTATGGCTGAAAATTATAGGTAACTTCTTCCTGGTTAATATTTTCTCTATTTTGTTCTAATTCGAACACAATCAGCTGTGTTAAATTTCAACAAAACATAGCTCATTGACAAATTAATTGCATTTAAATGCTTAATTGTGAAAGGTAAATTAGAAGGAACTCAACACTTGTCGTATAGAAACGTAAAAACTACGTTGTTGTTGTGCTCATCAGTGGCTGCCTTCTATTTGTGATATAACAGGAATTCTAACATTACCATTTAAAGCCATTCAGCTTCTAATTTATAATTCTTTAAAACCATCGGTTCGAAGGTCCAATGTTTTTATTTTATATTATAGGTAATAATGGACTGTATAAATTTGTTTAATTTAGCTATATTATTGTCGAAATAACTGTTACATTTGCTGTACATCACAACTGCTAACTTTAATACCTAATCCACCATAACATACGCATGCACGTTCATAACAACGTGATGGAGATCTTTATTGCGCAATCGCGCGTGTTTTCAAATTCTTAACAGTAGCAATACAATTCAGGTGTTGTGTAGGTGGGAATCGCCTTCATCGCTACAAACATTTTGTTATTGTATTCAAAGAATTTAAATCTTCTGGAGTCGATGAATTGGCGAAAATTCCATTGGTAATGCAGAAAAAAAACCTTATCAAATTTGGTCTTGTCAAACTTTGCATACAGAGGTATGAATTTCGTTATTTTGTTAGTTTCATAAGTTTCAATAATATCGCTTTCTTCACCATTGTTTTGTCGTTTTAAGCGTTAGTTGTTATTGTATGCGTTTTGTGGAGCTTAATTTTTGTTACACCATCAAACCGCATTTGTTTTTGTATTCTTAGGATTAGTAAAATTGTGTGGCCCTCGTTGTGAAACAAAACATTGAAAATTAAATTGAAAAGTAAAATATTGCATTTGGTCGTTAGATTGCTCAGATAAAAATTTATTGACATCGTAACGTAACATATTGAAAATAAAATAGTTTATAAGGTTGTGAATGACAGATCTGATCTTAATTTGAATTTACATTTGTGCACATATCTTATAAATTGTTTATGATTGTTTCGTTCATTTATTAAATTTGCGCATGATATTAAATTAGGTATGTGTTTGCATTTTATTACCTAGCATTAAATGCACAAGTGTTAGTAAAGGTTGATATTAAACTGTTACTCGAACATGAAATTCCCCTATACATAGAAAGAAATTTAAGTTGTTTTTTTTCGTAATTGGAAATTAAAATAACGCTATTATTGTTAGTAGTCGGTACATAAAATTTGGGTTCCGAGCAGCAGGGTTGACATTATTGTGTAACGGAAATAGTTTGTAGTCTGTATTTTAAATTGATTTTGTTTATTTGTTGGAATTGCATTAAACCAGAAAATTTACTAACAACGTTAAGAAGGGAAGATTTGTTTGCAATATTCAACGCATCTCTGTCATCAACATTTGATACATTGTCTGATTTTAATAGTCAATACAACCGACTGTCTAAATTAGAAGACAAACAATTACCCAATGTGTTAAAGAATTTAACGTTCTTATTGTTGACTTTTCTTTGCATTTAAGCACCTTACAAACTAGTACTGATACTATTGATTTGATCGATAAAATTCGTACTCAAAATTTACTGCATCATCTACAAGTTCACCTGTTTCAGCAAACGCTAATTCAGAAGTCATCTACGTCACTTCCTCGTATAGAATTGTCTAGTTTTAGTGGACATTTAAATGAATTGGCAAATTTCATTTCGTTATTCGATTCTTTAGTGAATTCTAATCCAAACATTTCAGAAACATTCAACTTTTTTTATTAGAACCTTAAAAGTACCAATTAGCTTTAGTAGCTTTAAAAAATCGTTATCAAAATAAACGTGAACTAGTTTCTGTGTACCTTAATTGGATATTTAAATTTAAACCAATTACAAATGGTTCTTGCCAAAACTTGAATTCATTTTCGACAGTTCATGAAGGCAACATCAAGGTTTTAGATGTTCTTGGTATTTCGGACGTTGTAGATTTCTTCAAAATCCAATTAGCATTACGAAATTTAGACCATGGTTCTCGTAGGGCCTTGTTCTTTACAAAACAACTGAAAGAAGTCGAAATTAATTTTCATGGCTACAACTACAATTTCGAAAACTCTTAGTAATTGAAACCTAAAGCAAAGGAAATTGTCAAAAATATTATTGTATCACCTAGAAGTGATTCAATTTCATCTTCCTCAAAACAAGTTTGATCATCTATGGAAGTTTTAAAACCCATAATTATCTCGGAGGAAACAGTTAATCACTTCTTCTGTGTTGTAAAAGACCCCATCTATACAAACCAATAGATTTAGATTATCATTCGTGTGGGAAAGTAGGAAAGACCAAATTAAGATGTACTGATTGTAATCCAAAAAACTAGTAAGGAGGTTTAGTTTTGGAACCGGCCAAACATCTATGTCAGGTTGTCGTAAGCAAATTGTAAATAGTAGGTTAGTGAATAGTTGTATAAATATAAATATAAATTGAATATTCCGAAAACGGTACTAAACAATGGTTTCTTCCTATAGTATTGTCGGAACATAGTGAATCCAAAACATTCTTTGTAGTATTTGATAGTGGTTCTAGTCTATCTTATGTGAGGAAAGACACAGCCACAACACATTGTTCGCTAAGATACAAGCCTGCTAAGGTCCGATTTCTTTCAGTCTAGAGACTGGCTTGGTCACAAGTGGATTACCTGACTTTAAGTTGTCTACCTTGAACTTTCTTTTCTCGTCCTGATGAAGCCCTTTATTATAGGTGGCAAAATGTTGGCAACTTCGGTTTTACCTTTTCGATACGGTCCAATCCCGGAAGACGTTTTTGTTTCAATAAACCTGCTAAGGTTGTACCATTTTGCTAAGACAGCAAACTCGAAAACCATGTCGGAAGTTTTTGTTGTACCATGGAAAACGGAAATTTACTTTCCAGTTTTTCCATTTGCCCTCGTTATCAGTATCGTTATTGTTTGGTTTAGACAGCATTTTGAAATTGAAAATATGTACTAATGCACACTTTGATACATAGTGGTTTGAGGATAATCCTCAAAGTCATTTTTAATTTTTTTAAATGAGCTTGATTGTCACAAACAGCCTAACTATGATATTTTTTCTTTCAATTCATATGAGAACAAAATTTTGAATACAATAATTAAGGAAGGTGTAAAAAGGTAGAATCATCTACAAAATTTACTGCTATGTTACTTAGTTCCATAATATTGAAATAGTTGAAGATATATGTTCTATCAAACCTATCAATATTTGCCAAAAGTTTCAAAATCCATGCACCTTGAATTAGATCTATTATTAGAAAGGGATTAGTCAAATTTTGTAGCAGTCCGTGGTGTTCACCAGTCGTCATGGTGACACTTATAGATTTTGTATTGATTTTAAGAGAATTATTGTTGTTACTCGTAAGGATTTGCATCCTCTTTCTAACATGACTAATTTGTTAGACCATCTTCGTCAAGCTAAATATTTATCAAAAATTGATCTTAAACAGTTAATTGGCAAAAGAAACCAATAATGATTTAACTTCCTTTCTAGATCCATATCGTGGTTTATTCCGTTATAAGATAATGCCATTTGGTCTTATGAATGCACCAGCAACTTTTCAGAGATTGGTTGATGATATTCTTGTACTAAATTACATCCATCTGTATCTGTATTTTTAGACGACATTTTCATTTGTATACATATTGCATTCGGCAGGTCTTAAAATAAGTTTGGACAAATGCGAATTTGGTTGTAAGGAACATAAATACTTATGTTATCGAGTAAACGAAAATGGTCGTACGGTGATCCTGGTAAGATAAGTTCAATTGTTGTGTTCCCAGCTCCAAAACAGTTACACACACTCTTAGGTATATCCACATTAGTATCGCCTCTTCCTGGGTTATTGAGGAGAATAAATATGGAATTGGGGTGTGGAACAAAAGTGTGTCTTTGAATTATTGAAAACTATTCTTTCGTCCCCTCCTATATTAGCAAGACCTGATTTTAGTATGCCATTTACATTACAATGTGATGCGAGTAACACTGGCGTATGCGCAGTTTTAACTGAACTTCAGATGAACATGTCATTGCATACTCATCTCCCACATTGTCAAAAGCGAAACAAAACTATTCCGTGCCCGAAAAAGAGTGTTTGGCAGTATTGTTTGGAATCGTCATTATTTAGAAGGTTACAACTTTAATGTGGTTTCTGATCACGATAGTTTGAAATTGTTGCTTAATTTGAAAAACTCTACTGGTTGTTTGGCCCTATGGTCATTGCGATTTCAAGCGTTTGATTTTGAGATCACTTAATTATGTAATCGATGCTTTGTCTGGTAGACATAAAATATTACTCTGGTAAATTTGGTAAATCATACTTGTAAAATTGTACTTTAACTATCTTGACCGAAAATATTAGACTGAAAATGTTTTATTTTGTCCTAGTTAATAGTCACAGATTGTAAAGATCTTAGAAGATTATAGAGCACTTGCCAACTGATCAACGAAGTTGCTGGTGGTGTCTGCTTCGTATGGTAAGGGATAGAATAAGTCATTCCGGATATGTTGCTAGTAGTGGTGGCTGCTGATCGCCATTTTCACTTACGTTTTGAACCCATCTTCTAGTGTCAGCTGAGTTCCCTCCACCACTTTCCACAAATTCAACTTCATGGTCTAGACCACCCTTTTAGCTCTATATTCTAGCGACTTCGTAGACTTGTCTCCTATCCCTCACAAACGTTATCCTCGTATCTGACTTGAGCCTCAGCTTTACCAAAGTTTTTCTTCAAATTCAATTATTGTAGCTCCAAAGCAGTCTGCTCACTCTTCTGCCCTTCGGTTAAAGATGAGGGATCCATTTTATTCATCACAGACAATCTATTTTTAGTTTCTGTTTTTCTTTCCTTACAGACAACTGAAAGATCTCCTTGTCTCGAGGTCTCTCCAATTCCAAACGATCAATCCTGGATGCTTAGCTAGATGCAGAGAATCCCTTTTCTTGGATTGGAAGTTCACAAGAGCTGGCATGTTCTCGGCATGTTCCCGAAGTTAGATCGTGAGCTCTGACCAATGATGAGTGGTTGGCTGGCTGTCCCGTGGTCGCTCATTTTACTTTTATTCGACTTTAAACTGACAGTTTAACTTTATCCAGGATGAAGTTTACAACCTGCCGGGTTTCGGTACCATGTAAAATTTTAACTATCTTGACGAAAAATATTGAAAATGTTCTGTTTTGCCTTTAATTTCTTTAATCCATCAAAAGTCTCGATTAACTATAGAAAGTAATTCTCGTTAAAACTAGTAAACTTTTAATTTTTTTTAAATGTCAATTCATTTATTTCGACAACAACAACAATCCCGTCATCTTGCTACTTGATTTTTTCCGTTTTCATCTTCATCATTTTTGAAGTGGAGACAGAGACTCCACAATCAGTGACAATACTGAAAATGCTGGGTACCATAAAAGGTTGATTAATGAGTATTGGAAAATAGAATCGAATCATTTGTACTATTTTAGAAGGTGCTTTTTCAAAGGTGAATTAGAAGATTCCCGTGAGGATTGAAAATTTGTGGTGCCCTATTCGAATAGATTTGAATTATTATTAAAGGTTGTAATGACTATATTAAGTCGAGTCACCTGGAAGTTGTTGGAGATTAAGCAGACTTTATTTTGATTTGCAAGCAAACTCTATAGAGCGTAGTAATCGCAACATCAAACAGTTAACAGTTGTCTTGGGGATAAACATCAACATTGATGTTAGAAATTCAATTCGTCAGTTCAGGAATCGACAAAGTCTTCTACGTCATGAAAAACTCAACAAGTCCTTTCGACAGCGATTTGTCTACATCACTTAGTAATTGGGCTAATAGAATCTCCAAACTAAAACACATTTTTGTAAATGCTGAGCAAAATAGTGCTTGTTATAATCTTCGTAAGAAGAGAAGAGAATTATAAGGTTGGTGATAAATTCCGTTTGTTGTAGTTGATGTTAGTCGGACAGGAGTTAGTACTTTCAATAAACTAGATGGCAAAACTCCTGAGTGTGGCATCAAACTTAAAATTGTACAACAACTCCATAAGATCATAGGTGTGCATTCGCGTACCTTAGTTTAGTTGTCTCGTTTGAACTATTGTTTGCAAATCTTATTGCCCATTAGTTTGTAGGATAACAATGTATTTCTGCGGTTAGGTGACGTTTTTGTCGGTTATGTTGGAGTGACTGTGGGATTTCCGGAATATCTCGATCTCTTTTACTGCAAACTTCGAAGTACTGGTGTCGAACCTACCGTCGTTGCTGTTATTGTTTGATTGCACGCAAGAAACAAACATTGTTTGTTGTCACATAAGTCATACGTCTTTCAACCTATGGTTCACCGCTGGTGGGGAATGTGTAACGTCTATGTTAATTTGTAATTGATGCTCAAACTCATACGTTAGAAATTTTATTGATACGTCTTTGGAAATTTCGTTTAATCGTCTAAAGTGTTAAGGTTTAGTTTGGTAATTTGGTGATAATTTTAACCTGCACCCAACAGACTAAAACAATACAGGGTGTTCCATTTGACTTAAAAAGTTATTAAAGTTATTGCTTTTTGAAGAAGTGAAAATGTAACAGCAAATATAAAACACTTAGTATTACATTTTTTAATCAATGGACACATTTTTGTTTGCTACATTCCAATCTCTTTATACAAATTTAAAATTAACCCGATATGGAGTTTCCGAAAAAGTCACAGATATTTCCGTGAACTTTTGCATCTGTGAACATTTTACTAAAAAGGGACTACAGGGAATGGTATACAAAGTGACCCTAAAATTTGAAGTACATTTTCTTAATTTTGTATGCGCAACTAATGTCAGAGAAATTTTAAAATGGCCCAATTACTTTGAATGGAGATAGTGAGATATAGTACCTTCGGTAATCTTGTTAGTATGACATTTACCGATTTAAAAAGTATTTATGTATGTATTGATGCAAGGTGTGTGTAGAGCGACGTCACCGCTTAGATAGCATATTCGACAAACAAGAATACGGATTTCATTAATTTGGTAGTACTAAACAATAAAAACAGACTAGCCAAAACGAAAACGTCGGCAAAGCTACAGATTGTTAAGATTCGTACAAAAAAATCGAAGATTAAAAATATAGAACGAAAAAAATGGGTAAGTGAATTTGATATGTTGAATTTAATTTAATAAACGGTTATCTATAGTTTCAGTTTCTTACAGATTTAAATTATAATAATTTAATTTATAAATTTTAAACTATAAGCAAGATAGTTGTACTTTTATTTGTAGAATATTTGCGTAAAGCGCATTTAATGAATGATTTTACCTCTATTACTTCGCTTTTTTTGTGTTGGTATTGGGTCATTATAGTGTAAGGTGTAAGCATTTTGTGTTTTGGTTTGTTAAACTCCATCGAATATGTCTGTGCAAAAATAAAAAGTTTTTAAATTTCTCTTTTTAATCTTCATCTACGCTCTAGTGTTATGACCCACGAACCGCCACTGTCAACAGCAGATCTTTTTTAAGCAGGGTGATGACGGGAAAAAGCATGTAGGTACCTGATAGTATAAATGGATTTGCGATACACCGAATGACGTACCTAAGTCTTGGTTGACTTTTGTTTCATTTCCCTAGGTTAGCATTAGAAACACTCCCAATACATTTTTGGGAACATATTGCAGTGATTGCAAGGTCATTTTAATGTATAAATGAAAACTATATGTATTGTTTAGTATAAAGATATATTTGTTTATTGTATGCTATGAGGATAAATCGATTTTTGAGCGTACGTGATGAAACGAAGTGAAAGTGGGAAGGGGACGGTAGAGTGCAGTGAGCAATGATGGTGTGTAGTTAAGACCGTGCATAAAAACAAAGAATATTAAAATTTCCTCATTATCCATTTCAAGACGTGTTATGTTTATAAATTTCATTAACTCAGTAATAAGTAATAACATAAAAAACAGCGTTATTCGTAGTAAGCCAGCGTTACACGTAGTAAGCCAGCGTATATAAAAACGAATTGTTTTACGTTCGATATTATTTTATTTTAATGTATTAAAATTTCGTTAAAGTTACAAACCACGCTTTTTATTAATAAATCCAAGATTCTAAGATAAGTTAATTAAACAATTAAAAGAGTCTCATGTTCATATTCAATGTGGAATTTATTTTATTAATCACCGCAATATGTAACTCAGTTGAACATTATGAGGACGGGTGACATTTTGACTGAACGGTTCCTTCTTTTAAGTAAGCTAGTGAGAACCTTAGTAAAACTTCATTAACTAAACAATGTAATTAGTTTAATTAACATATCGGGATATGGTGATTTTCCACCGGGTGTCAACTGAAATGACAGCAATTATACTACGTTGGTCCGCATCCGAAAGAGTGATGGCTCGTGCAACTGCAGATACAACTTTTTCTGCCGGTATTATTGCAGTTAAATCTAGTTGTTCAGATACTGTTTCCACTGTGGCCGTCATTATCTGTAAAAATTGCGTTGGTGTATTTATATTTTAATTAATAAACATCTAGATTTGTGCATGCTTAATTATAAGTACACAAGCCAAATAGTGCGGCCTAATTTCTGGGTCAGTAATATCTACGTTTCGTACAGAACACACGTGTGGCATATGTACTAGAACTCCTCCAACTGAATGCACTTCTGGTACTGGAATACTCATAGCTACTTCTGATTTAGTATCTTTTTTATCGTTTTCTGGTGGACTTTTTCTACTATGACGGTCTTCGCCGTTATCGTCCAAAGGTGGCTAGAACAATAAAAATCCGGTATAAATTTAATAGAATACAAACCTACATCTGGTGGATATGCAGCATGTTGCGGAGATAAAAATATTACTAATTTTAAACAAAGTTGGTGCCACATGATACTAGACTCGCAATATCCGCATTCAGATTTTGCGTTGCAAATGTGGCTACCAATCCATGTTGCGGTCACCATACATTTTAATAGTTTACAAACGTCTTTAGACAAGTTCGACCCTAGACCGGTGTATTTATCAATTTCTTGCAATTCCATTTGTTTAAGCAAAATGTCTAACATAATTATGCAACAAAATAAATTATGTTCGGCATCGCTTTCAAATTCAGCATGTTGTGACAGACGCCCTTCATCGTCCGATAAAGAAGTATTGCCTGAGTCGCAGTCTTCCACAACTGGTGCTGTAATAATATCAATTAATGTAACGCTTACATTTCAAAATATCATACATATTGAACTACATCTTAATTTTTCTATGGGTTCTGATTTGTGGCATTTAATAGGTTTCTCTTCAGCAGTTTGTTGAATTCCATCTTTCATAACTCGTACCCCGTCTCCGAATATCGAAAATAATAAATGCAGCGGAATAACCAACTCCAACATAGTCAAAGTCTGCAAAAGTTCGTATGCAACGTTAAATAGGATGCTAGAGCCATTCTTACAACAAAAACGTCTTCCAGACTGATAACAATCTAAGCAGTTTTAGAGTCCTTTTCAAAATTGAGATAGTAGATATTACTTTTTCCAAAATATCAAATGCTTTCGACAAATTGGACAAAAATATGCGACAGTATCTTAATTGTAACAAACTGTCAGATTGGTTTATGTGAGTAAGGATTTTGGTGTGTAGCACGAAATCAATACTGATTAATGTGCTCCCCCTTTCTGAAATTACAGTTCCTCCAGCAGGTTAAGTTTGCTAAAGTCTCAGGACTGACATTAGATTGAGAGAGTAACCTCCTCCAGTTCAAGGAAACGTTTCCCAAAACAGTTCCAACTCCTGGAAAGTGTTGCTTCACATTCCGCAAGTAGGTGAATCCGGGTCTCCTATACAATGCAATAAAATCTGAACGCTAAGTCCGCACTGTCCCGTCAGGAAGCCCGTAAGGATTCTTAAGTGGTTCCTGCTAACTGCTAAGTTATCTCTGTGCTCTTTACCAGAAAATCACCCAGTAGAGTCCTGGTAAACTGAGTCTATCTTCTGAATTTTCTTCCGTTTTTAGCTAGTACTACTTCACGTATTGTGTGCTCACCAATATCTCAGAAAGGCTCTGGCCCTACGAACGGCAAGGGCATCCGCCTGCTAGTTACGTGAAATCCTAAAATGTCTAGGAACCCAAAGTAGAGTGACCTTATGGCATGGCCCCAGTCTGTTCAGTTTATTTGCAGGTTCTTACCATCTTTGAGCTGATGACACGACTGCTTAGCCCTGAGATGGCACTTTGGTTGTCACACATAATATACATGTTTGCCGACATATCACCGATCCAGGTTAATCTGCACGTAGCGTTCTATTGCGGTTACTTCCGCCTAAAAAATAGTACTGTGCTTACCCATGGGCTCGTAGTATTTGGTGCGTACCCCCAAATACTCTCGCACCTGTACCTTTGGCCGTTTTGATCCGTCTGTAAACCAGTAGATCTTTCCATCTGACCGCCCAGTCCTTCTTGTTGCTTAGTACCGTCCAAAAGCTGGCTTCAAATAGGAAGTCCCCGCTTATATCCTCTCTGTGAGAGAGAAGCAGAGGATATCTCCTATTGAGCAAGGTCCTGTCCGAGTGATTGATCTTCGGACCGCCATCCTTTTCTAGTCTTTTGAGGCCAGTAGCGCTAGCCTGGCTTCCTTCTCAATGACAAGATGTGTTTTCGTCACCAGACGACCACACCATACGTAATGATTAGGCGAACCATCATGCAATACATCTATCGCAGTATTTCAGGCTTGCATCCTGCGAGTCTGTTGGATATTGACTGTACCCTGGTGGCTTTGTTGGTATCATTCACCAGATGTTTCTTCTAGTTCCGTCTCTTATCTAGTGTGCTAAAAAGGTATTTGACTGATTTGCTGAAGCCGACGACAATCCCACCAACCTGGATTGGCTTAAATCCGTCGAGTATCATTCTGCGGGTAAAGGTCCCAGTCCTGCCTGTACTATGTCACAAATGATGTTCTCATACTTGCCTTGTGCAAATATGACAATGTCGTCGACGTACCCCTGACAGAAAATCTTTGCTAGATAAAAGACAAAGAAGATTGTCCACAAGTAGACTCCACATCAGGAGCGACAGCACTTCGTCTTGGGGACATCCTCTGGTGGTATTCGCCACAACGGCGGAGTTTCCCTACCTACTTTAGCCTCTCTGGTCCTTAGAAGTTCTGCCAACCATTTGACAATAGGGGGTCACTCTGCCTCGCCTTCATTGCATGGACCATGGGGTTTGCGACTAGTTGTCGAAGGCTCCAGCAATGTCTAGAAAGGTGACACGACATATCGTAACCACACAACGTAACAAATTGTATCATCGACAGTTCGTAACGGCAAAAGTTGGTCACGTGTGCGGAATGTAATCAGGATCACGTCAGTTGTCGTCTAGCTACAACAGCATGAGCATGTCAGCTCCGCTATTAGATTGCACCAAAGAGGAGCAACGAGGAATGATCAGATTTTTGTGGTCAGAGGGTATGAAAGGTGCTAAAATTTACCGAAGACTTATGTCACAATACGGGGAAAGTGCTTTATCTCGTAAAAGCGTTTTTTTATGGATCGAAAAGTTTAAAAGTGGCCGAACGAGGGTAACACAAAAAGAGAGGGCTGGGCGACCGTCAACTTAGACGACTGACGAGAACAGATGGTTACAGACTTTCATCTCTTTGGACCGCTTAAGGAAGCTTTGAGAGGTCGTCGATTTACCTCAAACATGGACGTTCGTGATGCGGTACAAAAGTGGCTTCATGATGAACCAAAAATTTCTACCAGGAAGGCATACGGAAGCTTGTTGCTCGCTGGACGAAATAAATTGCTAAAGAGGAAGACTATATCAAAAAATAATCTATCTGTTGTACACCTATCTTTGTTTAATAAAGTTGTAGAACAAAAAGTGTAAGTAATTTTGACTTACCCTCTACTTTAAACGTTGAGGCATCTTTTGATCACTTTCATATTGCAAATAATGTATGTGTTGCAAACAAACGTCTGCCATAATTCCGTAAAGGAATTTCCACATTGTGGGATGTGTACACTCATGAAATTTAAAACTTGGACACCACAATTTCTGTAAACAAAAGTTTGCACATTGTGAAGCGGGCTTAAGGGTATCATTTACAATTCTAACAGCAGGTAGTCTCAGCAGGGGTTATCTTATAGAAGGACTGTAGAATGAATCATTACACTAAGCACGTTTTAGAAAATAGGTAATTTACGTTGCTTACTTAATTTTTTTCTTTAAAGAATATATTTGAAGGTATCGCTATCACCGAGTGTTCCACTAAGTGAGGTAACCGGCTATATCTCAAGATCCGCAACACACAGAAACTTGAAATAAAAAATGTTATCATAAATGTGGCCAATAGAAATTGCTGAAAATTATTTATTTCTTCCTAACGTTTCTAACGAGTGGTCCAAAGGTCTGTCCATCTCCGGTGTTGGATGTAGACTAATGAGTTCTGCATCACAGATTGCAGGTATTTGGTTCAAAGGGGACAGAGCTTGCAATCGCGCCGGCCAAGTGCGAATCTTTGTGAAGTGCCGATCAGGTTGAGCCACTGAATTCTCGGTGCTTTCCAGATGGTAGTTTGCTCAAAGTTTTAAAGCCTAATTTCCCTCGATTTCTTGGTGGTTTCTATATATACCTTGCTACAAGAACAATATATACGGTAAACTGCAACTGCTGAGAGATGATCTTTTTTCTCCTTTGTTGTTCTGAAGGTCTGCAAAATCTTGTTGGTTGATTTGAAGATAGTCTTAATGTTGTGTATACCGGGTGTTGATTTGGCTGTTTGGTAATAGTACTTTACATGTAAAATCTTGTCTATGCTTTCTGCTCCCATAGTTGTTTTAGAGCCAAAACATAAGAGTACAAAATTGTTCAAAACTAAAAATGCTACCTGGTTGGTATCTTTTTTCCGACCAAAATTCTACTGTAAGACAGAAAATAAAGAATTAAATGTTTAATTAGAATTTGCCAAAATCACTTTTCCATTATTTTAAAAAAATTGGTTATGCACACCTCCTGCCGAAATATTGCTCTTCAAAATAGAAAAATTCAATTCTTTGCAAGACAGAATCTAATTACTCTTTTCTAAGATTAGTTCTGGTTTTTCTGATACATTTTTCATCCCAAAAAGACGTTTTTGTTGTAATAGTCAATTTTACTCAATGCTACTAAACAAATGATGCACTTAGGGCATTGACAGCTTTTTGAAAGCCAAATAAATTAAATACAGATTGTACTAACTTGTAACCAATGTAAAGCTTGTTCCTGAACTCTGGCGGTGGTTTTTTCAAATCTTATTGCTACGAAATGGTACATCTCCCACGAATTAAAACCAAGTGGACTCATATCGACGTCCAAAATTTTACTTAATATGATCTTTAATTCTGACAATTCTTTTTCGGGTACATCATTAACAATTGCTTCCATCCAATGAGGCATAATGTAATCCCAAATTTCTTGCGTTATCACTTCATAAGGTACCAAACAGAACAAACGATTTAAGCCCTCTTTCAAATGAGAAGTTCGAGAAGCAAGAGTATCCCTAAAATATGCAAACGTTTGTATTAAAACTAAATTTGGTTGAACTTGTACCAGTGTCCTCCGACTCGCGCATATTCTGGTGGATGTGGCAATAAACACGAAATAAAAGTTTATAGTGGGATGTGCTTATGTCTTTTAACCATCCGCATACATTTTCAGTTTTTAGTTTCTCTAAAGTGCTTTCTTCTTGTCCTGAAATTAAGCATGAATGCAAAATTCGATGTCTTATCTATCACTAACCATCATATGTATACGCTGTTATGTGAAACCAATGAAATAGCATAGCCAATATTCTTCCTAGCACTTCAATAGGGGTAGTTTCGGTGGGAGTACATCGACCAACTAGTAACCATACACCATATCGGCCCAAAAAGTTGACGTTCTTCCACCGAAATGTTGTCTTCGGATGGTACGATGTTTTTTGCGTCCAAAGTTTCCTTAACTTCTTGAGTGGGTATTTTTGAATCTTTCAATAAACTGTAAAAAAACATTTTTTATTATGCATTAATTATTTTTACTAAATTATTATTCCCAATAGTTACTATACTAACTTTTTCAGGACGTAACACATCATAAACAAAGTTGAGAGCTCTTTAATCGGATCCTTGATCCTTGGGAGAAGGAGAGAAGAAAATATGAAAAGGTTGACAAAGACCGAGGTAAAAACGGAGAAGGGAACAGCTGTGGGTGAGAGATTGAGAAGAAGGAAAAATATTAATAGGACGGGATTTTAACGGAAGAATAGGAGAAGAGGGCAGAATGATGATAAATGGAAAAGTAAAAACAAGGATAAGAGACAAAAATATGAACGGACACAAAACTCTTTGAATTATGTAAGAAAAGAAGTTGAATGACCATGAATGGCATCATAGAAGAAGAAGGAAAATGGAAGTAGATGATTGATTATGTAATAATCAATGAATCAGATTTGGAAAACATAAAAAATTTAAGATTAGAGGGAAAGGAGGATTGGATCATCAACCGATGAAAGTAACCATAGTGGGAAAAGGAAGGATAGGGAAAGAAAGCATAAATAAGGCAAAAAGCAAATGGAAAGAAAAAGGTATGGACAAAGGAGAGTATAGAAAGCTAAAGGGAGAAGATGGAAGAGGAATGGGAACCGGAAAAGGAAATCAAGGGGGAGATAGAAACACTGTAAAGGCAGCAACGGAAAAAAGATTGAACGAATTAAAAAGAAACGAGCGGTAGAATGGGAAATGTCAGAAGGATAATAAAGAAATAAGAAGAGGAGAAAGAAGGTTAAAGTAAGGTGGAATAGGGATAAAAGAATATAAAAAGATAAGGAAGATGTTTAAAGAAGTGTGTAAGAAAAGAAAAGAAAAAACAAGAAAAGTTGAAAGAAGAGGTTAAGGAAATAAGGAATGAAGGACAAGCATGGAAGTTTGTAGGAAGAAGGCGAAAATGAGAAAAGAAGTTAGAAATAAAAGTTGAAGGAAAGAATTGGAAGGAACATTGCAAGAAGATGCTGGGATGAATTGAGGGAAAAATAAAAAAGACAAAAGTGAAAAATAGAGGAGAAATAGGGAAGGAAAAATTGAAAAGGAGAAAGTGGAAGAGCAATGGTAAAAATTAAAAATTAATAGAAGCAGTGGAAGTACGAAAGGGAGAGGAAGATATTAAGAGGGACAGTGGAAAACATATAGAGAGGAGAAGAATTTCTATGGCAGTGGAGAGGAGCAATAAAATACCTGATCTATGAAGGGTGGGACAAGAGGAAAGTAAATATATGATGTAAAGTTTATGGGAAAATACTCAGGTAAAGTTTGGTAAAGAAAAGTTGATGCCAGCCAGGGCAGAATTTAGAAAAGGAAGGAAAACGATAGACAACATAGACACATTAAAGCACATAAACAAACAAACAGATAAGAACAAAGGGTGAAAAAAATCTATGCAGTATTTATTGACTTGAAAACGGCATTTTGTAAAGTGGAGAAAGAAATACATTAGAAATACATCAAGAAAAAATGATAAACGATAACATGGTAGGAGCAATAGAAGAGAGTTATGAGCGTACACGGATGACATAGTAGCGGTAGTAAAAAAAGAGAAAGAGATGAAGAAGATGATAAAAGTTATAAGGGAATACCTAATGAGGAAAAATTTAGAGGCAAATGTGGGGAACACAAAGATTATATTTGCTTAAAACAGTAAAACGTGAATGTAACTAAACAGGGACCAATAAACAGAACGTTTACTAGGTGTTTTTCTATACCCAAAGCGCAACAGTCAATACGGCTACAGACATCGGGACAGCTGTGGGTAATGAAACAGACTTAGAGCATGACCACCATACCACACTACCGCCACCTGACAATGGCGGTTCAGGAAGTAGACAAGTCACGGGTTGGGAGAAAGAGCCTCCTCTCCACTCGCCGGACTCTACCCAGGTCTGTTGGGTACGAGGGTAGCGCAGGTAAATATCCACCACGCTAAAGCTCTTTACCGATTAACATCTGAGACTAGCATTGGTACAGGAACCCTGGCTGTACAGATAGAAGATAAAAGATTTGTTCTACAAGGATGGTAAGTTGTGCATGATACCAGACACGACAATTCTCGTACTTGTATTTTAATTAGGAAGAACACTAACTTATTCTTCCTTACAGAATTTCTGACATGAGACCTTGTCACTCTACTTCTAGGGCTCGACATCCAGAGCAAAAAGAGGAAAGTGGTAGTAGCATCGGCGTAGTTCACAGCTGAGGAGAATATCTCTCCGGAGACTGTCGCGGCGCTGGTCAGGCGCTGCAAGACAAGGGAAATCCGTGGAACAGGCAGTGGGAAACGTAAACGGCGCAATCAATAGACCCTGTGAAACAAGCTGTGCTGTTGCGTACTATCGGTAAGCAAGAACACTGCATGGTAGAGTCCTAAACTGAGTAAGCGTACTGTTATCCTACAATCAGAAATGCAAAGTTTAACAACTACAGGACCTTCTGTGAGAATATCTCCTCCACCCCGTGCGCCTCCAGGATTCACAAAGCCCTGCTTCGCAGTGGGGGTGATACGAATGTCTCGGCTATACAGTTCAAAGGGTAGCGTTACTAAAGCATGCGAAGCAGAGACATCTTCTTTTTCTGCAGACGCACTTTTCTGGCTGTTACGAGCTGTGCGCAGGAGAATATGGAAGTGCTGGAAAACGCCGAAACGCAAGGGACTGGAAAGTGGCTAACATCATCTGTAACCCAGCTACGCTAATGTCTCTTTTATTGAAAAGGATTTTCAAGAGCAGTCTAGCGTTGGAGTTTATACCAAAGGCCGGGAAGAGGTACACCATCAACCCTAAGAGCTTCAGGTCCATCAGCCTCTCGTCTTTTCTGCTCAATGCGCTGTAGAAATTGGTGGACAATTATATCAGAACAACAGAGCCCACTCAGACACCACTGCAGCGGGCATATCTACGGAGATTGCCCTGTACCAGCTGACGAGCAAGTTGAGTACTTCACTAGAGCAGAAGGAAACGACCCTTGTCAGGGTTATGTTGACGACATTGTTATATTTCCACAGGGTAAGTATGAGAATATCCTTTCTGACACTGTACAGGCAGGATTGGAATTGGTAGAGAGATAGTGGAGGTCCGCTGGCCTGGGAATTAACTCCACAAAACTACGCTGGTTACCTTCAACCGCAGAATGAAACTCGACGAACTTAAATCAATTCAGGTTAGTGGGACGGTCGTCGGTTTTAGTAACTTGGTCAAATACCTAGGTATCACATTAGATAAAAGACTAAACTGGAAGGAACACCTGGTGAATGTTATCAACCAAGTCGCCAGAGCACAATTAATTTACAGCACACTTGCAAGCAAAAATGGGGTTGCAAGCCTAAAATACTGCGATGGACGTATTGCATGACAGTTCGCGCCATCATTACGTATGGTGCGGTCGTCTGGTAGCGAAAACTCTCGGAGTTTGCCACCAGGAAGAAACTTGAGAGAGTGCCAAGACTCCCGTGCATGTGCATCACGGGAGAAATGCGCCCCTGCCCCACTGCAGGTATTAAGTATCTTTGGAGCTGACCCTTTCCATCTTGTCATTGACAGGAGATATCCTTGCTTTCTCTCACAGAGACGATATGAGCAGAGATTTTCTATTTTCGGAAGGAACTAATCAACAAGGAGGACTAAGCAGACGGCCAAATCTGCTGGTTTACAGACGGATCATGAACGAACACGCCGTTCGTAGGGCGTGAGCATTATGGCTGAGGAATGGAATGAAAATTCAGAACACTGGGTCAATTTACCAGGGCTGAGGTACTCTACAACTCTAATAGGTAACTTTACCGGTAAAGAGGATAGTGATTACTTAGTAGTTAGCAAGAACCACTTAAGAATTCTCACGGGCTTCCTGACTGACAAGATTGGTGTGACAAATAACTCAACATACAAATTTTGCTGCTTGTCGGAGGAGACCCTGATTCACCTACCTGCGGAATGTGAAGCCACTCTTTCTTGAAGGTGGAAGAGTTTTGAAAAACGTTTCGTCAAACTGGATGAGATTACTCCTTTCAATACAAGGCCAGCGTGAGATACCTCAGTTAACTTAACCTACAGGCCTTCAGACAAGGAGTTTATTTGTCTTTTGGAACATAAGTGGCCTGAAAATTGCTTTAACAAAACGAAGAAAATAGACACGTACGACTTAGACGATGTTAAAACGGACTTTTTGGTCCTATATAACCGCAGTAGCATGACAGTAAATAACACCTGTGAACTAATCTTAGGAAAAATTCCAGGATTGAAAACAAAGTTACTCAACCATGCTGCAAAAAATAACAACCCGATGATAGGTGTGTTTTCATCTATAATAAAGAAATGTGATGATGATAATTTCGAGAACGTCCAGGGACATCTTGGCGAACCTTCTCATATTTTAGCCATCCCTGCAACGACGCGGACATCATATACTTCTTACCGGGGATCAGAAAATCCATAAAACTGTGGGCGAAAAGAAAAGAAAGAAACCTTTTGGTTGTCAATAATGAAGGAGACCCTGACAGTATTAGACAGACAGTGGAATGGCTTACACCTGAGATCGAGAACAAAAAATCTATATTCTGGACGAGAACCATAAGCAAACCGAAAGTAATAAAAACCCAAAAAGCTAATGACGATACAATTGTCATTAAACCGGAGCTAGGTAATTCTTACGCCAATATAATAAAAAATTTAAAAAACAACGTGGACACCGAGGGCTACACGATTAATAAAATTTCGAGAACACAATGGAGATATACAGCTAAAATTCGTGGCGATGAAAAAATGCCTGTCAAATTTTCAAGAAGTCGCTAGAAGATAATATGGCCTCTCTGGCAAAAATTAACGTAGTTTCTGTAAAAACAACCATAATTCTTGACGTAGAAGAATAGACAACCATAGATGAAGTGGCGACTGTTATAGGAACCGAAATCGGACAAATAAACTACCAGGCGGGGCCCCATATCCGAATTACCAACATGTCAAACAGATATGGTAACCGGTTAGCATTTGCCACTCTTGATGCTCAACACGTGGACCTGATGTGTACAAAAAAGTTATTGGATCAGGCTGGTTAAGGTAAAGGGTCCGTGAGGTGGACTACGTACCCAGATGTAGATTATGCCAAAGGGTGGGTCACTCAGTTAGAGAATGTAAATCCCCCAATCAATCCGGCACTTGCCTGAACTGTGGTACACTTGGACATGTCACTAAGGAGTGCACAAATCCCTCTCACTGCTATCTCTGCCACGAAGCTAAACACAAAGCAGAATCTATGCGGTGTCCGATTTACCGTCAACTCATACAGAACAAAACAAACGTTGTCCACGCCAGTTCACGTTAAATCTTCAAGCTAGACATCATACAAATTAATCTGGGGCGCAGGAAAGCCGCCCACAGCTTATCGACTGCAACAACAGCTAAAACACAAACACCCTTCTGGTAGTGAATGAACCGAACATTGCTCTTGCAAAGTCACATGGCTGGTACATGGACATAGAACAGAACTCTGCCATCTACGTTCCCCGGGCACTTGCCAAGCATGTTCGTGTGACCATTTATAGTACCTTCCTTGTAGTCTCTTTAGATCAGTGCGATGTGGTGGTTTGATATTTTTCTCCTAATAAAAGTTACCAGAATGAATGATATTTGGACAATGTCGCCGCTACTATTCGAACCCTAGGTCCTAACGTTATTGTATGTGGGGATTTCAACGCCAAAGCCGGACTTTGGGGTTCCAAACAAGATAACAACCGTGGAATCCTGTTCATGGAATGGGCCTCTTCCCTAGACTTAACTTGTGTAAATAATTCTCGTCAAGGGCCTACCTTTGTGAGTGGTGCCAAACGTCCTTCATAGATCTTACCTTTGCATCTGTCAACAGCCTTAAGGCTGAAGAAAATCTAAGCGACCACCGTACGATACGTTCCACTTGGTTTCCAACAGCTCCAATAGAGTCCACCTTTTCATCTACAAAACGGTGGGCTACCAAAAATTACGGGTTGACGTACTTACAGACGCCTTTCAACGCCTTACTCAAAACTCATTAAATCCTTCTCCAACCCTCATTAATGAGGCCATAAATAAGGCGTGTAGGCAAAGTATGCCTTTTCGCAAACCGGGATGGAAGAATAACACTGTTTACTGGTGGAATAGCACCCTAGCCAACTTAAAGTCCGCTTGCAGCAAGGTGAGGCGATCCTCTTAAGGTGTGCATGTGACTCAGGTGACCACAGGAAAATCGCTAACAATTATAAAATAATAAAGAAGGAATATGCCCTTGCTATAATGAAGGCTAAAAGCGACGCCTGGAAGAACCTCCTTAACGATCTAAATGTGGACCCGTGGGGTTAGGTAGGTACCTACTATTCAGATATTACCTATAATTGATAACATTTCAAAACCGTTTCAAATCATTCCACGCTCAAATTTTTGACATGACCCATGCTCTATCGCTGAACTTCCAAAGCTTAACTTTCCAAATTTAAATCAATCTTTTGAACAAACCACTACTAAATATTTAGGAACTACTTTTTAAACGTTTGTTCGACGAAAAATTATCACTGGAAGAAAGCATAAAATTACCACACACAACAATTCGCTTAGATAGCGGACCATCAGCATTGAATCGAACTTCAACATCGTTCACAACAAATTTTGTGAGATTTAAATAGCGTTACTACCAAAGTTGGCACTATTTAAATAATTGTTCAACTATCTAAAAATCGTTTGAAGTACTAACTAAACAACACACAGCATTAAAGTCTGAAGGGTCATGCAGACTCTGTCGGAGACAAGACGCTGCTGACGATGGTAAAACTTCAGCATAGGTAAGTGGTATGAAATAGAGTCGAACGTAGATGTCTAGATAACATATTTTAATTTGCAATAATTAACAGATGGAAATAGGAATTCAACGAGTTCAACATATCTGTGATTTGTTGCACCAGAACTTACTTATCACCATTCACATTAATAAACTTGATTTAAAAAAAGCATTTACCTTATAATGGCTTCCACCATGTACGTTTGCATTTGCTGATCCATACCCACGGTAGGAGGTATACATTTGTGAATTATGTGATCACCACCTCTCTTAATATTGTGTCTGTTATTATGACACTGTTGACAATACCTAATAGGCCGATTACCATTGTAACTAGCACATTCAGACGAAAAACACATAGACACCGCCGATCTATCCGTTGAACGGCAATTCTAAAATATTACTTGTATCTAGTTCTCAGCAAAAATGTATTCCGTTACCTTATTTTCGCAAATCATAGATACTTGTTGCATCGGATGCAAAATGTCGAAGAAAAGCTGATTGGGATGTTCTCTATGAATTTCGTTAGCACATTCGATACATAGATACAAAGGTGGTGGTTTGTCGCAAGCAAATGTTATAGATATACAATGGTTGTAACATACTTTAGCCGCTTCAG
The DNA here is from genome assembly GCA_030710515.1 of Abscondita cerata. NCBI lineage: Eukaryota > Metazoa > Arthropoda > Insecta > Coleoptera > Lampyridae > Abscondita > Abscondita cerata. Next base: position 136,708 of record JALBCR010001054.1, read on the forward strand.
CATTTCTGCGTTTGGACACATGTCCCTTTGGCACACAAACGGAACCGAATCGCCTTAAAATAATAAAACAGTAAATTGAATTCAAACTTTTCATAATACCTCCAAGTTTACAAATCAAAACCTTTCGATCAAAAAGGTTGGGGTTAAACGCCGGCCAATAATAAAATAATAATTTTGCCGCGGAAGACCTCGCAGTGCTTGTCCCATACGCGATTACACTTAAAATATCTTTAAGGATTGTTTGTTTTAATGTCATTAGACATTCGAGTAGCTGACAGTGATGAGCTGGATTTGATGAATACTGAAATATCATCATAATAACTGCTGACACCGATTGAGATACTTCTTGCTCTTTGTCACTGTTACGCGCTAAAATTATTTAATGATTAAGGAGTTTTTGTTTTAATAAACTTACTTTATAATGAAGGGTAAAATATAAAAACAAAGAGAGTTGACGATATCTTGATGTAGACTGCTGGGTAACACCGCTATAGTAGATGCGGTAAGATATGGAAGGTTGTCGATGAAATCGTGTTCAAGAAACGGTAGTAAACAGCCAAGACATTGAAGGACCGCTTCTCCAAAAGCTAAAATTTGCTCATCAGCGTTGGTATAAAGTTTTTTGTTTTCGTTACCATGAAGACCGTATTGCATTAAAGGAGCGACTTCAATTAAAGGGATAAGAGAATTGTAAAGACCTTTGTAATCTAAACTAGGGTATAGACCCATACGTACAGAATCCATTTTAGGGTTTTTAAGTAGATCAAGAGGAGAGTTAGGTACGTCTCTAAGAACAGCTAAAATTATATAACAAATAGTAAAGTAAATAACGTTAGAACATGTTCTTACTTAAAAGTGTCTGGGAAAAGTATTTGATAGTGTTAGTTACGTCCACCCCCGAAGGGTGGCATAGCTCCGTGCATAAGACGAAGATGATAGTCGTAGAGGCTGCGAATTTTAACTGTAACTGTAACGAAAGAAATGTTTTACGAAGCTACGTATTGTGGGTAAAGTATAATACTTGACTAAAACACAATATTTATCTAATAGTAAAAGAGCGATGTGATAGAGAAAGAATTGCTTACATGCAGCAGAGCGGGTACCCATGTTGACAATGCAGTCACAATAATCAAACGCAAGGGAAACACTGAGGTCACATTGTTTAAAACGTGCGGGAATCTTCAACATAAGGGCGGCTTCTCATCCCATTAGAAATCAATAGTGGTAGAAAATAAAAGGCAATTGAAGGATTCTACAAGAGCATAGGGACACACGTGCCTTGGGCCCAACATCTGAGCCATTTTCCGCATGACAGATCGATATAACATCCTTCGAACACTCGCGAATACAAACCATCTACTTACACATCAATACTTTTGTCACTTACATCGCAAATTTACATGAGTACGCAAATTTAATAGACTTGTTGCTGAGTACATGAATGTTCGGATGCTCTATACAAAATGAGAAGCTGGGAGTTACGGTTTCGCGAACCATCCAATCGATATGTCATCATCAGTACTGACTGCACTTATCAACGTTCTTTTATTAAACGGCTGCTATTTCTCCAATTTCTGTTGATTTACGACATTTTTCTTTATTATTATTAAAAAGGCTTTACATTTACCGATTAAAGTTCCATTGCGCAACACTCGTGTACAAATAGAACAAGACGAAAATTCGGCGCGATCGTTATATTCAAGATAAATGCAATCTTCTTCCAAAAAATTATGAAATTTTGTTTGCGTTTGAAACATAGCAAATAAGTTAGTGGGTTAAAAAATTCAGGAAACTGCTGTATGGTGAAATGTGTGGTGCACGCGCACTCTGTAATTCCAAACCAGGTTTGGGGTGGATTTTACGTCTCACTTCTCGATGTATTAGGTGGATGCTGTTGGTCCACGACTGCGATATTCAATCAATAAACTATTATCTTTCAGAGTATTTTTAGTGAAAACAAAAAATGGCGGAAGGTATTACGTGTCTAGCTAAATAAAACGTGATCATATTTTATTTTCGGTAGAGTCGACGCGCGAAGAAACAGTAGACGAGTTACGACAAAGACTAAACGAAATGAAAAGGGTAATGGCTGAACGACGTTTACACAGAGGGGAATCGGATGGAAATAATACTAGAGAACCTAAGAGTTCTGTTGGTATCATCGACGGAAATTTTTTAAGTTGCGTCTTTGGCGCCGCACTTGTTGTTATAGTAACAGTTAGTTTTTACGCTTTTTACAATCTGTATCACGCCGTATTAAAAAAGTTTCCATCGGAACATACCGAGCTGTAGAAGACGAACGAATTATTAATGGATCGATTCTTATTATTTTTGCACTAAGAACGTATAGTTTTCAGTAGAGTGCGGGATTACAGAGTTGGGTGTTGTGCTTAGTTTACAGAGAAAGGTACTTTTTCGAATAACGAATGGTTTTCTATGAAATTATTATGTTTTAAGTTTTAATTGATACGTATTAAATTGTAATAATATTAAAATGTAGCATTTATTTGGTACCAAATACATTAGCTCTAGATTATTCAATAATTTATTAAACATTTTACTTTTGTTTAAGAGACGAACTCAAAAATCACTAAAAATGTATTTTCGTGTATCAAACTCTGATTTACTAATGCTATAAAACGTTAGTCGCCGGAGCTACAAATTGAGTAGGTACATCATTGATTTTCGTAATAATATTTAGATTCTCAAGAAAATATACGAAGATGTTTTAGAAACCAGCGTGGTCACTTACATTAATTTGTCTTTTCAAAACTCCTTTGTAACGATGCACATTTAAAGAGATAGGTCTTTTAATACAAATTGTAGAAAATATAATTGATGATATTTTTTATTTTCTTTAATTTAATTTAAACTGCGTCATTATAAATAACCATGGATGGTGTTCAGGGAATGTATGTTTTCAAAAAAAGAGAACAAATAGAAAAGCTATAGGGTGTGCCTAAAACTTTAGCACGTATTTTTCAAACTCAAAATAAGTCGATTTAACAAAACTATAACAAATTACGGTCCTGAAGTTGCAATTATGAAATCGTTTTTTTTTGTATAAATTTTGAACCGCTTAAGTGATTTTCTTAAAATTTAGAACACAGTTTTATAAACCAAAAAATGTCACATTAAAATTCTGACGAAAATTAATCCATTAGCTGAGAAATTGGGTTTTAATAATTAAACGTTTACGCCAATGTATAAAAAAGGTTTATTTCAATCAATTTCTTTTATTTATTCTTTGTAATAATATACATAAACAAAACAGGGTGTTTCTGTAAGGTATGTACATTGTTTTTACCAGAGATTCTCTATCTCAAAATAGACTTTGACACTAATTTATCTATAACCAAAAGTGCACCATAAGAGCGCCAGAGGACGTCAAACTTTCCAAAAAAATATTGTATATTGAGAATAACTCGAAAACGGTTCGACGGATTTCGTTCCGCTTTTGTATGCTGGTTATAGACTTCCGAAGACGTGTTTCTGTGTAATGTGGACAAATTTCTGATGCCAGGAAAATGGCTTTCAAACGGGCACTGTCAAATAAATGATAATATTTTAACAAACGTCTATGATACGAAACCAAAATAATTCTGACAAATAAAACGAACAATTTGAAAACTTTCTTCTTTCTTGTTAAATTGCGCTAATGTTATTAGTTCGATCAGAAAAAAATTAAAATCATATCCCTGCAAGGCGCATCCATACGCTTAGAAATTCAAGTAGACTACTAGTAGACTATGCGATGAAATCTATCATTTGTGACATTTATTTCCGAATATATTTACTCATGTTTCTATTTTGCGATTAACTACTTGAAAAATGGACTACACATTTGCCGTACAGACTGATGTGCTATTAGTGTTGGGCTTTTGCAGTGGCAATTGTCGGGAGAGCGTGAGAGTTTACGCAGAAAGATTACCAAATCAGATTGACATGATCGCATAGCCTACTAGCCGTCTACTTAAATTATTCATTTTATTTGTCAGAATTATTTTGGTTTTGTATCGTTGACGGTTGTTAAAATATTATCATTTATTTGACGGTACCCGTATGAAAGCGACTTTTCCTGGCAACAGAAATTTGTCTACATTACACAGAAAAACGTCTTCGAAAGCAGACAACCAGTATACGAAAGCGGAACAAAATCTGTCAAACAGTTCTCGAGTTATTCCCAATAAACAATATTTTTTGGAAAGTTTTTTGATGTTTGAAAATTGGTGCCAAACGGTCTATTTTGATCTAGAAAACCTCTGGTAAAGCCATGTACACACCTTTCAGAAACACCCTGTATATAATTTCCTTTCACTTTTCTTAATTTCAAAACTAAACAATACAAAAATTTATCCCCATATTAATACCAAATTACACTTTGCATATATTTCTCTTTTTCCTCTCATTTTTTTATCACTTTTTCATCCATTTTATTCCCTGTTCATTCTCTCCTAATAGTATCCTTCCCTCTCTCTCTTCGGACCGCAGTTTCCCACAATTTTCTTTTAAATGTTTGATATTTTCCCACCCTTTGCCACACATCCTACATATTCTCTTCTCATCATTCCTCCAGTACATATTCTCTTTTCCTTATTCCCGTATCTAAAACTCGCTATGATTCTTTTTTCTTTTATAATTCTTTTCCCCCTCAGATATCCTGGTATCTCTTCCGTACTTAACTTCCTGTACTTTACATTATATCTTCCCCTTCTATCTTCGCACTCCTTTCTGTATATCTTTATCTATACTTATCACTCCCTTTTCCATTCTTCTTCCCTCTTTTCTTTTTCTGTTTATCTCCTCTCTCGAGTACCCTACCCTTTTATAATAATGTTTCCTGTCCTCTTCAGCGTATTTGTTTAAATATTTCTCTACTTCCTTCCAACATTCCTTTAGTATTTCATTTCTCTCCCTGTCTCTTATTCTTTCTATAGCCTGGTGTTTCTTTTCCCAATCCCAATGTCCATTTCCAATATTTTAATTGTATCTTCTCCAGCTTTTCCCATTCTTTCCATCCCCATATTTCCGCCCTATACAATAATACACTCCTTACCAACTTCTCAAACAACCATCTTCTTTTTTCAACATCTTTTCCAAAACCCTTTCTCTTATCCCCCATACCTGATTCAATACCTTGTTTCATTTCTGTTCTAATTCTCTTATATGCCTCTCATCCTTATTATTATAACTAAAATTATACCCAAGATACTTGTATTTGTCTACTGTTTGTATTTCTTCTTGCCCCATAACCATCTCTCTTTTATTCCTCTTACTTTTTTCTTTTCAAACACTATTATTTTAGTTTTTTTTACATTTGTTTCAAGCTTTTTCTTTAGTAAATATTTTCTCACTACCTTCATCATGCCTCTCATTCCCATCTGATTTTAGCATTTATAACCACATCATCCGCGTACGCTAACACCCACACGTTTTTCTTCCCTATCACTATTCTTCCTGTTTGCTGTTTTTATCACCTCTTCTAAATCACTAATATATATTGCAAATAAACTTGGACTTAATACACACCCCTGTCTAAGCTCCTTAGTCACCCAAAACTCTCTTCATATCCTCCCCTCTACTATAGTTCTACATCTTGTTTCTCTATACATTTCTTCTATCCGTGCTACCAAATTTTCGCTTACCCCCTTCTGCCTTATCACTTTCCACAACAGCTCTCTATTCACATTGTCAAACGCTGCCTTAATATCTAAAAATAAGGCATACATTTTTTCTGCGTCCTTTCCTATCTTTTTATTAACCATGCGCTTCAAGATATAAATATTGTCTATTGTACCTCTATCTTTGCGAAAGCCTGCCTGCCAATCTGGTATTAACTTCCTCTCTTCTATTTCCTTCTCTAATCTGCTTCTTAATATTTCTCCATATATTTTGTACCCCATATTTGTGAGACTTACGTCTCTGTAGTTTTCAATTTGCTTTTTTTATTCCCTCCTTTATATATTGGACATATTATTGTCTCTTTTCATTTTCAGGAACTCCTCCTCCCTTCCATATTTTTCAAATACCTTCCTTATTAAAAGAAGGTTTATTTATCAAATGTCGATTCGGTGTTGTACATTCAACAAAGCAAGACGTGTTACATATATGTATGTTCTATCCGAAAGTAATTTAGGATTGGAAGTGCATTCACAGTAGATTAAATTGTAGAATAAACATTGTTAAAAATCTTAAAGAGAAAAATTGTTATCTCAAAGCAGATAAAGGCAATAAAGTAGTTATTTTGGACAAAATGGATTATTTTGATTTAGTTCAGGTGATGCTTAATGAAAGCCCTTATTCATTAATATGTAAAAAATCTTTCTTCCCAAAATGATTGCTGATAATGAAGTGTTATTTCAATTACAATTAATCAACAAAGGTGGAAATCTGAAACAATTTTAGAAAGAAAGAATTTACTAAAATGTCGGAATCGGAAGGGTCTAATACAGACCTAAGAAAAAAAAGACAGGAAGAAGAATTGTATAGGTTATTTAGAAGAAGTAAAAAATAGAAAGATCGCCAGAGAAAGAGGAGAAGAAGAGAGAAGAAATAGGAGGGTTTAGAGAAGTGGCAAAAGAAAAGAAGACGATGACGAAATGAAAATGATATGGAGAGAAATGTTAAAAGAAATAAAGGAAATGAAATTGGTGCAAGAGAAGAATAATGAAGAAATGAAAGAGATAAAAGAGGAAATAAAAAGAATGGCCGAAAGTTTGTGGTAAAGTGCAAATACTTGGAGGAGAAGTGTGATGGTCTGGAGAAAAGAGTAAAACTCTTAGAAAAAAAGAGAAGAAGAAAAATTTAATAGCAAAGGGGATGGAAATAATGGGAGGAAAGAATGAAGAAAATAGAAGAAGCCGTGGAGATAGGAAAAGGTATAGTGATTATAAAAATGTCGAGTTTGGAGGACAAAATAGAGATACTAAAGAACAAAAGTAGAATGAAAGGTACCAAAATATACATAGAACGAAGATAGGACAAAGAGGGAGAGGGAAATACAGATGAAGATAAGAATGGAAGCAAAAAAGTGGAGGAAGAGGGTTTGAGAGCGAAAATTGGATACAGGAAAATGTGGGTGGGGAGAAGAAAGAAGATGGGTAGAGAAAGAGGGGGAGGATAAAAAATGGACACCAAAAAACTAAAAATTGAGAAGGGGGAAGAGCAAAGAAAAAAAAAGGGTGAAAGAGGGAGGGAGGTAAAAATAAAGAGAAAAATAAGATCTTATTTTGGAACATTGCGGGGATAAAAACAAAGGTGTAGATTTTTGGAACTATATAAAAAGGGCTTTAAATGGTAGGTTTAGTAGAAACTTGGATGGAGGAAAAGAATGGAGTACATGGAAAAGATAAGATGCCGAAAGAATATGTATGGGAAATTCAGTATGCAAAAAGAAAGGAGAGGAAGGGAAGGGCGAAAGAGGAATAATAGTGGGGGTAAGAAAAGAATGGGAAATAGAAAAGGAAATAGAAGAAGATAATGTAGAGGGGATGATTAAAATTAGAGTAAACACGGAAAAGGGGAAAAGTATAATATTAACATAGAGGAAATATACGAAGAAACAAGGTGTAGAATGAGGGTAGGGAGGAAGATAGGTAGAGAATTTAGGACGGAAAGGACGACTAAAACAGGGATGTCCGCTAAGCCCAATCTTATTCTCGATATTTATTAGTGATCTTGAGGAGGAAATGGAAAAAAATCAAGTAGGAGGAATAGTAGTAGGAAGGAAAAGATATGGGTTTTAGCTTATGCGGATGACATTGTGGCAATAGCGAGAAATGAAGAAGAGATGAGAGGAGTAGTTAAATTTATGAAGAAATACCTAGAAAATAAAAAACTAGCAGCAAATGTCGGGAAAACAAAAATTATGGAATTTAAAAAAAGAAAAGGAAGACGAAAGGAGGTGAAATGGTGGTTGGGGGAGGAGGAGGTAGAGAAAGTAGACAAGTATAGATACTTAGGTTACAACATCAGATATGATAACAAAGATGGAGACCATATAAAAGAGATGAAAATGAAAGGAAATAGAATAGTAGGACAAGTATGGGGGTTAGGGAAAGGATATTTGGTAAAGATATAGAGAAAAGGAGATGGATGTTTGAAAAGTTGGTAAGAAGTGTGGTACTGTATGGAGCGGAGATTTGGGGTTGGAGGGAATGGCAAGAGCTGGAGAAAATACAGGAGAAATACTGGAAGTGGACGTTAGGACTAGAGAAAGAGACACCGGGGTATATAGTGGAAGAAGAGCTAGAAATAGAAAAAATAAGGATACAAGCAGGAAGAATTGCAGTAAGGTATGAAGAAAAATGGGAAGTAGGAAGGAAAATGAAATACTTTATGAAGTTTGGAAAGAGATCGAGGCACAGAAGGTAAAATATGGGGCAGAAGAAAGAAGAAAATACTATGAAAATAAGAGATAAAGAGATTAAGAGAGGGGGAGAAAGATGGAAGAGGAAATAATTGCAAGAGATAAAGATACTCAGAAGCAGGAAAGAAGGGCAAAAATAAAGGAAGGAAAATATAACGAGAAATACATAAAAATAATGACAAGACAAGACACCAAGGTACATAACAGAATGAAAAGGAATGAATGAAATAAGAATGATTGCAAGGTTCAGAGGAGAGATTATGCAGGTTGTGTGGGGATGAATGGGAAAATATAATACATATAAAAGAGGGATGCAGGGAAACAAGACATGAGGAAAAGGAATGGAAGGTACTACTAGGAGAGAAAGGGGAAGGAAAACAATGGATGAAGGAAGTGTTGGAGAGGAGGAAAGGGATGGAGGAGAGGAAAAGAAAAATACTGAAAGTTTAGAGAAGAGAGGGATGGAAGGTTGAAGAAGGAAACAGGAATTAGTGGAATTATAATTTAATGAAATGTTATGTTGTTTTTTGTTTATTTTTGTAAAGGATAAAACTGAATCTTTTGTTATAGTAATTTTTAGAACAAAATAAATATTGAATTGAATTGAATTGATTGCTGATACCCGTAGAGTCTTATTAGAATGTGGAAATATTATACTAAAACAACTTAGGTTTAGACTAACGGTATCTAACCCGGTTCTTCCTAGAATGTATTGTTTACCTAAGATACATAAACCCGGAAAAGCAATGCGGCCTATTGTTTCAGGTATTAATGCTCCTACTTATCTGATATCTAAATGGTTGTCAAATAAATTCAACAGTTTTGAATATCAACAAGCAAATTTCAGTGTTCAAAATTCATACGATTTTATTAAAAAAATTATAAACATTGAGCTGACTGAGAACGAAGTTTTAGTTTCATTCGATGTCTGTTCATTGTTTCCAAGCGTTCCGATAGATATCACTTTAGATTATTTGAAAGATATGTTACACCAAAACCATTTAGACAATTCAGAAGTAGATAATTTTATTGAATTAGCCAGATTATGTATGAGTTCAACCTACTTTCAAATTAACAATAATATTTATCAACAAAATCATGATACAACAGTGGCTAACAGCTTATCTCCGTTTATGGCTAACCTGTTCATAGGTAAATTTGAAACCGATTTTAAAAATAATTTAGAATACTTTCCTAGAATTTGGTTTAGATATGTAGATAATGCTTTTGCAGTCATCGACACTAAAGTTTACAGTGGTCAGCAATTTGTAGAAATTTTAAATTCAAAATTTGAGACGATCAAGTTTACCTATGAAACAGAAGCAAACCTTAAGTTACCTTTCTTAGACACTTTAGTTACAGGAAATGACTAGATATAGATATTTATCGTAAAGACACTAACACTATGAGGTTTATAACAAATGATTCCAACCATTGTATGCAACATAAACTTGCACATAATTAGAAAACATAAACATAAGTTAAACATTAGAAACATTACAACGTTAGGAACTAGTAATAGCAAAATAGATAAGAAATAAGTCAAATTACCAAATTATCCCACATACAAAAAGGTCTTCAAAAAATATTTTCAAAATTTGATTATAAAACAGTAATCTCTAGTAGTAACAACTTGCAAAATCTTTTAGGACAATCCGAAAGACTCAATAGAAATGTGTGATAAATCGGGAATATATAAAATAAATTGTAAAGACTGTAACCAAGTATATATAGGGCAAACCAAGAGACCTATTAAAACTCGTTTTAAAGAGCACTTAGCTCATGTCAAATATCATCGCACAGATAGGTTCAGTGTTGCCATGCATATGCTTAAAAATGGCCATAGAGTAGGCGACATTGAATTAATTAAGAGGGTAGATAATAAAAACGAACTTGATTCTTGTGAAAGTTTAGAAATTTTTAAAAACAGAAATTTGTTTATGAATTATGATGATAACGGTCCATTAGGATTTTCGGAATTATTCAAGCTTATATAAGAATTAATTAAGTGTGACGATGCGTGACACGCAGATATTGTTTTTAATTTTAGTATTGGTATCGTTGATGATGACAGCTTAGCTATTGAAACACGTGTCCGAGTAATGTTTTTTGGTGCAGTTTTTGTGATTTTTCAGTTTGTTATGTAGACGCTGCAGTTTAGTGTTCCATTCCTTTGATTTAGAAAGTTCCATAATTTCGTCCCATTCAGATTCATCATCTACTAACTTGGAAGTCATAGGAGTTATTCGATGAATTCTTCTGCACTGACCATTGACCTGAGGAGTTTCGACAGCTATAAGTAAGTGTTTGATAAATTCAGAATGCATAAACTCTTTAAATCTCACGGAAGTAAAACAAGTTCCTCTAACTGAAATTAGTTTTTTAGGTCTACTGTAAATACGAAAATAAGTTATTAAATAACTTCGATGGATCTTGTGCTTTTACAAAGAAAAAACTTAAGAAATTTAATAAAATCATCAATAGTAGAAAGAATGTACTTGTAACCACGATTAGGTTTTTCAAGAGGACGAAAATGATTTATGTGCAAACAATAGGAAGGAAGTTTACCTTTTGGGATACTATGCAAGTAACCTTCAAACTTCCCACTTATTGGTGAGAACTCTAAGCACTTCAAGCAATTTTGTGTATGTACAATTTCACTTTGTTAGTCATTTTTGGAAACCAATACACCTGAAGTATGTGTATGACCTTTGGGGGCCCAAATGTCCTAGTTCGTCATGGTTTGATCTAATTACAGAAGACTTCATAGAAGAGAGTACATATAATAACAATTTGTTGGATTCTTTTCGGTACACCATGCCGTCCCTTAATTCAAAACATTTAGTTTCGTCTGCTTCTAAACGGTTACGTATTTCACATATGAGGAAATTCATAGTTTTCCAAATAGCAAGGGTTTGTTCAAATGAGTTTGACTCTAAAACGAGAACACCGTGACATCTACTTAGGGCGTTAACATGAGACATACGTCTACCGGGTCGATGTTGAATCTCAAAACTATATTGTTGAAGAAACATTGCCCACCTAGCTATCCTGGGGTTAATGCTTTGTTCAACGTAAGACGAAAACTGTCACAATCTGTGATTACCTTAAAATTAATCCCATATAAATAAGAATAAAATCTTTTGGGTGAATAGACAACATTTCAACTTTTCAACTCAAAGCTATGACTCACTCGGAGTAGTTATCTTACTGAAGTATGAGACAGGTCTTAAAGTACCATCTGGTTGTTTTGAATTAAAATAGAGCCATATCTAGAAAAACTGGCAGCACAATGAAGGTCATTAATTTTGGGGAGTATACTGATAATACAGATGTATTCTTCCAAAAACCGGAATTCGATATCTTTCTTTATCAGATCATACAGAGGTTTAGCGATAATAAAAAACGTTGGCGATGAAACGTCAAAATAACTTGCTAACCTGAGAAAACGGTTGCATTTCTTGTTTACAACGCGGATTTGCATTCGATCACACTTGAACATTTTCTGGGGTCGGTCTAATACCAGTACAATCTACTAAATGGGATATTTCATTAAATAAAAAGAACATTGGTCTAATTTGAAAATTAAAAAACAAGAGCCAAATTACAAAAATGTTCTTCAAGCATACTGGTGGCTACCAGAAGGTCATCTAAATAAATGATTATCTTTCCTAATCTAATTAAGTCACTAAAAATAGGATTGATAAATCGTTGAAAGCATTTAGGACCATTTGTCAAACCAAATGGCAAATAAAGCTATTCATATTGACCTAAAGGGGTCACAAATGAAGTTAATGGTACCGATTCGGGAGCCATTTTTACATGGTGAAATCCATTCTGAAGATCTAAACAACTAAAAAACATTTATTTTTCAAACAATCTAAATGGTCGTTAATCAGATGAGTTGGATAATGATCCTTTATTGTAATATTATTTAATTGACGGTAGTCACAACAGGAGTCGTAATTAACCATTCTTCTTTTTCGTCAAAACAATAGGAAAAGCGTAAGAGGAATTGCTTTCTTGTATAACACCCTGTCTTAATAATTCATCTAAAAATAGAACGTAATTGCACTTTTTCAAAATATAATAACCTACGAGGTCGGAACAAAATGAGTTGATCGTGTTTTAATTGAATTGACATTTTAAAATTGTCAGCTTGTTTTGAGAATACTCTGAAGTCTCTTACATAATAATCTTCAAACATATTTCTTAATCTTATACAATTGTCTAAACTTAAACTTGGATTTATGTTTAATTTGGTCACATCTAAATTAGGGTTAATAACTAGGGGCTCAACACATCCGATACTTAAAATTTCAGAATTGAAGTCCACCCCACTTGAACTTACAATTGCTACATCGTTACTTTTAAATGTTAAATTAATATTTTCATTCGCAATAAAATCTCGACCAACAAAGCAGGATATGACATAGTGTTATCAGGAACAATATAAAATCTTACTTCTAATGTAATCTCAACAATCTTAATACAAGTATTGTGTTTCCAATATGTTCAATTCAGAACCATTAACACCAGTAAAATACTTTCTAAATTTTTATCAATATCTGGGGTACAAATTGGTTCTTTATTAATCTAATTGGTGAAACAGAATCAATTAAGGCGGTTAAAAGTATCCTTAAATATACAATTATCAACTTCATACACAAAAGAAAATGTTACCAAGTAAGCTGGAATTAACTGGTTATTATTTACCTGCACCACATTTGTGCTTGTTGCTTTCTCTACAAAGGTTGATTTTTTCTCAGCAATCTTGATACTTGTGAGCGACAGATCTACATATGAAACAGGAACCCTTGACTCGTTTCGGTTTAGCACTATCACTGGCATAATGACCCATTTCCTTTCTAAAAATAAGTGCACATCATCCGACTCTCCCGTAACCTCTGGAAGTAAAGGAGCAAGCTCTTTGTTACTGAAGCGATTACGAAATGTTTCTTCTGGCGGAGATTCATTTGTTACTGAAGGAGTAATGTTCGTACCGTAGTAGTAATTAACTCATCCACGCTGAAATACGACGGTTGGGTTGCTGATGTTGATGATTCGTTAGGATTTGAGCTATTCATTACTATTCCGTCAAAATAAAAATATATTCTTTTAATCCCACTTCTGAACTGTACGGAATGGCCACTTAAGAATTCAGGTGAATAAAAAAAAACTATTAAATTAGCGGAAGCGTTTCTTTATTTTTATCTACTTCAATTATCAACGGAAGACAACTTAACTTTTATGCCAACTTACCAATATGGCCTTTTTTCTTCTAACTAAGTTTAGACTGTTACTAACATAACAGTATAATCGACGCGGTAAATTCAAAACTATACCTTACAATATTTAAATTAATTTAAAAAAAAAACTGTCTTTGTTATATGGATTGTATTGAATTAGCAAAAGTGAATTATTAAATTATTAAAGGCAGTTGTAATTATTAACGTAAAAATAAATAATAATTTGGATGTCGAAACAGAAGAATCTTCAGATATTCAGAAAACTAAAGGAATAATAAGATCACCCAGAAAGAGAATGGAAAGGAAAGAAGAGAGAAGAGGAGCTAGACACGCAGGTGAAAGAAACGACGTGGTGAAATATATATATATATATAAGTGTCCGCCATAAGTTGGAACCATATGGCAATTTTTTTATTATTGTAGTTAAAAAAACTTTTGGGGGGCAATCATTCTGCTTCTAAAATAACTTAAAATGCGCCAACTCAAAGTTGACAGGTAACATCTGTCAATTGTCAAGTTCGTAATTTTGAAAAAATGTTCTAAAATGGGTCAATTTGTTAAAATTACGAAAAATGTTACTAGGAAATAATGATGCTAATCACATTTTATGCCCATGTGCCGATTTTGAGAGAGAATTTCATATTTTCGTATTTTTTATTCACCCCGTAACTAGCTGCTTTAAAAACATTTAAAACGGTTTAAAGCAGTATAAAGGCTACCATTCCATTGCATATTATGATCATAATATTCGTACGTAAGTTGGTTTTGATGATTATTGATATTCTCAACTAAAAAAGGTAGTCTCTGGATTATTTTCCAAATTTCAAAAAAATCAGAAATTTATTTGTTGTTTGTAATTTTGAAGTAGTCGTTATGTGTTAAGATATTCAAATTATAATTAAAACCATTTTTGTACTATCCAACTAAATTTTAATAAAGAAAAAGTTGAAAAACAATTTCTGATTTTTTGAAAGATTGGAATTAAAAGAAAGAAGAAATGAAATAAAAAAATAGATTAAACAAATGCTAAACGAAAAAATGGGTGTAGAAGAAAGTAGGGAAAGCAACGGAGTAAAAAAAGAATAGTGATAATAAAAATGGAAAGTATAAAAGACAAAATCGGCATCTTAAAAAATAAAAGAAAAATAAAAGGTACCAATGTATTGATATGATTAAATTTGTTACATGTTAACTAAACTAAAATCTCTGTGAATGTTATTAGTGAAGGAACCATGCCTGAAAATATAAATTAATTCATTAAAGAAGTAATTCAAATTTTGGCGTAAGATGGCATACGGAATGGTTGTGAAAATAAAATATTTGGAAGAGATCGAATAGGGCTGTACTGGATTTGCCCTCCGTTGCACCGCCACTGTTTGTGATAGAAATGTATCATTTATGCGAATAGGTGAGGATTTGTGTAATGCTTTCAGGAAACTGTTGTTTGCGTCGATTTGTTAATATAAATGCAACCAGAAATTATGAGTGTAGAAAAAATATTAAAAGGTCACTTCTTTCTTATTTTAATGGACCGATGTTGAAGATGCTTACATTGCTGCATAGAGGATGAAATGGTCTTTCCGAAAATGTTACTTTTGACCCCCATTGCTATTTAAAATTTTAAGTTTCCCCCTGTTGCGCCACCCCTGGTAGAAAGGGTTGATTTATACCAAAAGATGGAGAAATAAAAATTGACATGTCCGAGGAAAATTGCATAAAAATAAGGATAAAAATTTAATGAATTTTATTTCATACTTTACACTGACACTGTATGTACTTTATACTAAGTGACATAGAAAGAAGAACACCCAGTAATAATGAATTTATTTGAACAATTTTTGGTATACTAGTGTATACGAATTAGATTAGTAAACGATCACAATTTGATAAAAATTAAACTGTTAACTTGTTCAAAAAACTTAATAATGTGTTGCTCCACCACGATGTCTTGTGCACTTTTTGTTTTTGAATGAGGTTAACAAAACAACCGCTAGGGCAAAATGGCTGAAAAACTGATCGTTTTTTATCTTAATATAAACAAATATATTCCCAAAAAAATTAACAAAATATTCATTATTACTGGGTGTTCTTCTTTCTATGTCACTTAGTATATTTGCTTTGTATTTTCTAGTGACGTAAGTTGATGTTGTCATTGATTTGTAATATAATATTGGTACAAAAGGTTTGTCAAACTAATCATTTCTTAATAATTATCAATGAATAACATGGTACCAAAACAGTGGTAGTGAATTTGGGTGAACATAAAACATATGTTTTGAATTTTTTTTTGGCAGTATGTCTGATTCTGATTCTTGCGTTAACTTGCGCCCCTCTGCGCCACTGCAGATTGATAACTCAAAAAATGTTACACAAAGTTGGAAGTTATAGATACATTCGCTGAAGCAACTAATTTATATTAAAAAATGCAAAGAAACAACTGGCTACATTTATACCAATTATTGGCCCAGAAGCATTGTCAATTTATCACTCGTTAGAGCTGTTAGAGGTTGATAAAAGGATCTTAAAAAAATTATGAAAGATTCATATATATATAATCGGATCAAACATTTGATGAGTTTCTGACTGTGACAATACATCAAGCAAATAAATGTCAGTTTAAGACGTTGAAAGAAGAATTATTACGTGACAATTGTAGTAGGGATAAATCATGATCAAATTCGAAAAAAATTGTTATAAAAGGATGACCTTAAGTATGATAAAGTAGTGTCGATTTGCAAAGCTCCAGAATTGGCAGACAAGCATCTTTCTGAAATGAAGGTAAACGAACAGTTGCAAGCATTACTGGTAAATGATATTAAAAGCAGACGCACTTCAGATCATATCACAAAGTCAAATGATATATTTTTGTAGATGTAATTCTAGGCACGTGAGACGTTCTTGTAAAGCTTATGGCAAAACTTGCTCTAAGTGTGGTTTATTAGGGAATATAAAAGAGTGTTGTCGTGATCAAAAAAAATTGATGCAATTGGTAAAAGATGGGTACAATAACTCTGCAGAGTTGTTAAGTAATGAAGAGGCTGAGATTGACCTTTACATTGGTTCGGTTCATCAAAATACAATTGTAAAATTTAAACTGGATACGGGAGCTCAGGCGGATATAATAACGATAGTCAAGAAATTCAAGTTGAAACTTAGAAAGTCGAAAGTAAAATCGTTAATTTTATACAGTAATAATAAAACAACAGTAATTGGTGAAAACTGAAGTAGAAGTATGCACTAAAAAAGTATTAAAACCAGTTTTAAAGTTCTTAGTGATCCCTACAGGACATCAATATGTATCTTGGGAAAGGTACATGTGATGTTAGGATTTGTTAAAATAGTGAAACCATTTCAGATGATAAAGATTTGTTTACTGGAATTGGTTGTGTTAGTTATATGTATGATATTGATCTAGTAGAAAATCCATCGTTTAAAATTTTTCCACCAAGCAAAATTCTTTATTCAATCAGGAATGTAGTTAAAGAAGAACTAGATAAAATGGTTTTAAACAAAATAATAACCCCTCTGATCAAACCAGCATTAGCAGTGCCTCCTATGGTTGTAGTGTGGAAAAATAATAAGCCAAAATTTGAATTAATTTGACGTCGACAATTTCTTTTAAAAACTATTCTAAAGGATTCTGGCAAATACCAGTTACTGATAAGACTTCTAAATATTTTGTTATAGCTACGCCATGGCGAATATACCGTTTTTACGTCTACTGTTTGGGCTTGCCTCAGCTCCTGTAGTGTTTCAATGTTGGACGACTTCATTATTAAGTGGTTTAAATGGGTAGAAGTGACTATAGATGATGTTTAATTCATGCATCTTGTGAATCGGAGCTTGAAAGTGTTAGATCGAATAAAAAAATCAGGTCTTAAATTAAATCCCGATAAATGTGTTTTTAAAGTTTCAAAAATTAAAAAAATAAATGTTATATCAAAAATGAACTAGAAATAGATACAGACAAAGTGAAATGCAATACAGAATTTGAAACTTCCAACAAATGTCAAAGAATTACAAAGATTTATTGGTATGGTTACATTACCTGTCAAAATTTATTAATAACTTATCGGAATTGACAGTACCATTTAAAAAAATAATTAATTAAAAAAAAGAAAGGAAAAGAAAAAAACCAAAACTTAAAACTAAAAAAAAAAAATAAAATTATAATATAAAATTAAAATTTAAAATTTGTAATTATAAACAAACATCATCAATAATTTTTTTTTTTTTTTAACCTCGGCAACTTTTTACTTTTTACCTAACTCCAAATCCACTTAAATTTAGAAATTATTGTTACTCTAAGAAAAAAAAAGAAAAAAATTATGGTATTGGGAAATGGGGTAGAAGAGAAGAGAAAAAGAGAAGTAAAAAAGAAGGTAAAAAAAAGAAAAAAAAAACAAAAAACAAAGGCTGGTGGTGGAAAAGAAAAAAAGGAGAAAAAAAAAGAAAAAAAAAAAAAAAAAAAAAAGGAAAAGTCTAATTTTTTTTTTGTTTTTTTATACAGGGTGGTCCGAATTGATTGTAGGAAACTTAAAGGGTGGAAAGTACATCAAAAATAAAGGCCGAAGTGTCATATAAACTATGGTCGAAAAGTGCCCCTAGCGGAGCTAGCGACCCCTAAAGGTGCTCCCCAAAAACCAGTTTTTTATTTTTAATTCCTAAACGAAAAAAGTTATTCAAATGAAATTTGGTAGGCATGTTCAGCATTTTGAAGTGGTCATTTGGGAATTTTTTCAATTTTTGAAAAAAATCTGGACAGATACGGGGGCCGTTCAAAAAGTTTGACAAGTTTAAATTTTGTTAAGCTGTAACTTTAGGATATTCTGATGCAGCTCATATCATAGCCCATACTTTTTCCTTAGAAAAGCTTCTCTTGACGTTTCTTTTTATTTTGCGTAGTTTTTGAGATATCGTCATTTTTATAAACTAATACATGATGAAAAAAATTGCGTTAGAAACCAAATTTTATTTTTTAACTTTAAAATTACAAAGATTGAAATGAAAAAAAGACAGAATTAAATTAATTTTAAATTGAATTATCACAACGCTTGTTCAAAGTGCATGCCATTGGCATCAATGCATTTTTCACATCTCCTGGCTATGGAGTTTACGGCAGCTGATATTTGGTGCCTATTATTACGCAATGTTTCACATGCGTCTTCAATTAAATGCACTAGCTCATCTCTCGTATTAATGGGATTCTGATAAACCAAACCCGCAACAGTACCCCAAACAAAATAATCCAGGACATTTAAATCCGGAGAGCGGGGCGGCCAGATAGCTGGTCCTTGGTTAGGAATGTATCCCTGATCTGGCGCCCTAGGCATACGCCCAATCCACCTTCGAGGAAAGTGTGTGTCACACCACTCCCGAACTCTTCTGCCATAGTGTGGGGGCGCACCATCCATTTGAAGCCATGACTGGACTCTATCGTTTAGAGGAACGTCCTCAAAGTAATTGGGAAAATCTTCTTCCAAGAAGGCTAAGAAACGCTCTGAATTTAGTCGAGGTGGTAAGAAATGAGGCCCAATTAAATTATCACCAAGAACTCCTAGCCAAACATTAACACTAAATTCGGTTTGAAAGGAATGCGGCCTAATTTCATGGGGATTTTGGTGAGCCCACACATGTAAATTGTGGAAATTTACTTTCCCTCTCCGTGTAAACGTTGACTCATCAGTCCAAATAATTTTTCTTGGAAATAAATGGTTTCCATCTATTGAATTTAACATCCATCGACAAAAATTAACACGTTTAGGGCCATCTTCTGGAAGTAAATCTTGAACCGGTTGCAGATGGTACGGTCTTCTTTGATCCTTGTGGAGTACCCGTAAAATCTTACTTTTTGACACTGTAACATGTTGTTGCCGTAATAGTCGAACAGCATTTCGAGTGCTTACTCGGTTATCTTCATTAAATACATTTAAAATATCATTTCGGTGTTCTTCATTTCTCGCGTCTTCATTTCTTGGAGTCTTTCTTAAGCCACATTCACGAAACTTCTGATGGGTACTAATAAATACTCGGGGATTGGGGCATGTTCTGTTGGGAAATCTTCTTCCGTACTCTCGACTTGCTTCTTCTGCGTTCCCGTTGCAGTATCCATACACAAAATGAATATCTGCGTATTCCGCATTTGAAAATGTTACTCCGGGCATTTTTCTTACTTACATTTTCTCTTCTTACATCTTTATCTTACTTACATCTTTTTTGAAGTTTTTAACTTTTATTTAAAGTTGAAATGACAGACAGTAAACAATAATAAACGAATGTAGCATTAGTTCATGGCTATCTTTAATTAATAAAATTTGGTTTCTAACGCAATTTTTTTCATCATGTATTAGTTTATAAAAATGACGATATCTCAAAAACTACGCAAAATAAAAAGAAACGTCAAGAGAAGCTTTTCTAAGGAAAAAGTATGGGCTATGATATGAGCTGCATCAGAATATCCTAAAGTTACAGCTTAACAAAATTTAAACTTGTCAAACTTTTTGAACGGCCCCGTATCTGTCCAGATTTTTTTCAAAATTGAAAAAAATTCCAAATGACCACTTCGAAATGCTGAACATGCCTACCAAATTTCATTTGAATAACTTTTTTCGTTTAGGAATTAAAAATAAAAACTTTTGGGGAGCACCTTTAGGGGTCGCTAGCTCCGCTAGGGGGCACTTTTAGTCCATAGTTTATATGACACTTCGGCCTTTATTTTTGATGTACTTTCCACCCTTTAAGTTTCCTACAATCAATTTGGACCACCCTGTAAGAAGTAAAAAAATTAAAAAAGAGAGGAAAAAAAAAAAAAAAAAAAAAAAAAAAAAAAAAAAAAAAAAAAAAAAAAAAAAAAAAAAAAAAAAAAAAAAAAAAAAAAAAAAAAAAAAAAAAAAAAAAAAAAAAAAAAAAAAAAAAAAAAAAAAATAAAAAAAAAAAAAAAAAAAAAAAAAAAAAAAAAAAAAAAAAAAAAAAAAAAAAAAAAAAAAAAAAAAAAAAAAAAAAAAAAAAAAAAAAAAAAAAAAAAAAAAAAAAAAATAAAAAAAAAAAAAAAAAAAAAAAAAAAAAAAAAAAAAAAAAAAAAAAAAAAAAAAAAAAAAAAAAAAAAAAAAAAAAAAAAAAAAAAAAAAAAAAAAAAAAAAAAAAAAAAAAAAAAAAAAAAAAAAAAAAAAAAAAAAAAAAAAAAAAAAAAAAAAAAAAAAAAAAAAAAAAAAAAAAAAAAAAAAAAAAAAAAAAAAAAAAAAAAAAAAAAAAAAAAAAAAAAAAAAAAAAAAAAAAAAAAAAAAAAAAAAAAAAAAAAAAAAAAAAAAAAAAAAAAAAAAAAAAAAAAAAAAAAAAAA
Source organism: Abscondita cerata (assembly GCA_030710515.1). NCBI lineage: Eukaryota > Metazoa > Arthropoda > Insecta > Coleoptera > Lampyridae > Abscondita > Abscondita cerata. The sequence goes on from JALBCR010001054.1 coordinate 157,662, forward strand.
AAAAAAAAAAAAAAAAAAAAAAAAAAAAAAAAAAAAAAAAAAAAAAAAAAAAAAAAAAAAAAAAAAAAAAAAAAAAAAAAAAAAAAAAAAAAAAAAAAAAAAAAAAAAAAAAAAAAAAAAAAAAAAAAAAAAAAAAAAAAAAAAAAAAAAAAAAAAAAAAAAAAAAAAAAAAAAAAAAAAAAAAAAAAAAAAAAAAAAAAAAAAAAAAAAAAAAAAAAAAAAAAAAAAAAAAAAAAAAAAAAAAAAAAAAAAAAAAAAAAAAAAAAAAAAAAAAAAAAAAAAAAAAAAAAAAAAAAAAAAAAAAAAAAAAAAAAAAAAAAAAAAAAAAAAAAAAAAAAAAAAAAAAAAAAAAAAAAAATTAAAAAAAATAAAAAAAAAAAAAAAAAAAAAAAAAAAAAAAAAAAAAAAAAAAAATTTTTAAATATTATAAAATATTTATTTAATAAAAAAAATTAAAAATATAATAAAAAATTTTTTTTAATTTTTTTTTAATTTTTTTTTTTTTTTTTTTTTTTTTTTTTTTTTTTTTTTATATTAAATGGAACGTCCATATATTATTTTATTTTTAGATTTTGAGTGAAATTTTAAACGCATTTTATGTATAATTCTTCTATGACTATACCCTATCCGTATTTTAGATTTTTGACTTTGTCCTAAGTTTACATTTTTGTAATTTTGCTGTCTACCTTTATAAGGGTATTCAACATTCCGTGGCAAACATTCGCATTATCAATGTCGGTAAAGTCATTTTTTAAATGGGACGCCCTGTAACTGCAAGTGTTATCAAGCAGGACTTAATTAGGTCGATAAAATTATTTTTTAAATGGGACACCTTGTAACTTGTAAGTGTTATCAAGTCCAGGACTTAATTCTGTATGAAACTGTATCAACTCATTAGCTCCTTGGGTCTTTTAAACATCGAGTCAACCATGCTGCAAAACGAGTCTTATCTTTCTCTGCATGCACGTTCCTACCCAGCTGCACCGGATCATACTTTTATACAAATGTCGGACAAATTCTGATATCCTAACACCTAGGGCATGCGTCCAGAAAATATAACCAAGTTTTATTTCCTTCTCCGCACATGCAGAGTAGCAAGTCTAAGCACTCACTCCTAAAGATTCCATATTCCATCCCACCTCTCATGGGATGTCAACTCCAAGCGCACTTTAGTCGTCAGGTTACATTAGAGATGAATCTATAGGTTACTCGACCCTTAGTGCCGCAAATGTACCTCCTCGTAAAGCCTCCCATGCAGGAGACGTTCACGGTCCGACTTCGGCAGGTGTCTCTGAGCTAGACTCAATAGATCTATCGACTGATCGATTCCGGTTCGTCTTCTGATCATAAACTTCTTCTTCATTGTTTGATCTTCGGATAAAACCTCAGAAATCTGAACATTTTCTTCTTTAGAATTACCGCTGCTACTAATTTCTGCTGACTGACGTTCCGGTTGCTGATAAACCATACTCAATTTAAAAGGGAGTCGTGGTCTTATCTCAAACAATAGAAAATATTGTACCAGAACGTTGTTTTTTGTTAAAAACGATCTCTGTAATTTGAGCAATATTTTAGAACCTCAGTCACATAAGTTGTATTACTTTGTAAGCAATACAATGTTATACCCAAGGTCTTCAGTGACAGTAACAATTGAGTGGTTGAAATGACATTTGGCACCATCGAAAATTAAGAGATTATATTTTGAAAAAATGGTAAAACTCTTTCTTAAATGCGAGTTTATAGTCATACTGCCTTTAGACATCATCAACGCATACTAACGGATGGTAAAACATTAATTCACTCAGGTTTTATACGCTTTCCCTTGAATAATATTAATGGGGGGACTGCTGAGTCCCAAACACATTCCTACAAGATACTATTGTTATATTTTTACCATGTTCGTTAGACACAACGTGTACTCGTTTAGCTCCTTTTTTTGCATCTACAATTTGTTGGCAATAAAACGCTAAGCGGAAACCTTTTTCATCCATGCCACGAGGTACCGCAAATTGCTTGATTCTGTTGTTTGGACATATCTACTTTAAATTGAAAGTAAAAATTACTCTTATGCCAAAAATAAAACAATTAATGTTATAATTTGTAACAATGCGTTTTATTTTTTAAGTTTTGCACCGTCACTAAAATCACTGGAGCTTAATTACCAACGGATAAGGCCGATTTCGTTTATATTTAACTGTTATTAATTTTACGTATTATCAATTAGTAAGCCCAAAGCAAAGTACGATAGCGCCCCGCTTAAGCTTTGGGTGCGCACGCAGTCCCTTCCCGTAAGCCAGCGTCTGCCCACTTAAGCTGTCTTATAAAAAGCGTGAGCTCTTGCAAGTTAAACAGGCAGTTGGTTCCGTATACTTCGTTCGCCTGGTCCTGCCGTTAATACTGAGTAAGTCTGCTTTTTTCTAATTTAACCGCCAAAGATACCGCTATTCTCTCTCCGACTCGCATGTTGCAGATACTGCTTTATGTTCTCTTAATTGTTCTTTTCTCTACCCGTGTGTTGTATTTGGGGCTGCGCATTTTCGCGCCTTAAACAGTTGTTCAAGTTGGCATAGCGCATTTTCGTGTGTCAACTTAGCCATTCCTCTTCATTGTTTCTATCGGTGTGTTGTGTTTAGGGTGACGCATTTTTGCGCCTTGAATACACCACTCACGCCATTGCCCGGGTCGATATAGCGCATTTTTGTATGTCGACTCGGTCAATCCCACTACCTACCGTTACCCTCATCTCTATAGTAACCGCCGCTCTGCTTACATTGCCGAAACCCTCACCCCTATAACCGTCAAATCCGCTGACTGCTTTGGGTTAAGCCATGGTTTGTGCTTTACTTTAATAAATGCTGTTTTGTTTTGTGAAACTAATAGCAAATTGTTTCGTGTTAAATAAAGAAGTCTTGAGTTTTAGTGTATTCTCTTTATTTCTCCGAACTGCTTCCCGTTAGACGATCAGAACACTGGAATTTTTAACCTTCACTGTAGCTGCCCGACCAACAAACGGAGAGTAAACTGCAATTAAATCTGGCGCCCGAGATCCGTCCGCTTAAGTTATCTACAGAAACTAACCGAATTGAGAAGCTAGCGTCACAAATTTGAAAAATTGATTAGCTACCAGACGTAGGGGTAAGTGGCAAAAGCAATAGCGCAATTTTGATTTTCAAACTGTTTGAGTTAAATACCCACGCCCATAACGCACCACTGGACGCTGTTGCCCCATGATAATTGTTTGTGTTTTCATAGATGATACGGCACTATAAGGTATGAGGTCAAAAATAATCCATAGAAAACTAACAGGGCGTGTTTTAACAGTTGTGAATGAATTATATACGTGCACTGGAATTTAGTGCTGATAGAAGTCGTAATGTACAGAGAACTCCAACTGTCGCAAAAGCAGTAGGTCGAAAAACATTTTTTTACCGATGAACGAGAAATTATCCAAACTATTCTTTGAATTAACGATAACGAAATTTAAAGAAATAGCTTATCAATACGCCGAAAAAACTAAAATTAGGTCATCCCTTAAGTAATAACAAAAAATGGCAGGGCTTGATTTTTATTATAGATTTGTGAAGAGACAGAACCTACCTCTATTAATCGCGTTGTAAGTTTCAATAAACTTGAGATAGATAGTGTAACCTGGTTATTAACAATAATATCTTGGTCGCGTATATATGTAATCCAAATATTATTAACAATAACATTGTAGGTACTAATAATTTTCAATTCAACAATCAAAAAAAAACAACTTGAACTTGAATCACTTGGACTTATTTCAATGTGATAGGGAAATTCGCATGTTGAATAATAGTTCAATATCAATTTCTTACTAAAACTCGTGCATTCGATTTTTAGTAATAAAAACAAACACATAATTTAATATAACATATATTAAATAAATGGAAACAAATTAATTTTAAAACATAAAAAATTTATAAGATATGTACATACACAGTAATATAATAAATGTAACAAAATCAAATTGATTATCGTTTCAATAAAAACAAAAAGAATACTAAATCTTAATTAAAATTTAAATCAAGATCAGATCTGTCTTTCACAATATTATGAACTAATCTATTTACACAAAGTTACGTGAACCGATTGAGATACGACAATTAAATGCAAATTTTATTTGTGTTTCAATTTTAATGGTTTGCTTTACAACGAAGAAACTTAAATTCGACGAAAACCCAAACGAACAACAACCAACCGCAAATTGAAAGTATAACCAAAATTATATACATTCTACAGAACGCCAATAAACAACTAACGCGATTTCTGAGTTTTTCCAGTCAATGAAAAATAAACCAAATTTATACCTCTGATGCGAGTTTCGATTTGATAAGATTTTTCTTTTCAGATTTGGGATTCTTCCAATACAACAATGAGCGATGTGTAGCGGTAATGGCAACTTCCTATTGTACTACTCAATATCTGAATCGGATGTTATGAGAATATATCAATTTGTGTGATGAAGTAAAGTGGAATGTGGGGAGGAGACGGTTTTGGACAGTGAAGAACGATGGGTGTGTTGTTTGTAACGGTGCATAAAACAATTGATACAAAAAGTTTCTTCATTAATTATTCAAAGACGTGTTATACCGATAATTTGATTCACCCAATTACTAGAAATGGGTACAGTATGAATAAAAGCAGCACATTTGTAGGAAGCCCGAAATTGTTGTCAACCCGCGCATTGTTGTGAATCAAACTTTGTTCGTCGTTAAATAAAGTGTTTAATATAATAAAATTACAAACAATTTATTCAGAAGAAGTAAACGGAAAGCAATACCTAAAACTAAAAGGGAACATCCTAGAAATATTCAGGGTCAAGAAGTCACTGCCAAGAGAACACGTTGAAGATTGCATGTAACACGTGACATTAGCAAACGTACAAGGTTAATCGAATTTTAGAACAATTAAATTTGCTGTCAAAAAACGTCGGTGAAATTTGTAGCGGGAATATTATTATCTTGCGTAAATGTCGTACATGTAACGTTATATAAATTCCATATTCATGTTTGTATAGAAGTATACGTTCGATTATTTTATTTTCTAGAATTAAAATTTTGTTAAATCATAAACTATGTTTTTATTATTAATTCAAGACTTAGAGATATTGCAAGCTTGCACAATCATGATTAAATAGAGTCTCATGTTCATGTACAATATAAAATTATTTTATTCAACACAAAAATGCAATCACCGCATCATTTTAAAAATATATGAATCGGCAAAACAAAATTGGGAGTTGATTTGATCTCATTCTCTTCTTACATCCTCACAGAACTCAGCATCTAGATTTGGTATGATCTGGTCTTATTAAAACCATCCTTCTAATCAACCAGTGTCGGCATCATTGGATGAATCCAACCCTGCAAAGAGAATTTCCACACATTAAATTGGAGAACTATTTTTCATTGGCATATGAGAAAAAGTAGCAACTTACAAACAAAGCCCTTTAATGGATTTTTGAGCCGCAGGCATTAACCTTACAAACCTGACATTTTTACTGACGAAGATTTTATTGCTTTAGATGCTCTAGTAGAAACGGCAACAAAACGGACAACACAATGACTTTATCACAAAATAATAAAAATAATATAAATTTAGAAAAAGACATCCAATACTACCCGAACCAAAGCATCTAACAAGAATTTATTCTTATATTTCTTTGGTATAGGTTAATTGAAGGTATACTCTGAATTGATTCATATATTCTGTAGTTATTATTAAAAAATACCATATTCATGAACCTTTTAACAACATAAAGCTATCAGAACGATATTGACTCTCGTATTGGCTGTTGGTATCTAAGTTCGAACTTACTTCTTGTAATTGAATTAATTTCATTTAACTAAAGATTATATTTATCACACTTTATGTACAATATTATAATTTTAAACATGAAATAAAGATTACATTCAAATAAAAATAAGAGACTCTGTTCTTTTACTTATCTTAGCTGAATAATGGAGTCTGAATGATTTGCATGGAAACTGAACCACAGTTATTTTCCCAAAAATTAGGGGTACTAAACTAAGTCATGAACAATTATGTGACAAACTAAAATGCAATGTTAGTTGCCTATCTATTAGTTGCTTCATCTTGCAATACAAATTTTACAATATTAACAAATGATATTAATAAATAAGGATTCGTAAGATTGGTGCATTTGATTATGTCCTCAACACAACAATTCATTTTATTAATCATTGAATTCGTTTATGCAAAAAAAATTTCACTGCACAAATAAACAGTGGTTATTAATGTTACGGACTGAAATAATTCTCAGTGTCGGTTAAAGTCGTAATCGTTAATAACTGGTAATGCGGTTTTAGTGGAGTTGCTTAATCCTCTATCGGGCGCCTCCCTGGGTGGCGGATAGGGAAAGCCATCCAGATATGTCAGACCAAAACTAGCATGCCGTAGGGAAACAACTACGACATCACCGAGTTGAAGCTATTGAAGATCGATTTCCGTAAAGGTTCAACATCGGACAGCCACAGACGACAGTCAAGATGACTCCCCGGCGCAGTACTGCGATGTGAAAGCAATGTAAACTACCCATTAAAATCCCCACACATCAAAATGGAATTACGTGGCTACTTTATAAAGGAAATATTACTGATCATGGAACTCCAGATGCCAAGATCCGGCAGGGGAATACCTGATCTCGATAACGCGGGGCCTCTGGAGGTCAGTCATCCAACAAAATCCAATGAAAAGAACAAAATTCACCACTAAAAACAGTTCTATTACCATTGGAATGTTGAACGTAAGAAACATATTTAGCAGCGGGAAAAATATATAACATAGGAAATGAACGAGTATAGGATTGACTCCATTGGTTTGGAGTGAACACCAAATGCAGGGAACACACATACGATACAATGATACAGGGCGACTAATAAACCTGAGCACTGGAATTGAGTTGGGTTTGTAGTAAACCAGACATCTGAAACATATATCAAAGGATTTGTACCGTACCTCTAACAGAATAGCTAGGTTAGGTTAATAATCAATGCAAAACCTCTCGATTTGAACATAATACAGGTCTATGCACTCACCTTAACAGCTAACAATAATGAATTCTACACATAACTAGGAACACTATAGGAAAAAACATTAAAAAGGAAGACATAACTATTGTTATGAGAGACTTGAATGCTAAGGCGCAGAAAGGCAAAGTTGTGGACACTGTATAGAATTTTGGACTTGGAGATAGGAATGAGAGGAACCAAATTGTAAAATTGTAAGTGAAAGATTCTTTTTAGGCTAAAGACCTCAGTTTAAAACTGATAATAAGAATGGTAAAATGTTATGTATTCTCTGATCTAATCTATAGCGCTGATGCCTAGACAATAAACAAAGAAATCACAGAAACTTGAAACGAGAAAAGGCCCAGGAAGAAAACGTCATTTCTGGTTAAAATAACTAAAGGACTGGTACGGACTAACGTCGATAACTGTTCAGAATAGCCGCCAACAAACTGAGAATAGCTATGTTGATCGCCATTGTCAAAAACGGATAAGACATCACAACAAGAAAAATGTATAACGGCACCGGTTTTCTATTTTATAAAGCAACCTTGATCACAACGGTCAGTAATAATATTTGATCACAACGAGCCAACTTGTTCACAAACGGCCACTCTTTCAGTTGATCATAACGGCTACCTGGATCACTAACGGCCTACTTGCTCGTCGTGTAAACCGAGAAATGTTTCATTGGTATTGAGATGTTGTTCCAAATGGTCCAAAGAAGGGTTCAACATCGTCGCCGTGGATGAGTGGCGTCTTGAAAGGACTACAGATCGCAAAGAACGTTCTTAGAGTTTAGTCCACAAGAGATAGATTTTCAACAACTCGATCAATTGCAAATGATTGGATGAAGTCCCGATTTTGCTTGTGGGCCCACGATGGTCGTAGGAGGGTCAGACGAATGCGTGGACAGAACGTAAAATCCAACATTTTTGTGAGCAAACGCAACACAGCCCTCACTCAGGAGTTATGATATGGGGTGCAACTATGTTATGGTAGCAGATCACCCTTGGTTTTTATTGATGCGAAGCCTTAACGCAGCTGGTTACATTGCTAATGTGCTACAACCAATTGGCTTTCCATATCTTCAGGGGCTGCAAAATCTCATTTTCCAGCAAAATAATGCTCGCCCTCATACGGCAAGGGCTACAACATGGTTTTTAGAAAATCTTAACATTACCATCCGCCCAATTGAACATGTATGGGATGGATATGATTGGTAGGCGACAGGGTAATTTACATCCACCGCACTCTCCAGATAAACTACACGATCTTCGTCACCGATTCTGAACAGCTTGGGATGTATACCACACGCAGCTATAGATCACTTGATTGATAGCATGCCGTAAGCGTCTAGATGAGTGCATTACAAATAGTGGCGGAGCAACATCATTGTGAAAAACTTTTAAGCTTTCGTTCTTTTGTTTTTAAATTTTAATCATCACTTTGTTTAATGAAAATAGACGTTTCCTGAAAATTTCATTAAAAATCGTTCAACAACTTCTTGGTGTTGCAATTTTTTGGAAGTCAGTATAAGTTAAATTGTGTTTATACGAAAAATGATAAAAAATATATAATGATAAAAATTTGGTCTTATAGCTTTTTCTGAAGTGTTTAGTTTGTAGACATTCTTGCTTAATGCTCCAATAGTAGTCAGCCATCATACTGACATCCCATCTACTTTGATACCGCGTCTCCATAACCTTCACTTCTTGGTGGAATCGCTCGCCACTCGCCCTGTTCATCACTAACAGCACCAAAATTTTCTCGGAAGATGACTATGTAAGAAATGTAGTTTGATGCTCATTTTACAACCAAACTTTTTAAAACTCCCCGGAGTCGATGTAGGGTGTTAGCGTGAGGAAGAAATAAAAGAGACTTTAAAAGTAATGAAAATTTACTTAGAGAATAAAGGTTGGAGGTGAATGTGGGGGAAAACAAAGATTATGGAATTTAAGATAAAAGAGGGAAAGGAAAGGAAAATACAATGGTGGTGGGAAAAGATAAAATAGAAAAAGTGGACAAATACAGATACCTGGGATACGTTATAAGTTACTATAATAAAGATAGAGAGCATATAAAGGAACTAGGATAGAAAAGGAAATAAGATAGTGAGGCAAGTGTAGGGCATAGGGATTAGAATGTTTAGGAAAGATCTTGAGAAAAGGAGATGGCTGTTCGATAAAATGGTAAAAAGTGTTTGACTTATGGAGCGGAATTATCGGGATGTAAAGAATGGTTAGAAATAGAAAAATATTGGAAGTGGATATTAGGTTAGAAAGAGAAACACCGGGATACATAGTGGAGGAGGAAAAATAACAACACAGACAGGAAAAAGGGCAATGAGATATGAGAAGCAAAAAGAGAAAGAGATATTAAATAAGTGTTGAAAAGATATAGAAATGCAGAGGGTAAAATATGGAGAAGAGGAAAGGAAGTTATGTTATGAAGACGGGAGTACGCAAGAGAAGAAATAAGAAGAGAAGAGAGATCAGTAGAAGCAGAGATAGCAAGGAGGATGTAGATTCGCAGGCTCAGGAAAATGCGGAAAGAATGAAAGAAGGGAAGTACAATGGGAAATATTGGAAGATAAGGACAGAGGATATAACTGGAGAGAGTGGATTAAGAGAAAAAAATGATAGAAAGGTTTAGGGTAGGGAATGAGAAAAGGAAAAACAAATATTGGTTGAAAGACGAGGATAGAAAATGTAAGATGTGTGGGAAGGGTGAGAGAACTTAGAACACATAAGTAAGGAACGTGGAGAATTCAGGGAAGATAAAGAGAGCGACGAGAGCTTCTGGGGGAAACAGGAAAGGGGATTAAGTAGATGAAAAAGTAATAAAAAAGAGAAGCAATGGAGAGAAGAATAAGAAACATAATCAAGATATAGAACATAGATTAAGGGGAAAAGATGAAGGAAGGATGAGAAGGTAGTTATTCAAAGGAGAAGGAGAGGAGGAAAGAAAAGAATGTCAAATTAATTTTAATTTAATATAGTATAGTTTGTTTGTGAAAAATTGAAGTGTATTAGATTAACTTTATGATGTATGTATGATGAAAAGAAACCGATTTTTGTTTATTGTATAAAAACTAGCTGGCGAAAAAAAGGTAATGGTATGGTATAAGGGTATGGGGAAGGGGAGAGGAGTGTTTGAAAACGATATAGAGAAGAGAAGGTGGATTTTGATAAATTGGTTAGAAGTGTTATGATTTACGGAGCAGAAATATGGGGATGGAAAGCGTGGGAAAATAAAACAAAAATATTGGAAATGAACAATAGGGCTGGACATGAAGAAATGAAGAATGAGAAAATAAGAGTGCAGACGGAAAAAGATAGCCATGAGGTATGAAGAAAGAATAAGAAAATGTAGACAAAACAAAAACTTAACTGAGTGCTGGAAGGAAGTAACGAATCAAGAGATAAAACACGGACAGGATGAGAGGAGACAGTACTACGAAAGGGGAGGATATGCGAGGGAAAAGTAGAAAGAATAAGAGAAAAAGATACAAGAAAGAAGAACAAGAATAACAGAAAGCCGATGCCACGAAAAATATATTGGAATAGTTACAGAAGAATTATCAAGATATATTTTAGAAGAACAATGTTTAAGAGAAAAAATAGTAGCAAGGTTTAGGTGTGGTAATAAAGACAACGAGAACAAATGTTGGATAGAATATGACAAGAGGCGATGTAGGTTGTGTAGAGAGAGGTGGGAAATATAAGGCGTCTAAGAGACGAGTGTGGGGAATTAAGGGAGGAGGAGAGGGAAGATAAGAAAAACAGATATTATCGGACTGGCAGGCAGGTTTAGGAAAGGGAGAAGAACTATGGATAATATATATATATATATATATATATATATATATATATATATGGGGGCGGTTGATAGACCCGCAACCGGGCGCCTCCCCAGGTGGCGGATAGGGGAATGCCTCCTAGATATAGGTGGTACCGAGGAAATGAAATACTCGGGGCGGACCAAAACTATCAGTAGCGTCGGTTTCCACAATGGGCGGCTACAAAAGGCGTCTGTACCACATGTTAGTGGCGGCCTCAACCAACCTCCTGATCTGGAAAATCAGGTTGTACTTGGCAATACGCCACAAATCCAATCACTAAGCATCATGATGGAACGACGAGGAACGTCTCACTACCCCGGGCCCCAGTCAAAAGACTGGAACAATCGTGAGCATCGGTTTCCGGGGCTCACGAACATTATGAGAAGAATCGGAGCTTCTCAAACTCCCTCAAGACAAAACAGAAACACTACATCGCAACACTCAACGTGAACACACTACTCAAGACGGGCAAAGTGAAACAGCTCACAGATACATTAGACAGGTTCAAGATCAAAATTTGCGCACTACAAGAAACAAGATTCCCAGATGAAGACCATTTTAACACAGGGAACTACAGAATATACAAAGGAAAACCGTCGGTACACAGGAAGAACCTTAGGCTCTTTGGCACAGGATTTGCAGTACACAGGACGATCACAGATGCAGTAATTGACTTCACATCGCCCAATGAAAGAATCAGCACATTGACAATTAAGTCAGCAAACAGGGCATACACGATCATAAATGCACATGCACCAACAAATGACCACAACAGGAAGGACCCAGATGCCATTGAGGACTTTTGGACGGTAATGGAGGAGACAATCAAGAGAATACCTACACACCGAACTAAAATTATTCTAGGAGATTTCAATGCCAAACTAGGAAAAGAACAAAAATACAGACACGTTACAGGAAGCTACACACCACACCGTGACACAAACCAAAATGGAAGACACCTAATAGAATTCTGTGAGACTCATGACCTCAAAGTCATGTCAACAAATTTCAAGAAACCCGCACGAAAATTAACCACATGGAAACTACCAAATGGCAATGGAGAATTACAAATCGATACCAAAAAAAAACATAACATACGGAAGGGCTTCTTTGACTCGGATCACCACCTACTACAGATAAAGACACACCTAATCCCTAAGAGGAAACAACAGAAAACTAAGATCATTAGACCAGACCCAGAATATCTAACACTCAACCAAGAGAAAATACTAGAGAAAATTAAGACAGGACCAACACAAAACTGGGAACAGTTATCAGGAAAACTTCAGGAAGCCATGAAATTAGCAGTAGCACCGAGAACCAGGAAACACCGCTGGTGGAACCACGCATGTGACCAAGCAATCGAAAGGCGAATCAGAACGTGGAAGAAGTTCAACAGCAACAAGGTACCAGAAAACTGGCAGGAATTTCTCAAAACACAGAAACAGACAAGTAAAATTATCCGTAAAGAAAAACGAAACTATGACAAACAGAAACTAGAAGAGATAGAAGCAGATTTCACAAAGAACAACACGAGGAATTTCTACAGGACATTCAGAGAAAACATGATGAAATACCAAGCACCGAACCTCTGCTTTAGGAGACCGGATAGCACGCTAGAGACCAATACCAAGAACAATTGTAACATCCTAGCGAAGTATTTCAAGAAACTCCTAAACGCAGAATCACCAACAGATAAACTGGACACAGAGGAACCCGCACCAAACCCAGATAGCGAACCGCCATTAATAGAAGAAGTAAGAGAAATCATAAAAAACCTCAAGAACAATAGAGCACCAGGAGAGGATGGAATCATCGCAGAATTCTGGAAGCTACAAGACCCAGATCTCACAGAACACATTCACAACATCATGAAACAGATATGGGAAACGGAAGAGATACCGGAAGAATGGCGCACAGCACTGATACACCCTCTACACAAGAAAGGGGATAAGTCGGACCCAAACAACTATAGGGGCATCTCACTGGTACCTGTCACATATAAGATACTCTCGAAAGCACTGCTAAATAGATTAGAGAAGCAAACAGACCACCTAATTGGTGAATACCAGGCTGGGTTTCGTAAACACAGGTCGTGCGCTGAACAGATATGGAACCTTAAGATGATTCTGCAACACAAACAGAACATAACCATCACCTTCGTCGACTTTAAGAAAGCGTACGACTCAATAGACAGAGAAACCCTCTTCAAAATCCTGAAAGAATACAGAGTCGATAGGAAGACACTAACATTAATTCAGCAAACATTAACAAACACGACATCTAAAGTGAAGTTTTGTGGAGAGCTCTCAGAACAATTTGAAATTAAAACAGGAGTCAGGCAGGGCGACGGCCTCTCACCATTGCTGTTCAACATGGTACTGGACAAAATAGTGAAGGAATGGGAAAAGGCACAGAAAGGAGTCCTTTTAGGAAAAGTAAGAGTCAAGTGCCTAGCGTTCGCAGATGATTTAGCCATCATAACGGTACGAGAAACAGAAACAATAAAAGCCATAGAGGAATTACACGAAATCGCAGCCAAGACCGGACTACAGATATCATATGAGAAAACAAAGTTCATGAGCGCCCAAAATACTCATCACTACATACAAAGTATGGAACAATACACAGAACAGAAAATTTTAAGTACCTAGGAGAAACATTACAGATTACAGGAAGAAATAACGTATCTAATGAAGAGAGAAAAGTGAAACTAGAGAAACCTACAAATTGACTTGGAATCACTATAATAAGAAAGCTATCTCACGAAAGGCCAAGCTACGACACTACGAGACGGTTTGCACTATACGCAGCCGAGACCACAGTAATACAAGGGCAGACACGAATCAAACAGATAGAGAAGACGGAGAGAAAATACTCAGGAAAATTTTTGGGGCGACGCAAAAGACGGGGTATGGATAAAGAGGCCAGCTGAAGAATTATATGAACACACGGAGAAAATAACAGACAAAATCAGGAAACGAAGATTACAATTTTATGGGCACCTCAGCAGATTGGCACCACATAGGATAACAAGACAGATCTTGGACTGGGTTAGCACAAGGAAAAACAACAAATGGATGAATGAAGTAAGAAATGACATGGAACAACTCAACATCACACAGGAAACAATACAAATCAAAACACTCTTTAGGAATCTGACCAGAAGAAATAAATTACAAGAGACACCATACAATAAACGAACACAATGGACTGAACAGAGACGACAAGAACACAGCCAGAAGATGAAGGAACACTGGGCGAACAGGAAAAAAAGAGAAGCCGAAGAAAAGACAAGACCTAAAGTGGACTGAAGAACTGAATCAGAAACACAGCACACGAATGAGGGAAGTTTGGGCAGAACGTAAAGAGAAACAACAGGGAAATGGACATGACGTTTAGTCTAAATGCGCTCTTCAAGGGCATAACACAAATAATAATATATATGTATATATATATATATATATATATATATTTGTAATAAAAGTCTTTAGGGGTTTAAACACGTGTAATAAATATTAAAAATTACAACGTTTCGCCACGCTAACACGCAGCTTTTCAATTAATTAATAAAGCTGCTGTTAGCGTGGCGAAACGTTGTAATTTTTAATATTTATTACACGTGTTTAAACCCCAAAGACTTTTATTACAAACATGTTTACACGTGAAAGAATAAAGCATTATATATATATATATATATATATATATATATTGAAACAAATAGTTAATAAGGAACTGAAAAAGAAAGAAGGAAAAGTATATGCTCTGTTTTTAGATATAAAAAAGTGATAGGGAAGATAAAGTATTTGCATACGCGGATGACACAGTGATTCTAGCAAAAAGCGAACAAGAAATGAAAGGGGTATCAGAGGTAGTAAAAATATTTGAAAAAAAGAATCTAAACGTAAATGTGGACAAAACAAAAATAATGACTTTTTAAATAAAGAAGAGGGAGGAGAAAGAAAGTGAAATGGTGGTGGAGAGAGAAGGAATTATAAAGCGTGGATGAATGGAAATATTTAGGATATAAGTTAAGAAAAAAACTTATTTAATTTTTTTTATTGTTTGTTAATTTTAAAGAACAAATAAAAAAATTTGATTTGAATAAATAAATCCGGGAGTTGTAATTTACTCATAATATCAATTTTTCCATGTACTTTTGGAGATCCGGGAGACTGTTGATAACTCAGGTCCAGTAGCCAAAATAATCAACATGATTTTGTCTATAACGTACCTTGTAATGGTACTAATCGCCTTTAAATTTATAGTGTAATTATAAGCAGAAAAAGATATAGACGTTTATATAATAAGAAATTTAAATACGGTTGTTAGAATATCCTGTGGTAAATTCAATGAAAGTATTCGTGTACTGATAAATATTCAAGTAATATAATCGGTCTAGTTATTACTAGTTCTACTAACGATTGAAATCAAGATTGTGTTCAAAGATGCAAATCGGTTTTGGAAGTCAATTATTGTAATGTTATAACAAAGCTTTTGCTCGTCCCGAATTCGTGGACCATTTTACACGTCTACACGATGTTATGAGGGCGTAATAGTATAATAACTATAATAACCTGTGGCTATTGCCGGACAATTGCGCAGAAAGCAGTTGGAAGTAAGACATCACGGCGAGGCGATATAAATATTATTAAGTTATGTGAAAGCGTTTCAACTAATCTTCCGTTACAAAACATTCCTTATTTCGGCATCGAATGCACCAAAACTATGGATTTTAACATGAACTTCAGTGTAAAAGAGATTATTAAGAGAAGAAAAGTTTGTAGATGACATCAATGCGGTGAGTTCTTTTTCTCAATGCGTTTAATAAGAAAATTGTTTTATTTCTTAGAGCAAAATTTGCCAGTATAATCTCTTTCCGTGTCGTTAATTTTATTTGCACCGGAAATTTGCAGTTAACTAGCAATTAAGTCAAGTACAGAAAAAAAAATTGCGGTTTTTGAAAATATTTGCGGTTCGTTGTTTTGAAGTGCGTAGACGCACTTCGCGCATGGTCGGCGTCTAACGACGACGGACGTCGCGACGGTTTCTAAATATACCCTAACGACGATCAATATGCCAGTTGTGCACATGATGTAGCCGAGATCATATAAGAGGCTATTAAGCCTAATACAAATTGCAATATTGTTATTAAGAAATATACGATATCGTTATTAGGTATATTATTACTATTACTATTTTTTTTGTTATTGCTTTGTTACACTAGTAAGCGCGCGCGTGTGTGTATATATATATATATACATATATAAATGTGTGTGTGTGTAAGTGTGTAGTATACGTTTAAGAATAATTAGTTTGCATATTTTGGATTGTCCAGATTTGCTTAACAACATTGCATAATCGAGTTGTTGCTAGCAAGCATTTGACAGCAAACGCAATTAAATTACCATATACCCACTCAACTAATTTAAAACGTTCTTAATAAGAAAAGCGATATTCTCGTCCCGTATTTAACTAATTTTTCCTTACTCTACATAGTCTAGATCAATTGAATAATTTTGTCGATGTTTATAATTGATAATCGTACTTATTAACAAACCGAAATCTTGAAAATTGCGCGCACCATCCCGAATTTCCACTTATTTACTCGCGCACTATTTAATTTAAAATTAAACATTTTAAAGTTCCTTTAAACGCTACGACATCCTTTATGACATAGGACGTGAAAAGATGAAGAAAAACGGTCGGTTTTAGCAACAATCACTGTTCAGTTTCGTGCATTTGCTTCAAAATAAACAAATCGTTACCTAATCATCGAATCCAACTTTTTATTTACATTTACTTACACGTGATACGCGACAGTTACAACGATAGGATTTTCAGCAAAATGTTGTAAGTTAACTTATGTTTAGATTAACATTTAATAAAATAATGCCTTAGATCTCGCCGTTCAACGTTCAACCACTTTAAATATAATTCGAGTGTTTCGTAAGAACGATTTTGGTGAACTTGAACCACTTATTCTTCCTGTTGCAATTTGTATCACCTTTGCTTGGTGAGATTAATTTTTTTTACCCTGGTCCTCATTTTTCTGCCACCTTCATAAATATATATATATACACAAGCGCGAGTCGCTAATTTATTGTTTTCAAAAATCATTGCGCTTAAATTAGATATTGCGATAATTTACGACAGTTAATTTGCATGATGTAGGTGACGTTGTCGAATATTCACGCCTGGCACGTGAAATAGTTAATAACAATAATAATATTTGCGTACAGTAAAAAGAGCTATGGACTTCAAGTCATGGATAGTCTCAATTATATCCAGCACTGTGCAAAACCTCCAGATACGCCAAGTCCTTCAAGTGCCTTAGAAGCAAATCCTATCGACGTAGAGTTAACTTCGATCAACCCTGTCTCGACGCCCATCGAAAACGACAATGGAAGACTTCCAGATATCGTCGTCGAAACTAAAATATACGGGAACGATGCCCAAGATCAAATACAAGAGACTTACTTTTCCATCGCTATTCAAGTATTTATACCGTTCTTGATAGCTGGGTTTGGGATGGTATTCGCCGGACTGGTTTTAGACAGAATACAGGTTATTTGTAGGTATAATAATAAGTAAACTAAAACTAAACTTATCGTATTCAAGCATTGGCCCGTTTTTGAAGAAGTAACGGAATTAGTAATTTTGATCCCCGCGCTCTTGGGGCTTAAAGGAAATCTTGAAATGACACTTGCTTCGAGGCTATCTACTCAAGCCAATTTAGGACACATGGATACACCGAAGCAACAGTTGAGTATGATTGTAGGAAATTTAACTCTAATTCAGGTTTGTGGGGTCTTCTTGTTTCTTTCGCGATTACATTTTTTTATTACAGTGTCAAGCTATAGTAGTTGGATTCTTAGGATCTGTAGTAGCCGTCGTAATGGGAGGAATAAAAAGTAACGACGTCGAACTAGACCACGCGTATCTTCTATGTGCCAGTAGTCTTGTAACAGTATCTCTCGCAAGTTTTGTATTAGGTCTTATAACAGCCGGGGTTATTATTTTATCGCGGTTGTGTCATGTGAACCCAGATAACGTTGCAACTCCTATAGCAGCAAGTTTAGGCGATATAACTTCTTTAGCTTTATTGTCGTGGGTATCTACTGCTTTGTACGAATCAATAGGTAAACGGTAAAATACAAATTGTGTTGAACTAATAAAGGATTTTAAGGTACGCAGGATTGGTTAGCGCCGTTTATAATCGCTTTATATACATTAGCGATTCCTCTGTGGGTGTGGATTGCCAAGCGCAACATAAATACCAGAGAGGTTTTGTATCACGGTTGGACACCGGTCATGGGCGCTATGTTAATAAGTTCCATGGGTGGACTTATTTTGGATTTCATGGTTTCGCGTTTTGAAGGGATAGCCGTATTTCAACCAGTAATAAATGGTGTTGGTGGAAATTTAGTTGCCGTTCAAGCTAGTCGTATATCAACTGCCTTACACAAACAAGCACAACTAGGAATACTTACTTCCGATTCTAATGCCGACGAAGACAACGTTATTTTTATATCGCCGGTTGCAGGATTTTGCGGAAAAGGTACTCACGCGAGAACGACACGTGTCTTAATGGCAATGGTCATACCCGGTCACCTTATTTTTATTTATACCATAGATTACATGAAAGGCGGAGATACATCCCTCAGTACACTTTTTGTGTTAGTATATTTATGCGCGTCAGTGATGCAAGTAGCCACACTTTTGTACGTGGCTTACATCATGATTCACTGGATGTGGAAGCGTAAAATAGATCCAGATAATTCAGCTATTCCTTACCTCACATCCATGGGAGATCTTTTAGGTATTTCACTTTTAGCTATAGCTTTTCAATTTTTATATTTAGTTGCCGACCACGATTCACAACTTGGTGATCATTAAATCAAAAAATCACGCAGTATTATTACATTGTTCCTCTATCAGTGTAACCTTACTTTAAAAAAGATTGTGATAGTTACTGTTAGCAAATTAAAAATTGACAATAGTTAGTGTTATGCCTTGCCTAATTTAAGTCAATACGGTTTACACCAAATTAACGACGAATCTAGCGATTTCCTTAATTATTTAATACAACGTTAAACACTGTTCACTGTTATGTCCTTTAAGTAGCGTATGTTTAAGTTAGATTTACAGCTGACATATTATTATAATTGTAATATAGTACTAATTTACTTCATTTAGTTTCGTGTGTACAAAACCGCATTTGGTATAAACACTATTTGTTGTCACCAGTAAGTAAAACATGATGCGATCGCATTCAGGTTTTGTTACGTGCCAATTTTTTTTTTGTACCCATCAAGTGAAATATAAAAATTTTGTTAATATACATTTGCTATACATATATAAGAGCAATCGCTATTTCATTGTAGTGTATAATTTTTGTTAATAAACTCGCAATTTATTTTTGAAAGTTTTTAATAGAAGAACGATTGTTTATCCAGTTTGCACAAACCTTGAAATACGCATTCATGACAGAATTTTAAATATCTCGTACATACCTATGCATGTTACATTGTGTAGCTGCCTCTTCCTGTTCTTCCTGTTTTTCAGTCTAGTAGAATAGAATTTGTTTATTTATTCTTACAAAAACTAAACAAAAGATTCCATTTCAACTAAAACCTTTTTTCTACTTTCTTTCTTATCATTTTTCCTTTTCCACCTTCTCTTAATACATCTTTTCTTTTTCGTCTTCTATCCTCATCTCTACACATGACCTCGATTATATGTTGCAAGTTTTCCCATCCATCACCGCCCAACCAACACTTTCTTTTGAATCTTTCCACCAATATTTATTCGTGCTACACTTTTTCTCAATTATTATGTAATTTGGCGTCTTTTCTGTTATTAACTCTCCATAACCTTCATTACATCTTCCCTTCCGTATCTTTGCTCTTCTCTACTGTACTTGAATATTTTTATCTCTTCTTAGTGTGTCTTCCTTCTACCCTCCCTATCTCCAATCTCATAATATAATCTCCTTACTTTTTCCAACACTCCTTTGTATAGTGTTACCTCCTCTTGTTTCTATCTATTTTTCGTATTTTATTGCTCTCACACAGCTTTCACTTCTTCTCCTACTATACAGGTATTCAACCTGGAATGGTCCAAACTTTGTAAAAGTATTCCTTGAACAATTCTAAGCTAAAATGATTATTTGAAGTTTTTCATATAGAGCTTTCTTTTCAAGATATTATGCTTTAAAGTTGTCGGAGCCTTACTGGGTCATGGTCGTGATGTGATCAAGTTCTCTACATACTTACCATTGTCATATCTAGTGTAAAGCACAGTATTATTA
This sequence comes from Abscondita cerata, assembly GCA_030710515.1. Classification (NCBI taxonomy): domain Eukaryota; kingdom Metazoa; phylum Arthropoda; class Insecta; order Coleoptera; family Lampyridae; genus Abscondita; species Abscondita cerata. The sequence goes on from JALBCR010001054.1 coordinate 177,871, forward strand.
CAGATTCCAATAACGATCCAGTGAATTATTTTAATTCTTATAATCCTAACGGCTGGGGTGAGCCCAAAAAATCATGACATTAATTATGTTTGGTATTTTCCACGAGTTGCGTTAATTATCTTTCCAATAACATGCCTTTTAAGTACAGTAACAAAGAATACGCCGATATGGTGTTTATTTATGGATTTTGTAATGGAAACTCTAGGGAGGCTGTGCGTGAGTACGCTATCCGATTTCCGCAGCGACGGACGCCCGATCATCGCACTATTCAGCGAAACTGATTGATTCGTCAAATTTTCAGAAAGCAAAGCTGCTCAAAGGAACAATGACGTAGATGTACTAATGGCAGTGGAAGAAACTCCGAGGATAAGTATTCGTCAAATTGCTGCTGCTATAGGGCAAAGAAAGTCCACCGCAATATTTAGAAAACTTCAGAGAATAATTTTTGCTTAGAATTGGTCAAAGTTTGGATCATCTCTGTATAACCCAGCGTTTCTCTATCTAACCCTAACAACCATCTCCAATACTTTTCCTGAACTTTTTTTTTATTTTTTTCGACTTCTTCTACCTCTATACATCTTCACACTTTTATAAAAATCCATTTTGGCTTTTTCAACTTTTTTCTAAAAACTCTTTCTGCTACTTTTTGTCAACTCTTTTATATGCTCTTTGTCCTTATTATCATATCTTACTGTATACCTTTAGTATTTCCATTGTTGAGAGAGAGTCATTTCTTCTTCACCCTATTTCCATTTTTTCTTTTCTTTTCTCTTTCTTCTGCTTCTCCTTTGAAATACTATTACCTTTGTTTTCTAAAAGAAGTAAGTCATCTGCATACCTCAGCACACTACCCACACTTTCATCTTTCCAATTACTACTCCTCCTCTCTGTTGTCTTTTCATTTCCTCTTCCAATCCTGCTATGTATACCTTCAGCAAAAAAACAAATTCAGGCTTAATAGACATTCTTGCTTCAGACCTGCTTTATCCAAAACGCTTCTCTCAATTTTATTTCCATTCTAATCGCCGTGTATCCTTGTATAACTCTTCTATAGCCTCTATTATAATCTTCTCTTATGGTTTTTCTTTAGCTCTCTCTACAATATCTGTGTATTTTATGCTATCAAAGGCTGCCTTCATATCCAGAAACATTGCGTACATTTTTCCAATTAGCTGCTTTACTATACCTAATGATTTAGTACGGTGTTTGTGGCTGTTTATATTTTTAAGTATAAAAAATACTATAAAGTATATACCTATATTTGTAAATAAGTCAGAATTATGTTGACGTATGCCAAAGTTACGATGATCAACTTTTTTCTTCAAATGACTCCCTGTATATTTTTGATATATCCTTGTAAGGCATTTTTTCTCCATACAACAACGTAAAAAAATTGTACAGTCGCATTATAATTTTTTTGAGAAAACAAGTATAGATTAAAGAAATGCTCCCTTGTATTATTTTACTAGTAGGATAAATTATCCATTTTATGTATCTCATTCAATGTGGTTTATGCTATTTACAAATACATATGGTTTAAAATACTTTTTCCTTAAATAAAATTAATAAAAGGCCGCGAACACCAAACTGAATCACCCGGTATGTCGATTACCCTTGTATTCTTTCTAAATCATATTTTTCAATATCCTAACAACATTTTCTTCTATTTCCTTGTCCAATCTTTCTTCTTAACAATTCCGTATAAATCTTGCACCCCGCATTTGCAGTACTTATTTCTCCGTAATTTTTGCATTTTTTCTTTTCTTTTTCTTTATAATATGAAGCATATAATAACGTTTTTCAACTCTTCTGGTAATTCTTCTCTTCTCTATGATCTACTTACTACTATTCTCAACTTTTCTCCCATCTTTTCTTCTGTATATTTCCATTGGTCCACTTTCACCTTCTCGTTACATATTGTAACTCTTCTTTCTCTATTTCTCCTTTTCTTTTTATTCTCCTTATTTCCACTCAAATACATCAAATAAAAGAAATCACGAATTTTCTAATAATTAGAATGGCATTATTTGTACGAACATATTACTTAGAAAAATCCCATTTTCTGATTGGCTATAAAAATTGCGTCACCTGGCGGCTATTTTTTGAACTCAAAAATAATTTCTTGACTTATTTACTAATAAATTTTTTATTCTCCAAGTTGTAGGATCTATGGTTACCTAGATATAGCCGGTGTTCATTTTTAGTTGGTCACCCTGTACAATTGACGTAGTTGAACCAACGTAAAATTTACGTATTAGTGGGTAAACAAACGGTTAAAATTTAAAAATTCTATAATAAAGATCATTTTTTAGACACTGTTAAATTAACCTAAAATAATCTACACACATAAAATCGTGACCCGGTTTGTCTGTGTGTGTGCGTCTGTCTGTCTGTATGTTCTTCTTCTTCTCAAATTGTTCAGGAGGTCCAGGCGCTTATCTTAGGCGGAGTCACAAGTTGACCTGACCTTTGACCTCTGACCTGGAACGGTGACTTCACGTCTTTAATTTCCAGGTTTGTCTAGATTAGGTTCAAATGGGTTTGGTTACTAGTTTTTATTAAAATAACAGTTAACTTCTGAACTTTTATCACATGAAATACTTTCAAGAATACTCATACTATAGTATGTACGTATTCTATATATTATTAAGTGTTCGATGTATGAAACTGGTCAGCTGATCAATTCGTTTATTTCTTACACAATTCCTAAATAAAAATATATTTAATCTATGTGGGATCAAACCCACGATCTTCGTCTTATTAGCACGACGCTCTAACAACTAAGCTAATGGGCCTCTTGCCTGTGGTATGTGTTCTGTTTTTATACAAGAAAGATGTCCAACGTTTATCCGAAGATTTACTAAAAAAATATAGTTTGAGAGCTAACTCAGAGCTTTTACCAATACTACTGGGAAAGCCTAAGATTTTTTGGTAAATCAACAATAGCATAAAATTTATAAACAAATTTATAAGTAGGGATAAAAGAATTTTATAGAAACTTTGAAAGATATACATACATAAAAATCTATACCCAAAGTCAAACTAAAATGAAAGTTGGATTCGACTCTGTTGATTTTTAAGAAAAACAAAAAAAACTTCAAATATAATCAAACAAATCTTACAGTTTTTAAGTGTACAATTATATATATCGTACAGAGCAGATTTACTATACGCAGTTGGCTGACAGTAGGTTACAGGTTTACTGTAGGCACCGAATGGACCCATGTTCTTGATGTTTTATTGCAGTTTACCTAACAATCTATTATATCATCAGAAATCAAACAAAATCAACAATGGCCGTCAGTTCCATTAACGTAGATACTTATCAACCGTGTGGCTCACAATATTCGTATTAAAACAAACGAACATACGCAAACAAAAAATTGTATATAACAAAAATAATGCCATAATTATTATTTATGTATAAATGATTATACATATTGATTTGTTAGTAGAACCGTTGATTGAAATATTGTTCAATCAACGGTAGAACATAAAGTTTTTTTGTGATTTCTACCTCAAAAACGCAGCCTGTTGCTTTGAAGAGCAAGCGGTAGATGAAATACTCGCCAAAATTTTGCTAAAAATCCTCTCTACACAAAACAAAAGGTGATTGATTGTCTTAGACGAATCATTAATAATTCTATCGAACCAGTAACGCCAAACATTTTATCAAAGTTTAATTAAATCGAAACAAATTTGTCCTCTTATTTTGACAGTAAAGTATAACTCAACCTATTTAATGGTATATTATTTACAATTTAATTGTACCTCCCTCCCCTTCGTGTCTCGTGTCTAAATTTAACGTTTTGCTACCACGAGTGGTCAGCTTCTTCAGGAGTTCTTCCATCTCCGATTTTTATGTAGACTGATGGATCCAAAAGTCTAGCATCTGATTGTCAAGACCGTCCTAACAGTACCTTACGAAGTATAAATACAAGCTGCGAAACAGAAATTATCAGTAAAACTGGGACTTGTATATTTATTACAATAAGAGAATAAGTGAAAAAAAATGGTACGTCGATGTTTCTGATATGTAATATTGTTGTCCAATTTCGAAATCAGATATAATACCTTTATATCAGTTGTTACGTATGCAACGCTAAAATACGTACGTTGTTACCTATGTTTAATTTTTTTTGTTTAGACCGCGTAAGTGAGTATAGCGTCATAGACATTTTTATCAAATTTTGCCACTAATAATCGAGTGCAAAACGTCGCCAAAAACTAGACATGACGTGGTTTGGCTTTAAAATAACCGTTTCTTCCAAGATTGTCGCCCTTGGCATACAATATTGATAATTTCTACCGGAAGGACAAAGAAATACAATGTGTGACTTAACACAACATTATTGAAAATGTGCATGCGATACGATTCTTTAGAAGAATTTGATGAAAACTTTTAATTGAAAAGGTTGCTTTAGTTAAATAATGTACTGAATGACCAGCATCTGCAATTTGTAGTTTTCTTAAATTATTAAATGATATAACCTTGATTTACTTGTTTAGGTTGGTTTGAGACATTCGTCTTCTTTACATGCGTCAAAAGAAAACAAACAAATAAACAAGAAAATTTTAACATTTTATTTCAAACAATAATTGAAGCAATGTAAAATTGAGGTTTTCCACGGCCGGAGCGTCATTATTAAAACAAAAATGTCTTCCGGGATTGGACCGTGTCGAAAAGGTAACCGTAGTTACGCTGATGAAGTCTTTACGATAGGTGACGAAACGTTAGCAACTACGGTTACCTTTTCGTCACGGTCCAATCTCGAAAGACGTTTTAGTTTCAATAATAATTGAAGCAATTTATACATGAGCGCGTGATCAAAAATACGTACCTACGTTTTTTTAAAAATTAAATACCTTGTGTTTATCAAAATTAAAACGTTAGTTATTTGCGTTTGATACCAACTAAAGTTACTAACATCAACATGAATGACATTAACCTAATTTCTTAATGTGCGTAAAACGTCGGCGAGTTTGATCTTTGCAACACAACCGCAGTCATGTTTAAATTCAGGATTCAGAATCGTATTTAGAAATTTTAATTATAACAATATCAAATTATTATCCGGCAAAGTCAAGCCGAATAAACTTAAGGATTTTGTATCATATGCTTTTAAATAACAAAATATAGCACTATCCTCTAAAGTCTAAAGTTTTCAAAGTGTGGGCATAGTTGTTATACTTGTTACACATGAATGCTTATTTCAAATTCGAATATGACGCCTCTAATATACTCTAAAAACATGGTGACTACCAATACACGAGATGGAATGCGCGTGCCTTCCTCAGTGCTAATACTAAATAAATTTTCTTAAAATTAATACAGCTGCTTCACTGATTTTTATATTATCGTAGGTTCCTTGTTAAAAATCGCTGTGGTAAGTATCATACAGCACTTTACTTATTTGACTGTGGAAACGAAGCAGAGCGTTGCATGTTATGGGAGAATTGTCCATTAACAAAGTTTAAAGAAGAGTTTCTAAGCATTTATAATTTAACGGAAGAATCTCTATTATGCTTTTCTAATTTGAAGAACATTTGAAGTCCTTGCCCTGATTATCGGTTTTTTCATTATTTGTTTGCTATTTCTTTACCCTACTATTGTCGTGATCGATCCATTATATGTCGTCATGCAATGACTGTGCTGTTATATTTTATGTTCTTATTTACCTTCTAATGTTTACATACTCAATCAATATTATTACGTATGAATACTATGGTGGGTAAGGGTTGCATGTTTTGGTTTTAGTGGTTTTTCAAACCAAATGCTTTTATACTGATACTGATCTTCCCGGGCACCATACTTAACACTTACATTAAAATAAAAAATAATGTACCATATCAATAAATAAGTAAATTTCACTTTTATTACGAACTTTCACTTGCAGCAACTTTACGTGGTAATTTCTTCTTGTTTTTATTATTTCAAGCGGTAGCAGTGATTTTAACACATAATTGATGATAGTAACAGAATCATTTTGTGGAATAAATACGTTTACGTAGCAACCGACAGGCCTCCGTCTTGAATATTTTGAGAATCCTCCTAAATTTCGTGTTGCCCATATTTTTATGATAACATAAAGGTCTCTTTGATAATTAATGTTTGCGAAGCCGTTTTCACGGAAATTTTAGGACAAAAAAACAATCAAATTAAATTTTCAAGTTAAATAAAATAGTAGCATCAAACAAAGTTTGTAAAATTCTAAAAATGTTTGATATATTTGTAAAGTTTCGCTGTATGTTTTCGCGTTCTTTGTACTATAATTTTTGGGTTTTTCTTAATTTTCTCGGCTTTCACCACACTTTTTATGATGTCTATAAACTGCTTGTAGTGGATACTTTACACTAACTTGATTGCTTGTTTAGTTTATAGATTTCCTTGGAAGAAAATAAATGTTTGAGACACAGAAACACACACTGAGTTCCATTCCTTTGGTAGTATGGTTGCTCGTTTCAATGTAACACTAAAAATTATCTTATCCTAACGGAATCTTTCTCGATAAATGTCGTAATATCAATATTAAAAATAAACTTTAAAACTAAAATGAACAATATTAATTTCAGGGAAGTAAAATCTATTCAAACAATCAATACGGAGTTATTAAGAAACACAGTTCTACATCCCAATATGTAGTTTTGTTTTTAGATTATATCTTATAGAACTTGATAATATACTTTTACTCAATCTTACACACTTCAAAAATAAGGTAGATGCAATCCAATTAAATTATATAAAAATATTTAGGGGCAAGAGAGAGATCAAGGACCCTCAGTTGACCTTAATAACACAAGTAATAATCAATAAAAAATATCCTTTAGCTTTACTTTCACCCAAAAAAATCTAATTAATTTTGATGTTGCAGAATTATCGGCCAACAAAGTTAAGCAACGTTAGGCGAGGTCAATTATTGGGATGTACACTCATGAAATTTAAAACTTGGACACCACAATTTCTGTAAACAAAAGTTTGCACATTGTGAAGCGGGCTTAAGGGTATCATTTACAATTCTAACAGCAGGTAGTCTCAGCAGGGTTATCTTATAGAAGGACTGTAGAATGAATCATTACACTAAGCACGTTTTAGAAAATAGGTAATTTACGTTGCTTACTTAATTTTTTCTTTAAAGAATATATTTGAAGGTATCGCTAATTAAACACCATAGCTCGATTAATTATCGAATCAAAATTTTGTTTAGGAAATGTTTACAAAATAAAATTAGAAATAATTTTGATTTAAAAACGTCTACAAGCAATAACTTTTAAATTAAATCAAAAACTAAACATGGTTATTTGGGTTGACTGATTATTACTTATTTTTAAATAAATCTAACCTACTAATTATTGTAAGTTATTAAAAAAATCATTAAACTCTCTATTCATAATATTTAGTCCTTACAAAATGTATATTTTATGACGTTTCATTTTTTTGTAGTTAATATAAAAAGTGAAAATAAAAACTAAGGCAATTCTTATTGTCAACGTATATATTTAGTTTTTGACAAGAATTTATTACATAATTATAATTAAGATACCAAGTTATAGTTTAAAATTAAATGAAAACTTTTTTTTAAATAAAGGTATTACTATATAAATAAATATAAGAAATCAATAATGGGTGTGACCTCCATTATTATTGATACATTCTTGGAGGCGTCTGCTCATTGACGCTATCAAGGTATCAATATAATTAATATTAATCGTTTCCCATGCGGTATCAATGGCTGCAATTAGTGCATTACGGTTTACTGGTATAAAATTTGGCCCTTGTTGTCTTCGGATAACAGCAAGTATTCGAGCCCAAACATTTTCGATAATGTTAAAATCTGGGCTTTTGCTGGCCAGGGTAACAGCTCCAAGTTATTTGCTTGTATCCAGTTGCGCACAACCTGCGAAGTATAGGGTCATCATATCCCGATAGTTAATTATCGAATGTTCCAAGAAAATATGTGTAAATAGTAAATGGAATCTACTAACGTAACGTTAAGTCGTTAATTATAGTTACATAACTCTCCTTTCATAAGATATAGTTCATATTAATATGCTTATTGTAAAGCTTCGTACACACCTGAACAACAAACCGAGGAACAAACAGAACAACGAACCGAACGGCAATCGGAACATTAATTTGGACGGTGCTACGTACGAATTTTAGAACAGATTCGCAAGTCCTGATTGTTTCTCCGACATCAAAGAAAATGCGCGCGAATGCGTTTGCAGGTTTGGACGAATCTAAACAAAACGGCGAACAAACTTATGCGGGAGAATTAAATTATTTATTTTTGTCCTCCCTTTTGTGGGTTTGTTGTGTTTTAGGTAATATTATGGAGTTGACAGAAGAAAAATGTTTTAAATTAATCAGTGTTTAAGAATGCAAGAAAAAATGATGTCCCTATTAGCATCATTTGGGCGGGAAATTTCCAAAATAAAAAAAAGCGAAGTAAATTATAATTTTTTACTCTTCTTTGTGCGTAAAAATTTGGTTGGCACTATCTTCTTGTTTTCCGCAATTTTCTCTTCTCAATAATAAATATATATGAACTGAAAACTACTGAAAATAATTATGAGAACAGCACAAACGTTCCGTTTGTTGTTCGGATTGTGAAATCATAAAAGATCGTTTGTCGTTCTGTTTGACTTTCGGTTCGTTGTTATGTTTGTTGCTCGGTTTGTTGTTAGGTGTGTAGAAGCTTTACAACTTAAGCAATTTTTGCGAATAAAGATTAGTTTGTGATGTAATATTAGAAACACAAATTTATATCATATCAAATTTATGACAACTTAAAACCAAGAATGTGTATGTTATTGCTAAAAATTATTAAGGAAAAAGCGCAATTGCAGTGAAATATTTATAATTAGATATTTTCGAAGTTTATAAGTCCTCTATTGTAATCTTAATACTTAAAAGAAAATCCTGTCCATTAGCATTATAAGGAAATGGTTTTTACTTTATGAATAAGTTTCAATAACAATAGAATATCCTTGCTTGTTTAATTTACTTCCTTTGAGTCATATTGCTCTAAGGGTTGTTACATGATCATTAAAGTATGTAATAAATAAACAATTACCTACTGTTTGAGAAGGGGTAGTGTGAACCAATAAATAAAGTAAGAAATGTAAATTCCATTTTAGTTTAAAATTTCAAGTGTTGTGAAAATGCCACCTCATCTCGGTGCTGATTTGAAAGCGCGGATTGTTTCGGAATTAGCGGTGGGCCGTAGCGTGCGTGAAATTTCACGTATGTTAGATATACCAAAAAGCACCGTAGGGCATTACCGAGTAAAATGGAATCTTGAACACACTTTGGAAAGAGCCATCGGAAGTGGTAGACCTAAAGTATCTACACGTGCTCAAGATCTCGAGTTGTTTCATTACGTAACAGAACAACCATTTGCTACATACTCAGGGCTATAGCAGATACACATTTTCCCGGATGCCGTATAACTGCAAAAAGATTAAAGGAGATGGGAATAAAGAAGTATAATGCTGCTGCGAAAGAAGTTCTCAGTGACGAAAATATGAGACGTCGTCTGGAATTTGCAAGGCGATATGTGAACGAACCTTTGGAATTTTGGAATCGAGTGATTTTTAGCGACGAAAAAACGTTCAATAGCCGCAACGATGGACCACTAAAAGTTTTTAGAATGGAAGGAACTCGTTACGAAAATAATCACATATGTCCTAAAAACGAAGTGGTTATTTTTCTGTGAATGTGGGTTGGGTTAGCGCGCGGGTCCAGGAGTTTGTTGGGCTATCGATGGACGTCTTGATTCTGCTGCGTATTTAGATATTTTGAAACTATTATGAAACCTTCAGTCGAAGTGTTTTATCCAGACGAAGATTATATTTTCCAACAAGTAAGTATTCTTATTTTACTATACTTTCTCCAAACAATTGTTCGGGATCATTTTCATAATGTATTTTTGTTGTTAAAGGACAACGCCCCTATTCATACTTCGCGGGTTGTGCGCAATTGGATACGAGAAAATAACTTGGAGCTGTTACCCTGGCCAGCAAAAGCCCAGATTTTAACATTATCGAAAATGTTTGGGCTCGAATACTTGCTGTTATCCGAAGACAACAAGGGCCAAATTTTATACCAGTAAACCGTAATGCACTAATTGCAGCCATTGATACCGCATGGGAAACGATTAATATTAATTATATTGATACCTTGATAGCGTCAATGAGCAGACGCCTCCAAGAATGTATCAATAATAATGGAGGTCACACCCATTATTGATTTCTTATATTTATTTATATAGTAATACCTTTATTTAAAAAAAAGTTTTCATTTAATTTTAAACTATAACTTGGTATCTTAATTATAATTATGTAATAAATTCTTGTCAAAAACTAAATATATACGTTGACAATAAGAATTGCCTTAGTTTTTATTTTCATTTTTATATTAACTACAAAAAAATGAAACGTCATAAAATATACATTTTGTAAGGACTAAATATTATGAATAGAGAGTTTAATGATTTTTTTAATAACTTACAATAATTAGTAGGTTAGATTTATTTAAAATAAGTAATAATCAGTCAACCCAAATAACCATGTTTAGTTTTTGATTTAATTTAAAAGTTATTGCTTGTAGACGTTTTTTAAATCAAAATTATTTCTAATTTTATTTTGTAAACATTTCCTAAACAAAATTTTGATTCGATAATTAATCGAGCTATGGTGTTTAATTAGCGATACCTTCAAATATATTCTTTAAAGAAAAAATTAAGTAAGCAACGTAAATTACCTATTTTCTAAAACGTGCTTAGTGTAATGATTCATTCTACAGTCCTTCTATAAGATAACCCCTGCTGAGACTACCTGCTGTTAGAATTGTAAATGATACCCTTAAGCCCGCTTCACAATGTGCAAACTTTTGTTTACAGAAATTGTGGTGTCCAAGTTTTAAATTTCATGAGTGTACATCCCAATAATTGACCTCGCCTAACGTTGCTTAACTTTGTTGGCCGATAATTCTGCAACATCAAAATTAATTAGATTTTTTTGGGTGAAAGTAAAGCTAAAGAATATTTTTTATTGATTATTGCTTGTGCTATTAAGGTCAACTGAGGGTCTTTGGTTACATAAAAGACCGACGTTTCGCCCACAACTGCGAGGGCTTGTGAGCAAAACGTCGGCCTTTTATTGTAACCCAAGACTGTTATTTTCGACATTTATAAATGGATACTTCTGTTGCAAAGTAATATTGAAAGAACACTTGCGTTTAGGCATTGTTGTTTAACAAATCACTGCGTTGCGTTTGCGTACGATACTCGTTTGTCCAACTTCAACTAAACTAAAACAAAACATTGCAGCCGTTGACGGAAGACGGAACATCGGTAAGCGCGGGCGGCACTGCAATGTTTTGTTTTAGTTTAGTTCAAGATGGACCAAAACGAGTATCGTACGCAACGCAACGCAGTGATTTGTTAAACAACAATAATGCCTAAACTAATATTAATATTACTAATATTGGTTTACAACGGAAGTATCTATTTATAAAACAAAGAATAGATGGTACCGCAGACGTTACGCGTGAAATGTGTCGTACTGGTTTTAATGTTAAACATGGTGGTGCCAGTGATATAGAACTCCATTTAAAATCAGAAAACACAGGCTTGCCGGTCAAGCTGCTGCTGCAAGCTCGTCAATGTTTAGTTTTTAAAGAGAACCGATTTGCCGACTTCAAGGATTTGGATATAGCTGCAGCTGAGGGTACTTGGGCGTTTCACACCTTGCAACATAATTACAGTTTTCGTTCAAATGACTGTTCTTCTTGTTTAATTCAAGCATGTTTGAGCAAAAATTTAGATATGCACGATTACAAAGCCTCAAGTTATTGTGGTAAATGTGCTGTCAACTATGGCAACCGAAGATTTAAAAGAGCATTTTCTCAAAGCCCACTGCATAACTTTATTAACACATGCTTTAAATCAAGGCTCAATCAAATTATTCCCAGTTTTGATTCGGTATTTTTTGCCATATGAAGGCGTGAAAGTCAAGTTTTTAGAGTTTCGGGAGCAGCCAGGCGAAACATATCGCATATAATTGTCGATTATTTAAAGGAAGTATTGTCTGTCAATGACTTGAATAAAAAATTGTGGTGTTTTGTGGAGACAACATGAACTGTAATTTCGGAGAAAAGAATAGGAAAGGAAATAATAATGTTTACTCAAAATTGAACGTATCACTCGGCAGACAGCTTATTGAATTGAATGTGGAGCCCAAATAGTCCACAACGTTATCAAAACTGCAGCTGATTCTCTTCCTGTTGACTACGAATGCATCATAGTGAAAATTTACTCATTTTCTACATTTATAGCGTTCGAGTGGAAGCTTTGAAAGAGTTTTGTGATTCTACTGAGACAGAGTATCACAAACTGCTGGGTTACAGTAAAACAAGGTGGCTTGCGTTAATGCCCGCGATTAAGAGAGTTATAAAAATGTTTCAGCCGTTGAAAAACTATTTTCTGAGTATCGACAAATGCCCAAATATTTTAAAGACGTTTTTCAATAATCCCAGCTCAGAATTATGGTTATATTTTTGCACGCACAAGCAGCGACATTTCATGAAGCTGTGTTGAAAATCGAAGGGCAAAATGTGTCGGCCATAGAGTCAACCAAGGTAATTAATCGTCTCCGAGATAACGTGGCAGTAAAAGAGAATACGATTTTTCTTCCCCACATCGTCCGTAACCTCCTTGTAAAATTACAAGAAAGCGAAGCTACTGTTGACCAGCAGAATGTAAAAACTGCTGTAACCGAGTTTTATAAAACAAGCAAAGAATACTTGAAGCAGTGGTGTCAATTCAACACAGAACTGGAAGTGTTTGAATGGGCAAACTTAACAAAGGTGCCTACGTGGGAAGAGGTGCAGAAAGTGATGGATTTATTGATCACGCAAGGGTTTATTAGTAGCAGCCAAGATGCGAAAGTCTTTGATGAGTTTACATTTATTTCCAACTATGCAGACTGATGAAAAAATCTCTGGTTGGAATGCCGAGATTGTATCTACTGAAACCGTTGGTTCGAATTATTCCAGCACTTCTGTACTAACAACCTTCATTTAACAAACTTTTCCATAATTATTGAGTACGTTATGTGTCTGCTTGGTAGTAACGCACTAGTCGAAAGAGTTTTTCCCAAATGAACAAAATATGGACCAGTGACAAAACACAGTTAAGTGTCGCAGTACTGAAAGCTATTCTGATTACAAAAATAAATATTAATAAATCATGTACTGAGTTACACACGGATCTAAAACCAAGACCCGATATTTTTAAAAAAATATGTTCGGTCGACAAATACAAAAATACGACTTAGAAGTCATCCTACTACTCGGGGGCTTAGTTAGTAAGTCATGCCAACTTAACTATTAGTGTTTAGAGCTTTGATTATTTTGTGTTATTCTATCTTCTATAATGAAATACTTGTAAAACACTAACATTTTTTTTATTATATATTTCCGCAGATGTGTCACGGTCTGACAAAATAAATAAATGGTCACGTTATAAGTTATGATTACTATTTTTTATTATTTTGTAGTTTTTACATTTTTTGTTGTATAGAAAATAAAGTACTTACAACAGACGTACAAAATCTAACCTAAAGACTAAATCTTTTTCTAATTTTTTTTTAGGAGTTATGTTAAATGTAGGGTAGAGGTCAATTACTAGACCTATTAATAGAACGAAAATCAATAAAAAATATCTTTACCTTTTTACTAATACTTTTATCTGAAATTCATCATAATAATAAAATTAAATTAAACTTTTAGTTAATTTTAGCGTTTATTCTCTTGTACAAAACTTTATAATTAAATTGTTACTTTACTACACAAATAGTTTCACCAAATTATATCCAGCAGATTTAACAAATTGATCAATTGAAAAAGTAATAATTTTAAAATTAAGATAAACGAACGATAAAAAATAAAAACATTATTCTGATTCAGTTCGGTTTCCGGCGCAACATGTTCCAAACAAACTACCGGAACCCATAAGAAATCGTTGATACCCGCCCATGCTTTTAGCCGTAGTTAAAATGTTTGTGTTGCATTCATTGTCTATGGTTGCATTGCAATGAAAAGGGGGTAGAAATAGGTACCTAATTATCAATAAATTTTTGTCGCCAAAAATTAAAACCTAAACCCAAATATTACGATGGCAATTTAGTTAATTAATAAATAAGTGAGCGTAAAAATGGTGAAGTTAATTTTTTGAAAAATGGTTAGTCAAGAATTTACTGTATCTAGCATTGATAGAATTATGATTACTCTTTATGTGATATTTGTATTAATTGTCGTTTGTAAGTCTGAATTTGATGGATATTGCGCTTCCTACAATGGAAAAATCTGTAGCAGTTACCTGAAAAACACCGGGTTTGTTTGGTATAGTAGTACAGGTGGTTGGCTCAACGAGCAAATCACCACCAAGTTATGGGATGAGATGATTGCTGGATTAAAGGAACCATGTCGCAGTGCAGCTGAGGTGGGTTACATTATTCTTGTGGCAGCTCATATAATCTTTATTGTAGTTATTGTTGTGTTTTGTATGCATTTCCTAAATGTTGGATTCAAAACAATAGGGAAGTTGGTTTGCCATTGTGTTATGAAGATTGTATTGCTGTTAAACAACAGTTTTGCCACACGGACTGGGCACTAATTGAAGATAACAAGCAACGCAAAATTACTTTTAAGTCTAAAGGTCATTTCCAACTTCCGGATTGTGATGCTTTGCCTAAGTATAAGATGCAGAATGGCACTAAAACTTGTTCCTATGCTGGCTTAACTGAAATGAAGACTGGAGAAATAACATGTAGGTAGATTAACTTTTTATTATGGGAAAGTTTTCCTACTTTAGAAACGTTCATAATTGTTTTAAAAACCTAGAAATCATTTAATTTTACTTTAGGGTACCCTTCTTAAGAGATCGTACATTATTGAGTTCCTTCTAAGGGAGCAATCTATGTGGCTAGGCATGAGAAATTTGATACAGTATAAGAAATTAAAACAAAATTAACGTTGTTGGACAATACATATAATTCAGTTATGAGGTATAAAAATGAAGTATAACTAGTTTCCGCTTTTAAAATTGTTGAGGTTCAAACTATTTATACCCTCTAGTGAAGAACTTAGTTTTTTAAAATAAGAGTTTTTCAAAAACTAAATTTATATTTGACTGAATGATAACAGTACCTTTTCCCACAGCTTTAATGATATCACCATTAGCCGTAATTATAGAGTGGGCCTCTTCAAATGGTTGAAATGTTTCGAATAGGTTACTTTTGTTGCAAATGTGAGTCGTTACCCACCAACTGTCGTTATCAGCTTCTGCGCTAAATACAGAACTATTTACAGCTACTAAAGTAATATTTACACTATTTATATCTTCTTTACCGCTTTTCTTAGGAGGTTTGCCACTTGCTTTCCATTTTGAACACTGTTTTACCTTGTGACCTTCTTTCTTACAATAATTGCATATAAACTTTTTTGGTTTTTCACTATACTTGTATTTGCTCGTTGTAAAGCTAGCACTTCATGATTATCCTCATTTTATTTGTCAGAGCTTTTTCGTATGCACAAAGTTGATTCGTCAAAGTATCTAACGTGCGATTTGGCTTTAGCATCAACATCCAACTCGACTTAAATGAAGTAATCTTCTGAAAGTGTCTCTAAAATCTTGCAAATCAGCAGTAATTCAGGTAACTCGCATTTACAGGTAATAACGGATACGACTTTTTTCCTTGGATATTTTAATTTGCAATTCGGTCTACAAATTCTTCATTTTGAAGTATGCATTGCAACGTCATCATCGGAATGCTTCTTGTAACTAAAGAATTGCATACATAAATCGTAGGTTTTGTCTTCTACACTGCCATCATATAAATTGTGAAGTTCTAACCATTCTCTCGCTGAGTTAAATCTTATTACTTTCTGAAGCGTTTCTTGAGTCATGTTAACAGTTAATACAAGCAAAGCATTAGTATCTGCCTGTGTACTGGTCTTTTTGTGCAGGAGTTGCTTCTGCAGCCAAAGGTGAAGGTAACATTAATTTACCTTTCGACATATGTAGCACCGGAATCCTCCTATACAAAATCGGATCTTCCATGTCGACCAATAACTCTTTCCTTCTAGCAATCCAATATGCACCTTACTAGCATCCATTTTTCAAATGTGAATCTGAAAGATAGTTTTATTACTTTTAGAATAGATTTTTTGATCCAAATTTCTTCATGACTCAAAAAAACTTATATTCTTAGCTTCTACTACTGGGAACCACGTTCTCCTACCATGTTGACATTTATTCCAAGTTCTCGATGCAAGGTTTTCCTTACATGTCTTTTATTTTGATGACACAGCCTTTCGTGGTACACTTGAGTAAATTTTCTGTCTCTGTTACATTGATTTGATTAGCATCTTTCTCAGGATAGATATTTTCAACTTTCAATTTGAACAGACGTTTGTGGATCTTTTGAAAGAACACAAGCAGGAAATCGATATTTGTATTATTTAAAGACGATTTTAGCAGATACCGTTATGTATTCTTTATAAAGGAAAAGTCAGAAGTTGTGGACAAATTGAAAATCGTCCTAGCTGAAATAAAAGTTGTCAAAACATTCTTAAGTGACAACAGAGGTGAATTTTTGAGTAAGCAAGTGGTTCAAGTTTTAAAAGAGTATGGTATAACACATAGAAGAACTATGCCATATACGCCACAACAAAATGGTTGTTCCGAAAGAGAGAATCGCACTCTGGTGGAAACTGCTAGGTCGTTAATGCACTCTGGTGAATGTTTACCTCAGTCATTGTGGGCAGAACGAATCACACAGCAGCTTACATTCTAAATCATTCAGGAGTTTCTAGTGTTGAAAATAAGTCACCATATGAAGTATGGTTTCAGAAAAACCAAGTTTGAAACACTTGAGAATCATTGGAAGCATATGCTATCATATTCCTGAACCGCGTCGAAAGAAGATGGAAAAGAAACCCGAAAAAGAATTTTAGTTGGTTATGATAACGACGGCGGGTATCGCATTTGGTCAAGTGAATCCAAGAAATTAATTCGATCACGTAACGTAATATTCCATGAAAGAATTACGTTCAGATCCATTGAGCTTAGGCAAATTCCAAATCCTGAGGAAAATGTAAGTTCTAAAAGTGATGATGATGACGACAATGATCAGGAAGGAACTGTTGTGCAAGATGATACAGAATGTTCAGATGATACCAATGTAAATAGTAGTAATAGAAATTTAAGACCTCGCGAAAATATAAATAAGCCTGTAAGATTTGAAGATTATGTCATGTCAGTAGTGTCCGAAATACTTAACACAAAAGAACCAGAGACTTACCAAGAAGCAATCAGTGGTAAAGAAAAAGTACAGTTATGAATAAGGAAATAGAATCACTTAGTCATAATAACACATGGGTTCTTGAAGATTTGCCTCAAGGTAAGAAAACGATTCCGTGTAAGTGGGTTTACAAAATAAAAAAGAAACCCAGATGGTTCTGTGGACACGTTTAAAGGCTATTCACAGAAGAAGGGCATCGACTATGATCAAAATTTCAGTCCTGTGGCGAAATCTAGTACGATTAGAGTAGTTTGAGCATTGCTGCAACTTAAAATATTAAGTTGACACAGTTCAACGTATGTAAAACGTTCCTGTATGGTGAACTCGATGAAGAAGTGTTCATGTCTCAGCCAGAAGGATACAAGGATGGTAGAAATCGAGTTTGTTGTCTTCTTCGAAGTCTCTATGGGCTGAAGCAAGCGCCCCGCTGCTATAATACCAGATTTGTACATTTTTAGATAAGCTTAATTTTAAGAAAAGCAAAGCTGACCCTTGTATTTTCATAAAGAAGCAAGGGTAGACATCCTTTTGTTAGTTATATACAGCGTCATCCCCAAAGTCCGCACCAAATGGGATACTTATTTATTATGGATTTTCGATAAAAAGTTATTCTTTATAAAAGTTTATGCATCCCCTAAAACTAAAAATACATCAACAAAATGTGGCGAAAGACGCGTAATATACGAGGTGCATTCGAAAATGTAATTTTGAGTCAAGAGTAAGTGCCCTTATTTCAGTAAATATTAAAACATTTTATTTGAAAAAGTTGTTCATCATTAAAAATACATCAAGATTTGAAGTCATGGCCATCTAGGAGAAATTTTAGTTTTTCCCAATTCTTTCAAAATGGTGGCTATAAGAAAAAGATTTGCTTTAAATGATAATTAAACGATATATTGTATACAACAGTTTATTTAAAAGAGCTTGTAGTTTACAAATTGCCCAATTATTGTGCTAATTAAAGTCAATTTTTTTTATTCATTAGAAAAAACTTCAGAATTTTTGGTGCAAAGTTCTTTTGATTTTTTCTTGACACCAAAATTGCTCAAAACAAGTCAGTATCTTAACAAGAATATTATTTTCAATAATATTGAGGGGTACACACATCCAAATTAAATTACATCTCAGTATGATGTCAATCCCGTAACATGCACAGTTAAAATTTCTCCTAGATGACCATGATTTCAAATCTTGATGTTTTTTTAATGAAGAACAACTTTCTCAAATAAATTTTTGATATTTACTGAAATAAGGGCACTTTACTCTTGACTCAAAATCAAATTTTGAATGCACCTCGTATATTGCGCGTCTTTCGCCACATTGTGTTGGTGCATTTTAGGTTTAAAGATGCACAAACTTTTATAAAATAACTTTGATGAAAAACCTAATAAAGAAGTTTCCCATTTAGTGCAGACTTTGGGGATGACGCTGTATAAGTTGAGACGGTCTAATAGCTTGCAACAACGACGAGATGAAGAATTTCTTCATCTCAGAACTACAAAAAGAATTTAAAATTTCGGTCAAAGCCTGCAAACTACTATTTAGGACTAGAA
This sequence comes from Abscondita cerata, assembly GCA_030710515.1. Lineage (NCBI taxonomy): Eukaryota > Metazoa > Arthropoda > Insecta > Coleoptera > Lampyridae > Abscondita > Abscondita cerata. The sequence goes on from JALBCR010001054.1 coordinate 196,791, forward strand.
ATAGAAACTTTAAAGACGGATCTATACGAGTCAGTCAAGAAGCGTATACAAGAAAAGTTTTAGGACGTTTTAGGTATGGCTGATTGCCATCAGTTTCGACCCCAATTTTGAAAGAGAGTATTGAAGTAGGGAAGGAATCACAAGTCGAAGAAACTACTGTAGAATTTCCGTACAGACAAGCAGTCGGTGCTTAAACATTTCTCATGACTGGCACTCGGCCTGATATCGCTTATGCTGTTGGAGTCGTTTCAAGAAATTTAGAAAATCCCACTTCAGTAGATGTTATTGAAAGTCAAACATATCTTTCTCTATTTAAGAGGTACACTTGATTTTGGAATTGTGTACAAAACAGGACACAAAATACATAATTGAAGGTTAAATCAAATTTTGATAATGATGTCGATAATATTTATTTTTTAATTCAATATATTCTACATTAAATTCTAAGTTGATTTGCAAAAAATAATATGTGCATATCTCTAGTTTATTTATAAATTAAACAATACAGAAGACAGAAATTTTTTTCAAATTTTGATAATGTCGATAATAATTAATTTTTGTTTAATTCAATATATTCTACAGTAAATTCTAAGTTGTTTTGCAAAAAATAAGATGTGCAATGTGCATATCTCTTAATTTATTTACAAGTTCATGCCGATAATAATGCATGAAATTGTAAGTTGATTGCACAAAATGGAGATGTGCATTGTTCTAGTTATTTATAAACAAATATACAATACAGAAAACGACATTATGCTCACATATTCACACATTTTTTTCAAATTTTAATAATGATGTCGATAATAATAAAAATTTTATTCTACATTAAATTCTAAGTTATATTGCAAAAAAATGAGATGTCCATATCTCTAGTTTGTTTATAAATAGATAAACAATACAGAAAACGACATTGCGCGCACATGTAGACACGTTTTTTGAAATTTTGATAATGATGTCGGTAATAGTTTAAATTTTTTAATTCAATATATTCTACAGTACATTCTAAGTTGTATTGCAAAAAAATTGAGATGTCCATATCTCTGGTTTATTTATAAACAAAATAATTAACTCTTTTTTAATTCAATGTATTCTACATTAAATTCTAAGTTAACTTGCAAAAAAATTGGAATTTGCATATTCTTAGTTTATTTTTCAATAAATAAACAATACAGAAAACTATGTTAAAAAGTTGTGATAAATAAATCTTAAGATATAACAAAAACGTATGGTAAAACGATGTATTTCTGGTAGGGGACGATTGAAATGTAAAGAACCTGTCACGTGAATCAATCTGCAACACAAATCATAAAAATATACCTTACTATAAATGTATTTATTAAACTAGGGTATAATTTGAATAACACTACAAACAGAAATTACGAAATACACTTCGTTGTTGCCCTTAATGTGAACAGTAGACTCGTCCGTTTCATTTTCGTTCACGGCGCAGGTCACGTGACAGGTTCTTTATCATTTCAATCGTCCCCTATTACTTATTCTGGCTTGATAAATTTAATGTAATCTAGGATGCACTGACATGAAATATTTGACACAGAATGTCAGAGGGAGTTGGTATTCATAAAATTACAATAAAATGTTTAGAAAAAAAAAATTGTGGATATGTCGAAGCTACAGTAGATTGAATTAAAATTAAATTATGTTTGTTTCTGTATAAATATGTTATGGTTGTTTACTAAATATTCTTTGTATGGATTTTCCTATTTCTAAAATAAATAATTATTATGCATTCATTACGCATTTAAATTGCAAGATTATTCAAAAAAGGGATACATTCAGTATTGAAATTTATAACTGCAAATGTTTATAATGTAAAACATAAAAAATCACCAAACCTGAATTTTATGCTAAATAACTGTAATTTCATATTTTGACATAACTTTTAATTTAAACAACATTCTTCTGTATTGTAAAAGTAATGGTACTTTACTCTGAAGAAAATTCATATTTTTCACAAACCTCATGCACAACATTTTATCAAGAATAACATTTAATAAACTTATTAGAAGTACAAATCATATATAGTCACTAGATACCTTATTAAGTAGTTCTCATCCTTCTTATCATACCTATCCCTACATCATGAATGCTCTCAGGTTTACCTACCCTTGCCGTTTAAATATCTTCACTAGACTTTTTTAATTTTAAATGTTAAATAACTTCTTCTTCAAGTCGCATATCCGTTACCAGACGTCGCTGCACCTCTCTCATGTATATGTGTTGTGCATGACAGTAGACATAGGACCTACAGTTTACCACCGATTCCGAACGGCTTAAAATTGAGAGGTTTACTAGGCAATTATACTATCACTGGTTTGTCATTGGTTTGCGAGAGAGTACGGCTGAAAAATTCGATATTTCCACGGGGAATCGAACCCGAGGTATCTGCTTAGCTATTTATAGGCACTATCAAATCCAAATTTAAGATCTTAAATGGAACTATCTCACTTATGGTACATGATATTGTTGAAAATTTTTCACGGGAAATTCGTCAAAATGAAGATTATAGATCGAGCTTGATTGTATGCGGCGGTAACGCGTATACATCTTAATAAATTAGTAACCTTTGCTACAAAAAGTGTAACTTTTTATTCTTTAAGATGTTGTTGGTAATTGTTATATTATGTGTTGCCGAAATTTCAAAAAAATTATTCACACGAAATCGAGTTAAAACTTGAGTGTTTTGTTATAAACATTTATCTTAGTTATTAAAGGAAGATTTGCCAAAATGGTGATATACGCAAATATGTCTAGCAGTGGTACATTAATATTTTATTGCATATACCTCGATATAGATTCTTCAAATTGTACATAATAACAATCTCAGTATTTAAAATCGACGGAAAAATTTCGGTAATTGCTTACTGATGTCCCTATATCTTGGTACCTGCATTGACTATTAAATAATATTACGTGTGCAGTGCACCTTTCATAAATCCATCACTCAATGGTGGAATCCAATTAGACTATAGCGATTTAATTAGTTAGATATGAGTCTATACTTTTTACTTCCATAAAGGTGGAGATGATTGTCTACAACACAAGTTCCAAATATGTCACTGTCAGGGAGTGCGTTGTCTGCATTTATCTCCAACTCTTTTTCTTCTTCCATATACATTTTTCATTTGTTTACATGAATTTTGCATTGTTAGTAATTTCGTTATTTTCCATTATTAGATGACTGCATAAAAAGATAGAGGACGTTTTTATCAAGGTAAACTGAATAAGACCAAAGACGGGTTAGACTGCCAACGATGGGATGTACAAACGCCTCACTACCACGTCCGCCCACCAAACGTATTTCCTGAAATTCAAGATGCGAAAACTATTGTCGTAATGCTGGCGCAGAGGAACACGTGCCTTGGTGTTTCACGACAAATGCTTCTATAAGATGGCAATACTGTGACATTCCTCAATGTGTAGACGCAGTAGTGAGGAAGAACCATTCATGACTCCGAAGGTTTTATTTATTGTATGCGGAGTCGGGTTACTGTTTATTGTGTTCGTGTTACTGTTATATTTGGTATGTCATAAACTTCACAAGAGACGAAGCGGTTACGATCGCACCGGTACCGAAGTAACAATAGATTTAGATAAACTACCAAGTAATATGTCATATCACAGGTGGGTATGCACCAGCACTCTTTCGTTGTTTTAATGTTTTGGATTCGTAGAACTGGTGTAACATTAAATCCAAAGTTGGAACAGTTTGAGTATCCGCGAAACGACATCATATACATACGCGATTTGGGACAGGGTGCTTTTGGTAGAGTCTTCCAAGCCAAAGCCCCAGGTCTAGTTCCAGGCGAAGATTTTACTGTTGTCGCGGTTAAGATGTTGAAGGAAGAAGCATCTGAAGATCTGCAAGAAGATTTTGAAAAAGAAGCGTGTTTACTATCGGAATTCGATCATCCCAACATCGTGAAATTGCTGGGGGTATGCGCTATGGGACGTCCCATGTGTTTGTTATTTGAGTATATGGGTAGAGGGATTTAAACAGATTTTTAAGGTATTCCAGTTTGTACGAATTTCTCCATGTATTATTATTATTATTTTGTAGGCAATGTTCTCCCGGAACCACATCAGACCTGTCAGAACTGGAAGAAGGTCGCGATAATCAACTAACTCATTTAGATTTATTGAACATTGCTCTACAAATTGCTTCAGGTATGGTTTATTTATCTGACAGGAAGTTCGTACACAGAGATCTAGCGACGAGAAATTGTCTAATAAACGATGGTATGGTAGTTAAAATAGCGGACTTTGGATTGTCGCAAAAGATCTACTTACAAGTATGTCTTCGTACACATTAACCCGGTTATTAAATTTTATCTTTTTAGGATTACTACAAAGGTGACGAGCACGATGCTATACCGGTGCGATGGATGCCTTTAGAAAGTATTTTATATAACAAGTACACCGCGGAATCTGACGTATGGGCGTTTGGCGTTTGTTTATGGGAAATATTTTCCTTCGCTTTGCAACCCTATTTTGGAATGACCCACGAAGAAGTTGTGCGTTTTCTGAAAGCGGAGAACGTACTGTCCTGTCCGGATAATATACCCGGTCTGGTGTATGAGTTGATGAGACAATGTTGGCAGCAAAAAGCCTGCTAATAGGCCTAGTTTTCGGACAATACATTGCACAATTACCACAATTTTTAATAATATGCAACCCGTTGTTCCTTTATATTAATTGTTTTACGTTCCATCTTTTTTAATTTTTATTGACGAAATAATTTTCTTTATTTTTTGTAATTTTTTTTTGTTCGAATATTATTATTAATTTACTCTTTTGAAATTACGTTTTACGCTAGGGTAAAGTCAACATCGAAAGACACCAAGCTGCGCGAAAAACGTGACGTCAGAGTGTAAAGCCCAACTCAAAAATATACACTTATAATAAAATAAAATTAGGATAACTACAGTGCGTTTCTGAAAATGGGGGGCCACTTTTCTATTAGACTTAATATATGGCGTCACAGGTGCCGCAGATTAGAGATTTTGCATGTGGCAACGCTGCCATTTCTTGTATCTAAAATGTAAATGAAGTTACGTAGCTGCTTCCATAGGGACCTGTTTTTCAATTACTACTCAAATATATACCTTGATACTACATGCCAGCTCATAGGGTCATTTGGTCAATGACTTCCCAAAAATTTTGACTATATAAAAAACTATTAATTATTACGTGTTTTAATAAAATAGGTAATTTACTTGCAAAAGTCAGCAAAATTTATCGGCCGTCGTTCGTAATTCATCCTTCTCAACCTTGGGCTGGCGGTGCGAGTTGTCCTCATTGAATTAGATCTACTCGGAAAAAGTGCAGCGAGCGAATAAACGCGAACGTCCAAAGCAATAATCAACTTTGGGTCATAAGCCGGGTCCGCCAGTTTACGTTGGCTTCGAATAGAGTGGTACATCTACGCTCGATTTTTGATTCGATTTTCATGTTTTAAATCAATTTAAGAATTTATATTGATATTTTTACTGTTGTGTTGTTTTGTAAAATACTATTTTTTGGTTCGCGTGTGCATACGCTATTATAGAAAATGTCGGTAGTGCAGAAAATTAAACAACTAAAAAGTGCTAACAAACTTAATTTTACAAAATTAGTTAGGGTTCAAGGCAAATGGTCGTCCTTTGCCAGAACTAAGTTACGACAAACTAGCTAAAGACAAAAATAAAGATGTTTATCGAAACTTAGCTGACTGGATATGTGGTTGTAAAGTGTCAAACGTATTTTACTGTTTTGTTTGTTTATTATTTTCTAAAGACTCTTCAGACTCGCTATGGTGCAAATCCGGTGTAAGCGATTTAAAACATTTGAAAGAAAATAAAAAAACATGCTTAGTCTGCATGAAATGCTGGGTAAATTTGCAACCGTAGGAAATGTTGATATTCGTACACAGCTAGACAATGCTTATAGAAAATCCCTTAGAGATTTTAATGAAATGTTTCGAAAAATCGCTATATTTTGAACAAAATTGTAGATTGTATAAATTTTGCGGTGCATTTGAGTTATTTATATTTTTTAATTTTTGACCTCTCAGTATGATTGACTACGAGCCGCAACTGCAAGAGAAATCCAGTGAATTCTTACCAAACAACGACATCTGTTGAAAATTGTAAAAGTGGTCCCTATTTTCACAAGCACTGTAATACACAAATTTGTTACGTCCGCAAAAAGATTTGCCAGAACTTATGTTTTTTAGGCGTATAATAGTAAATAAATGTGTTTCTGCGCTGGTGTCTTAAGGTTTTGATCGAACTCTAGTAACTTTGTTGACATTTTTATTACTGTCAATGTTGGTTGTGAAAGAGTCGTTTTTCATCTTTAAAATTTTATATTCAATTTTTAATTAATTTTGATCCTGTGAAATTGACGCTATAGTATGAACGTTTGTGAGTTTATGTCTCGTAGTTTATATGATCGTCAAAGAGTGTTCTCTATATTTATATACATACATATTTATTAATAAAATCAAATAGAAACCGAAACTGGTTTTTTTCGTGAAAAATGATACATCTACAGGTTCTACGGTATAGGACGTTTTGGCGCCGCCGTTTCGGTGTTTTTGGACTTCTTTTGTTTTTGTAATAAATCAGAATTTAAAGATTAGCATAATAGCCTTTCTGGGATTTATGTTACACAGGGTGGGCCACGCTCAATGGGACGGAGCTTACTGGGAAAACAGAAAAATTTATTTGGCAGGAGTACGTAGGTTAGTGACGGCTACTTTTCTAAGTTAGTCAGATATAAATCGCGGGCAATCCAAAAGCGTGCTATATCAATGTTACGTTTTTTAAATGCAACACCCTGTATTTTTATGTATTGTTGAACTATACTGAACAAAATAAATGTCTACTTTATTAACGTTTCTCTATACCCATTCTTTATAGTTATCGATTTAAATGACTTTGTGAAATTATTATGGTTGAAATACATTCATTACACTTAATCACCAAAAAATTAAATAACCGTTTTGGCTATTAATTCCCATGGGGTGGCCGAATTATTGTAACATAAAGTTTATTTACAGGGTGTTGCTAATTTAGAGTTTCATGCAACACAATATTTGATACTACTACTACGTTATTCTAAGCATAGTAAAGTAATACAAATAAGTCCGAAGTGGATATTGGTATAAAAGAGCTGTGTAATGATTTGAAACGGAATTGTTTAACCCTTTTATTACAATAGTAAAATACAGGGTGTCCCATTTAGAATAACGTAGTAATTTGTATAAAATATTGTATTGTCATGATACCCTAAAATAAACAACACTCAGTAGATAAACTTTATATTACAATAATTCGTCATCAGATGGTCCCCTAATTGGGAATTAATAGACAAAAATGCGTTAGCTAATTTTTTGACGATTAAGTGTAATAGAAAGTATTTAAACCATACTAATTTCGCAAACAAATTCATTTAAATCGATAACTATAAAGAATGCGTATAGGGAAGCCTTAATAAAGTGACATTATTTTGTTCAGTGTTCCATTAAAAAAACATAACTTTGATATAGCACGCTTTTTTGTTCAGTATACTTCAACAATACATAAAAATACAGGGTGTTGCATTTAAAAAACGTAACATTGATATAGCACGCTTTTTTGGAACACTCTGTATATGTCTGACTAATTTAGAAAAGTAGCCGTCACTAACCTACCTACTCTGCCAAATAATCCTTTTTCTATATCATTTTCGTTTTTCTCAGTAAAGCTCGTCCCGTTGAGCGTGGCCCATCCTAGTACCCATCTGTGAAAAATTCAATTAGGAATTAACACAAACTTTTCTTTCCATAAGATATAATAAAGTTTAAATATTACTTGCACTATTGATACAATTTCATGCTTTAATACAAAAGTCCTAGAGCTGAAATGTTTTGGTGCCAAAATGTCTCATTCCGATATAAATTATGTTAGGTTAGTGTTTTTATTTAAACTATGGGGGGTGTTCAGTACTCCATTATCAACAAAAACATCATGTTCTGAAGAATCACAAGGTTGATTTTCGGACATGGTCATTAAGATCATTTTTTCAAAAAAACTCATCGACATATTTGTTTAGGTTTTTGATGGATTTCCTAAACATCGAGAGAAATGCTGTCAAGACGGACCAATTTACAATGGCACGTAGTTTCAGCAACATCTACAGGTTTATACTGCCCATTTGGGATACATAAAGTGCAAAATGGTTTGTATTAACTATATGAAATAAATATGTAATGAGTAATTGTTTGCGACATCTAGTGCCGTCTCATGCTATCGTAACACGTCTGTATAGTAATCTACTAAATGAAGTATCGTCTAGTTTTGGATTTTGGATGTTGACTAATAAATTTTACCACTGCAGCTTGTATTTATACTAGAGTCTGAGGGAGGGGCTTGCATCGCGCCGTTAAAGCGGATCTTCCAAAGTGCCGTTTGCGTGTTCTTGAGGATCGGATTCCAGATCTGGTTGAGTCTGATGGTTTTTTCTTTTCTGTAGAAATTTTCTGGGTAGCTTCTCTAACTAATCTGTTGTAATAGCACGCGTTAACGGTTGATAGCAAACTGACTCTCAAAGAGTATCTTGTGATTCCCATTGCTAAGCCCATGTTCTGCTACCGCTAACTTCTAGTTGTGTCCCATACGGCAGTTTGCTCGATATGTTATTTCAGTCTTGTTCCATCGATCTCTTAGTGGTTCCTAGGTATGCCTTGCCACAAGAACAAGAATACGGTAAACAAACTGAAAAACTGCACCAAAAACTTTACTCGGACACGTGTTTCAATAGCTAAGCTATCATCATCAGCGAACCGATACTAAAAATAAAAACAGTTTACAGCAATTTGTAGAAATTTTAAATTTAAAATTTGAGACGCATCAGAGTTTACCTATGAAACAGAAGCAAACAAAAAATTTTCAAATACCTCTTTGCAAGGGGTGGTCTTTTAAGGAATATCTCTCTGCATAAACGTGATGCTAATAGACAGTTTTGAAAACGTTCTCCGAGTATGAAAATCATATTAACTCTATCTTCAACTGTATATTCTTTCATTTTTATTTGAACAAAAACAATTAAACTATTATCATGAGTTTGACCACAAACTAGTGTTCTGTCTATTTCATAGCTTACTTAATAAAAACGTGTTAAGAAATTACCGATTTTTATTGATGCAGGTAAAGTAATGCAAATAAGTCTGAAGTTGTGGATATTATAGGAAACCTTTTAATGATTTAAAAGGGAATTGTTTAACTCTTTATTACAGTAGTGAATATAAGGTGTCCCATTTAGAATAATGTAGTAATTGTATAAAATATTGTATTGTCATGAAACTCTAAATTAACAACACCCTGTAAATAAACTTTATATTACAATAATTTGTATTGATGGCCCCTCTTATTGGGAATTAATGGACAAACATGCGTTAGCTAATTTTTGGCGATTTGTGTAATGAATGTATTTAAACTATACTAATTTCGCAAACAATGTCAGTTAAATCGATAACTATAAAGAATGGGTATAGGAATGCCTTAATAAAGTAACATTATTTTATTCAGTAAATATAAAATAAAATACAGGGTGTTCCATTCAAAAAACATAACTTTGATATAGCACGCTTTTTGGAACACCTCTGTATATGTCTGACTAATTTAAAAAAGTAGCCGTCACTAACCTACTTACTCCCTGCCAAATAATTTTTTTATATTATTTTTTGTTTAGTAAGCTCCGTCTCGTTGAGCGTGGCTCACCCTGTATATCATAACATTTGAAGATCATCACCGATAGGATCACGCAAAACATATGAAAGTTTGCCAACAAGTTTTGTGTTTGTTTACGTTTGGTAACAAAATAAACAACGAGAAACTGAAAAATAAGTTCATTTTTAACATATTTTTATTTGCATAAGAAAAGCACCAGTAGTGCGCTGTGCCCTTGATCTATCACCTAAGGAAATGAAAAATATTAAGTATACCACAGTACCTAAACCATAAAATGATGTAAAATAAATACAAGGAAATTAACAAAAATCAAATGCATAAATATTGCAAATAATCAATTTGTAACAGTATTGCACCATAAAGTGACGAAAAAACCTTGTAGTGATAAATAGAGTAAAGGTGAATCTGATGAAGCAAGGCTGTTTTAGTGCAGTTGTTAAAGGGAACCAAATGAAAAAACATTACAACAAACAATATTTTTTAAGTAATAAGAATTGATGTACTAGCACAAATTCATTTAATCGCTATAAGTGAAAAAATATGCATTTCTATATAATATATAAGTACCTAATAGTATAGAGGAAATGATAAAATAAATTAAAACTCTAAGCACTTATTCTGCAATCGCATAAAAACTCGTGTTAAATACATATAGATTACAAAAGGAAGATGACCCTAAACGTCAAAATACTTCTTTGCTTAGTTATATGTTAATAATTGTTTAATGTTAAGTTTTGTGATGTCTAATATTCCAATTTAACAATATTATGTGGTAAAAATTGCAGAACTAAAAGGTATTAATTATTAAGCGTTAATTAAGTGAACAGAAAAATATCAGGCAAAACACATAAAAACATGTCTATAAGTTACCGTAATAAAACAAGAAGAATAAAAGCAAGTGAAAAATAAGTAAAATTAATTCTGTCGAATATAAATCCCAAAAACAAAAAAAAGAAAAAATATTGAGCACTTTATTAGTGAAGAACTGGATAAAATACTGATTGGACATATTCAAACTCATAAGATTAAAACGGGTGTGAAATCTAAACCGTCAAACTAATTCCTAATGCCCGCAATGTTCAGACAGACTACTATTCAGTACGGCCAACTTTTTCACAATCGCCATTTTTGTATACATCCCCAACGCTCACTTTGTCAATCGACCACCACAAACCTTTACAGAAACGGAGATCATAATAGAGTTTTCATCTCAACGACCGTTTTGTTTATATAGGCCAACAACGTTTTAGTTGTGTATAATGACCACAACACCGGTCTAAGAGTTCACTTCGGCCATCATGATCATAACGGCCACCTATATAGATTTTTAATCATAACAGGCTCCTTGCCTGTGGCGGCCGGGAAATATACGACACTTGTTCAATTGAAACCCATCTTTGGTCTAGAAAACAAATATGTACAAATAATTGCCACTACAACTAAGGCACACGTACCATATTGTTTCACTAACCCACGTTTACCCTGCTTAAAAATTCTTGTGGCTGATGCCAGCTCGAAGAATTGTTTTATGGCATTTTTGTCCGACCGAAAACGATTATCTTTTAACGCCTTTTTCAGTGGTCGAAAAAGTGAAAGTCGTAAGAGACTATAGACAGGATGCTCTATATTCTCCATTTCCTTCGTTGTAGATTTCCTTTCACTATTTTGGCAACATGAGGCCAAGCATTGTCGTGCAACAGAATGACACCACGTGAGAGCTTCTCTGGCGGACTATGTGTATATGATATTTTAGTCATAAAATAAGCCAAAGATTCACCTCCTTTTCGTT
>JALBCR010001055.1:0-161149 GCA_030710515.1 Abscondita cerata
AATCAAGGTTTAAGTGGTAGATCAGATAGTGGTTATTTTTGCCACTAAGCTGAACTTCGTCTTGAGATAAATAAAGACGTTTATTATTATTATTATTATTATTATTTGCCTCGGCTATCGCCTCTGCAACTAAAATACATTCGTTATAAAAATCAAAGTTTAGTGCCTTGATACATAAATAACTATTTCTTAGACTGGTTACTGGCGTAATCCTCTCTTTTGTTATTTAAGTAACTTTGAATGAAAAAAAGGAATTGTATAGTAAAAATTAAAAATTAAAATCTTTTATAAATTGACATGAAATATATTGCAGACTATTAATGAACGTCTTGAAAAATTATAAATAAAGTAGCTAATTTAGGTCGTAGTTGGGGAATTGTTCGCATAAAGCGCAAAAATCGATGAGTTATCGTAGGGAAAAATATCCAATGCCATTAATAATATTAACTATCAATTTACGACACAAGTCATTACTACATACAACTGTAAACATGTATTATTTCAGTTGTAAACTTGAAAATTTAGAATCCGATTGTGTTTTTGCATTTACTTATATAAATTTAAGTGACAACGAAACTATCATCTTTTCTGAATACGAGTATATTGTACACACATACAGACCAAGTTAATAAAAATAGAAATAAATTTTTTAAAACTAATATTTTTCGTAGAAAATAAGAAAAACTAAACATCTAGTGTGCGGTAAAACATGTTGGGGTAAACACAAAACATTCAAGTATTTTATATATACTATGATTTTCTGGGCTATTAGGCGGTGGTCTGTTGGAACTTCTTTATCTTCCGCTAAACATTTTGTTTGCTAGCAGCAATCTTAGGTGGCGTCGTCGTAGAACTCATTTTAAGTCTCTGACGGATGGGCGGATGGTTTGCTATTCATGGTTAACTGATCTTCCATGTTAGATAATGGTTTAGTCTTAGTATTTTTAAGCGCTAGATGCTAAACTCTAGTAATACATGAGAAATTTATTAACGGCTTTGCTTTCTATTGAGAAATCGAAGGGGTGGGGGGTGGAAGGTGGGGATAAACATTGATTCTATAATTTTAATACGTTGACGGGAAGCTAATAATTCTGAAAGTGGTTGATTGATACATTATGTTTGGTTCTTAAATAAAGATGCAGTGTTTTACCATATTATGAAGATAACTGTTGTTCTTATTTTGCTGATCAGAGTTGAGGATCAATGGTGTGTTTTTAATTACACAAGTAGTTTTTTAGATATCGTGTTTACATGTACTACCTATAGGCCATTACTATTAAAATAATGCATTTTATGTATTGTAATTATTTTAATAGATTTATTACAATAATCAGTTAAAAAATGTGGCATTGTCAATTAACTTTCTACATTAGTAAATGATAAACGTATTACAATGAACTGAAACTTAACGTTATTAAAAAATTAAACTGTCATAATTTTGAATTGACATCTTAGATATTTTCTTAAATTCTAATTAATTTCTAAAATAAAGTCTCTGAGCACAAACTTATATATTTTGGAATGTGGAATTAAAACAAATCTTCCCTTTTAGTTTTTTACATTAATACGTTTAAAATATGCTCATCCGTAATAAAATTCTAAAAGAAATAAAGGTGAGATATATACGAAATAAATTTTATATTATTATAAATTAAACATTGACATCAATAAATTACATTATACAGGGAATTATCAGTAATTTCACAGCACTATAATACACATACAAAAAAACCATTGTCAAAAAATCCAATTTAGAACAGCAATCTTGAAATAGTAAAAAATAAGATCTGTACTTATCATAAGAAACTACCACAACGATGAGTATAAAAATGTTAAGGATAAGTGAATCAGGTACCTGCCCAACTTTTCATTAAAAAAGGTAATACTAAAAAGAAACTTATAAGTATATATCACATATTTACATTTACTATTATGTACATATTGTTAACTATGACTATGATCTAAACTCCTTGAACCGCTGGACGAAACGTGAACTTGGGTGACTTCAGTTTTTGGAAGTGAACAGCCCGTTGCTTGTTCGTACGTGGGTAAGTCGACTTTAAAAGAACGTTATTTAATTTCGAATCAATGCTATTTAAATATACAGTACCTTCAGTATACAAAGGCGGTGGCATCTGATCTTTGTTTGATATGTGTACGCCGTTTGGAAGAACAAATGAATCAATTGATATTCGATGATCATGAGTCGGCCATCTTTGAGAATCTGATCCCACTACGCCGTCTTGTGCAACTCTACCGCTTATGTTCCAAACATCAGACGTTTGTTGTGCTAAAAAATATACAAACTTGAATAAAATATTCCCACACAAATTCTTAAATTAATGTACACTTCATTTTCTGAATTCGTTTGTTTACGAGTATTTTAATTAATGGTATAAGAAATATTATTGCTGCGATCAATAACCAAAACATGTTTGACGTTTGCGTCTATATAGTTGGATAGGAAATGAGAAAGCGAAAACATTGATTAGATAAGTCTCAAATTTCTTATCAATAACAATGGTATTTATTTTGAAAAGTTCACCTATTTTGACAACTAACGTTTTGAAAATTTACATGTACTATTCATACTGCAGTAACTTACTCTGAAAGAGTTGAAACAATTTTTTCGTTATAGTCACCATGCATGCACTAAATAAAAAAAGAATCACAATAATAATTGTTACTAGCCCAATACCAGCAGTGACATCCATTTAACAATGAAAAACAATACACTTGAATGAGTAGATGGTTCATATAACTGCAATAGTAAAAAGCGTTTAATGGTGTTACCTTATCTGATAAGATATTAATCCTAATAATTTCTTTTATTATTTACTGTACATGTATTGAACGCTCTCTACATTTGCTTAATCTACTAAGTTTAGTTATAAAAACTAACAGAGTCTCGCTAAGTTACAATCACTTATGGTTTAGAGAAGCTTTTGCCAGAGTTTACCTACTTTTCAAAAATGTAAGAAAGCAAAAATAAGCTACAGTCCAAATTAACAATGCACTCTAACTCTAACTATAATTACGAAAAAAGTTACTTTGGAATAATTAAATATGAAACAATAACGTTATAGTCTCTTGGTTTAAAACTATGAAGTCACTTCTTTTTGACATTGGGCAGAGTTCTGAAGTGAAGATTACTAATTGTGGTTACTAACACAACTAGTTTTAGAAGCGAATTTTGAGAGGTAATGTAACTAATCATAAGTAACAAGTACGTCTATACTATAAAGTTTAAAACTTTAAGATAACTCTAACGAGTAATATTTACTATTTTTTATTACTTGCTAGATTAAACAGTAACCAAAATTTTACTTTAAAAATTCTGAGAGTTTTGTGAGGGAATAATTTAGAAGTACTTCAAGCAGTAGTAGCGACTTCGCGTGCTACCTGAGGTTATCCTTGTCAAACAATATAGTTATATACATTAGAGCGTGGAAAGTAGAAGTAAAATCACATTACACACAAAATTAGTATAATATTTTTTAGCCGACGATCATCATTAAAAAGTAAAAAGAACAAAATTATTGCTACTGAATTTTAAGTATGTCTAGCTATTTAACCATTTTGACATACACCACCTAATATGTGTCAGTTCATTTGTTTAACTGACGTATAGATGGCGCCATCAATATCATCATCAATAAAAAATTAAATTCGCCCTTATTCTGTACATTATCGTGTCTAGTATGGTGTAAAGTAAATTCTTTAAAATCAGTTTATCGGATTTTATACTTAGTTTATTTTTAAAACGTTTCCAAATAGCAGATAATTCAGCCTCTACTTTACCGCATAGTAGCCGTACTTTACTGTATAGTAGTAATACTTTTCCGCGTTTTATCAATAAGCTACACTTTAATATACATAAATGTGTTTCGATATGCTTCTCAACAAAAAACCTTACCATTAATAATTTTTATTTTATGAATAATATTATGTTATGAAAATAAAAGATTTGGTGTTTTTTGACCAACGTTTGAGTTTTAAGAAACACATAGCTTTCATTACAAACAGTGCTTTTAAAATGTTGGGATTCATCATTAGAAATGGTAAAGGGCTTTCGATATGTACTCTCAAAACCCTGTTTTGCACATTCGTTAGGTCTAGATTAGAATATTGTTGCACACTTTAGTTTCCCAATTATGAAACAGACAAAAGCATGATAGAGAAAGTGCAAAACAAATTCTTACGTCTTGCTGCATATAAGTTGGGAATAGCTAAGAGCTTTTATATGTCAGAAGATGCTAATTTGATTTACTTTTCCTTTTTAAATTGATTCATTTTCATATTGACTGTCCTCAACTTTTATATGGTTTGGATTTTGACTTTCGCTCTCATGGAATCGGCACCCACAGCCTTAACATTTTTAGGATTAAACATCACTTTAGGAATTATGGATTTTTTCCCTATTTCTAGAATTTGTCGTACTGCAAATATGTTAATGGACCGCCCGAATTTCATTCTGTTCGACTCATCTTACAATAAATTTAATTAAAATTAATTAATTTAGAGTCTTCAAACATTAAGAATTTTGTCGTAATTATGTTTTTTTTCTTTTGCCTAGACAAATAATTATTAATTTTTGTATAGGTAAATCACTATTATGTAATTTTTTTGAATTTAAGTTTATTATGTAGAATAGCTATTAGCATTTTGTTGTTATTTATTGTTTTCTTTGTAGTGGGAGTATCTTGTATTAGATATTAATATTAATAATTAATATTATTAATTCTAAAAGGTGATTTACCGTTAATAAAGATATTATTATTATTGTGTGTAAAAATCATGTTTAAAGACAAGTAGGTATGAACAACTGAAAAATGTGCTTTACAGTTCAGGAGGGCAAAAAAATTACTTAATGCAAAACATTATTAAAATACTCATTTGTTTCTCTATTCATCTTTTACGAAATCTGATGTTGGTTATAATAACTGACTTAAAATAAAATTTAAAACCCTCGGTTAGTGTTGTAATTTTAATGAGTCATGACAATGCAATTTGGCAAAGAATTATATTTAAAAAAAACATGACAAATTTTTGGTGAAGTGTCTACTTTATTCGGTTATTCTAACAAATTAGAAGTAGAATGCCGAAATATTAAAAGTTAATACTGTAAAAGTAATAATAAAAAAAAATTGTAATTTTATTTAAAATATTTGATAACCATAACAATAATTAATAATCAACAAATCAACATTAACCTGCTACACTGCTGCTACTGAATTAACGAGTTTAACATCTACTTTCAAACAAAAAACTAATAGTACAATATTTTTAGAATGTAGGAGGGTTATAATAACAATTAATAATTTCTTAGGCGTAATAAGATAAGTGTGTGTGTGGATGTGTGATTAATGCACCAATAACTAGAGTAAAGTAATTATAATATAATTAAAGACAAATATACTTATTGTTTATTCGATATTTTGATAGTCAATTAAATAGTACGTGTAGTATCTTAATCCCTTGTGATATCCATTGCGTATTTCAAGATCGTAAAATCATATTTAAAAATTCCACGGCCGGAGCCATTGTTAAAACAAAAATGTCTTTCAGGAATGGACCGTGCCGAAATGGTAACCGTAGTTGCCAACGTTTAGTCATTAAACAAACAAACAAACAAACAAGAGTTCGAGATAGACTACTAAAAGTAATTAATCAATTGTCAACGAAGCCAGATTCTAGACTGAAGAAAGTCTAAGTAATTAGACGTTAACCTAGGCGATAATTGGTTCGAAATAAAGAGGGAGCTGGGTTAACGATAGGAAATAAAAATTCAAAACCGCGGTAGCGATTGAAGTTGTTGTAATACGTAATGATTTCTATACCTCTCTCTCTCTCTCTCTGATTTTTCTATTAAAAAACCAAAAAAATTTGGCAACCAAACCGGAATTATCAAAATCTATCTTGTAACCAGTAGGTATCGAAATGATGCTCAACCACTTCAGACTTGGAACAATGTTTTAACGTAACCCAACGGTAATGTTCCGAAAAACGATTCATCTATGTACTTTAAAGCACGTGAACAAAGAATACTGATATGCTCCCAGAGAAGAATGCGTAGGAAACTTATCCTTAGGTAAAACTTGTGAGATTCTGTTAGAAGATGTAAAAATAGGTTTAATGCCATTTTTTGAAGAAGTTTGCCTATTTAATCAGTAACCTTATGAATGTAAGGCAGAAAGGCTGGAATCGTTCTTGAAGTGGTACAAAAATATTTTTTAACCTTGAGGGCGGGAATGGTAGTGTCGTTTAATGATTTTTTGGAAAACTTGGTAGCTATAATCATTTGCTATGAGGTTAGAAGACGCAGCTCCAAATTCAGATTGTCGGGTTGACATACACAAAATGCTCTTTTTTAGACAGAATGATGGTGGGAAGAAGTGGATTGGCGATACACCGAATGAACTAATTTACCGTTGGGTTTCCGGGAGACAGGTACTTCAAGGAATGGAAGACAATGGTTTTCTTCAACTTGATGTCAGCATGTTGTTCATTGGGTTGATCAAAAAACTTATCTTAAGCAGGGACATACGATGAATGTATCATCAACATACTCAAAAGTTTCCAAAGTAATAGATTCAAAGGCTTCCATAAAAATGTTGGTGATAACAGGCGATAAAAGTGATCCGAAACTTGTTCGTAAAAGTTATTGCGGAATTGAAAATAAATGGAGGATAAATATTTTTGTATGAGATGTATCAATTCTACATATTTACCATGTTGAGATAATATTTGTTCAATAATAGCGAGAAAATGTTTGACAAGAACTTTTGTAAACAGTAATGTAACATCAAATCTAACAAGGAGATTTACCTACAAATTGTCTAAACGTTGAATGAAATAGTGAGAATCCAAAATGTGTAAAGGTGTTTTACTTACAAATTCGTTAAGAATTTTTGATAGAAAGAGAATTTCTGATAGGAACCTTTGTAAACAACTAAGAATGTTATAAACTGGTTAAAAAAAAATTATTTGTAAATATTATGTGTCCGTATACAGTATGTCCAAGATAAGGATGAATAGCATGGGGATCTCGGAAACCGTGAGAGATACAGGGTTGGTTAAATTTGGAAAAAATTGCCCACTCAAGGAATCGACATTTTGCTGTTGATAAACTTGTTGAGTTTGACCTACTTTCGAAGATATTCGAAAAAAATCCAAATTGTGCCGTTTCGTTTTCATTATATTTTGAATTTATTCAAAAAGTTACCAAAAAACTGAATGCATTTTGTCGTTGCCTCTCTTTCTGCTCTACAAGATGGCGTTTATAAATTTTTACTACAACGTTTCGTTTCAAAGAAAACATCATCAACTTTATTTTTTCTTATGGCACACAAAAAAAGTACACTCTGTATAAGAAGGTATTTTTTATTACAAATTCAACGATATACCACACAATATAGTTATTCGTGATTTTATTGAGAAAAAATAACGTTTTATTAAATTTCTAATCTTTTGGTGCGGTGAATAAAACCATGGCAACGAAGAAATGAAGTCGAATTAACAATCGACTTCATTTCTCTCATTGTTAATTCTGACAGAATCTATTAGAATGACAAAGTAGTATCAGTTTAGCAAGTTTTTCAGTGTAGGTCATATTTTACAATGGAGCAAGTAATGTTTTCAAATGAAGAGAAATTTGATATGCTGTCCTGCTACATTACATGCCGGAGAAATTCTGTAGAAGCCGAGTATCTGATCAAGTACCCGGAACGGAGGCAAAGTCCATATTTAGGCGTTTGGTATCCAATCTGAAAGAATACGGTTCATTCAAGCAACCCGTACTGTCCCGACAAAAACATTTGACCGCAGCAACATTTTCTGTTTGCGGCAATTATTTCAAGGAACACTACATCAAAAAGATTTGAAATTTACATGGTCCATTGTAAAGAATGACCTATACTGAAAGACGTTGCTAAACTAATACTACTATGTCAATCGAATTGATTCTGTCAGAACCAACAATAGACTTCATTTTTTCGCTGCCATGGTTTCATTCAGCGCACACTAGACCAAAAAGATTAGAAATTTACTAAAACATTATTTTTTCTCAATAAAATTACGAATAACAATATTGTGTAGTACATCGTTGAATTCGTAATGAAAAATGTTTTCTTATACGGTGTATACTTTTTTTGAGTGCTATAAGAAAAAATAAAGTGGATGATGGTTTCTTCGAAACGAAACGTTGTAGTAAAAATTCGTAAATGCCATCTTCTAGATCAAAAAGAGTGGCAATGACAAAGTGCATTCAGTTTTTTGGTAACTTTTCGAATAACTTCAGAATATAATGAAAACGAAATGGCAATATTTCGGTTTTTTTTTATTATCTCGGAAGTAAGCCGAACTCAGAAGTTTCTCAACAGCAAAATGTTGATCCCTTGAGTGGGCAACATTTTCCAAATTTAACCGACGGTTTTCGAGATCTCCATGCTGTTCATCCTTATCTTGGACACACTGTATAGCATAATAAAATTCAAATTAAATTTGATAGATTGAAGCAATATTAATTTACCATTTTACTATATTTTTATTATTTAAGAGCATATCGAAATAAAATGTTTCTCTAGTATTTATATATAATTATTATTTCTAAAAAAAGCAGGAGGTGTACATTACAGATTATAGTAATTGAAAAAAAAATACAAAAAACTTATTCATTATGAAATGGTTAAAAGTAGATAATTTAAACCAGGTGTAAATGAGTGACAACAATTATTTTGTTTTGTTAATCTTTTTGACAGCTGTAATATATGCGTAATTCTAATTGATTTTTTTTAAAGTAAGCACTAAACTAATCGTGTTTGAAAAAATGATAAACGAATAAACATTACTTTAATTCCGCATAAAAATAGAAAAATAGACCGTCTATCAATTGCATTAACCGAATCTTAAAGATAAAGATAGATCTTACATAATTGTATCGTCTGGTAACAATTTTGCTGGATATTCACATTACCTTTCCTACAATTATTTAAAGCACATTTTAAAAAACACACTATTATTCCAGATACTATAGCCGCACTAGCTGCAACTAGACCCGGTTGGTAGTAAGGATCCATATTAAACTAACTACTTAACAAATTTTATCCATCCCTGGTGTAATCACATAATAACCAGATTAGATAAATGGCGCTCATTTCAAATAATACTGTTTAATTTATCAGAACTGTGGTTATAAATACTCGAAAACAAGAATGGTTCTTTGGAGAGATAACCGGACCTTTATCTACAAAGTTGTACTCTCCTATATTTTTATAGTAATAGTAATTGGACCAAAAAAAACTTACTCTCTTCT
The DNA here is from genome assembly GCA_030710515.1 of Abscondita cerata. NCBI lineage: Eukaryota > Metazoa > Arthropoda > Insecta > Coleoptera > Lampyridae > Abscondita > Abscondita cerata. The sequence continues at coordinate 9,314 of JALBCR010001055.1, forward strand.
ACAGACGAGCTGCGAGATGATGTGTTTGATTTTTTACATGCTACAGTACACCACCAACGGCACAATACGTAAATAGCGCTAGCTGCCACTACAATCACAACGATTTCAGTTACGTTTGCCATGATCGTTTCACTAATCATCTATTTGAAACGGATATTATAACAACCAAACCTGTCACTTGTACTTTGTCGAATAACAATGAACAAAAATAATGAGCAGATAATATTGTGATACGTTATCACAATGGATAAAAATATGCGACTGGCAAAATGAAGAAATGTTAATAGGTATATTATCAAAGTGTTTGTTGACTTCACACAAGCATGTTTGCTACTTTGAACGTAAGACAAATATTATTTAAACATTTTGTGTACTTTGGTGCATAAATGTTAAATTAAAAAACATATCTTTTGTTTTGGTACCTACTTTACACGTATTGATACCTGCCACTCATGGTTTACGATAAAAATAATTAAAAATTAGACTGGCACAATTGCAAAAATTTAAAAACATTTTTTACTAGTATAGACAGTAGTATGAAAACTACGTACTCCAGAAAAGTAACATGAGATAGTACATACTTATTATTTTAAGTGCAGTAGCATTGCATTTTTTACAAAAGTTAAATTCAAATTTTTTAGTTATTATTATTCTAAATACTAATGTTTATATAATGATACATTAATGGATAAATAAAATTAACTTTTAATTGGTTCAGAATTAATGAAAAACTGGAAAACTAAGAAAAACATACTGTAGATGTAAAAGGGAATCTGTCTGAAAATGAAACAGCAGTTGTATTCGTTGATTTTTAATTTTTTGTGAATTACCAAAGTAATAATCACATTTCTTATAAAGAGATCTCATTAAGATTTCATGAGCTATATTTGACGTCATTCTATAATTGTATAACGTCATTACAATTTTATGAATTTTTTAAACTGCTACTCGAAACAAGTCTTCAAGGTATTATTTTTGTTAAAATAGTAATAACGGAAATAAGCAATAATATATTATAATTTCTATCAATATGTCAATTTAAGATAACATTATATCGATTTTCACCACAAATAGTGTATGATTAAACAATTTACGTTTATAGAGAAGAGTGTAGAACTGCATATAAGAGTATATAAGAGTTTTCTCCACTACCATTAGTGGAATCTAGTAAATCATTTTTTAAAATTAGAAATAAAAATTCTCACCCTTGTGATTTGTCATTTTTGGACTAAAAAAATAAATAATTGGTTCTGTGATAATTATAATTAAACATTAAAACATTTTTGATTTCATTTTCATTTTAGTTTTAATAAGGGCTAACATGGCCAACGTTGCTATAATTGTTATAACAAATTATTATCTATTGTTATTATTTTATTGGTTCATTTGAATAGAATATTTAATCTAAAACACCTTCTTTTTGTGGGTTTTGCATGTAATGTTGCATATTTCAATGCGAATTCGGTTTTAAAGTCTGTTTACGTAAAGAATAGGATCACGTTAAACTTAGTGATTTATGACAGCGAATATATTATTGAAAATTTTCTGTTACCATAATTTACATTAAAGTTACTTTACGTTAAGTTGGTAAACTTCACGATGTTCCAATATACTAAGAAATGCAGATAGTAAAGAAGTATATGCTATAAGTTATATGCAAACTGCTATGTGACGAACTTTACTTATTAATAAATAAAATACGTTTAATTTTTTTTAATTACATTTAGATATTTATTATTTACGTTCAATAATTAATAAAACGTTTCTAACAATACGTTGCATTACAAAAATGCATAGAAAACTTAAAGGTGAACATCAATTAACAGATTTGAACATGTAAGGTTCTACAAGAAATGATAGTATGTAAATCGTAATTAAAAATGATTTTTAAAACTTATGTCATATTGCAAACCTCCCGCAATTTACTGTTTTCATAACTGTAGTTAAAGTCACGAAGCAAAACAGGTAGAACAAGGTTTTTACACAAAGAATATGACCGCTACTGCAGCAGAAATAAAATACACATACTTAGTATAGTGTAATTTGTGACGTCCTTCAAATTAGAAATAGAGAAGCAGCCGTGAACCGTACACGTGATTGTAGAACTCCGTAGATTGGTGACTGTTACTATAGCTTTAAAATCATCTATAAACGTTTGATCACTTTTCTTCTCATATTTGTTAAAGTGTTAAAGTTTAGTTGGCTTTTAATAGAGTTTTAACTCGATACAAACTCTTTTAATTATATAAAAAACTGAATGTATATAAAATAAAGTTTCACATTTTAAAAAGAATTATAGTTGGTAGATTACATTATGCGATAACAAGCTTGATAAATATCATTCCGGAGTTATCGTGAAGTAAATGATGTATGCCAGAATTTCTTAATATACCTTCTCTGCAACAAAATGGAAAGGCTTTATACAAAAAAAACTCTTATTCGTTCCTGTAAAGCAAATTGACTAAAATCTTGTACAAAAACAAATGTTGTTTAAATAAATTAGACTATTAATGTACACGCGTAGACTTTAAAGAAGCCCATCCCCGAGGCGTTTTACAAGTAGGTATTAAGTTTGGACATCCTTTAAATGTTTAAAATTCTTCAGGTAAATTTTCTATTGTATTAAAATACCGACGCAAAACACTTTAAGCGGTTTCGTATTGAATCTAGTTGCAATGCCGCCTACTACAATTTTCAAAATACATAACAGCCTGCAGTAAACAAATAATTATCTTTTCATTATTCAACAATGACACTGAGCCGTATTCACTGATGTTTTAAATCTGTCCCTAAAACTAGTTTTAGTAAAAGTTACTCCCAACCATGTTTATGCAATTAAATTTGTCTTTAAATACAGTTACTTCGCAGTTACAAAAGTAATTTGAGTTTAAACGTAAAGGTGAATGGTTCAAATTTAAAACTAATTTTAAAGCTACTTCTAAAAATACTTTCAGGATTTAAAAGTGACGATGAATACGGGCTATGGTAATTAATTTATATATTCATTAACCCATTCTATTTTACAAAAAAAACTATTGCGTGCTTAGTATATGTAGCACTTGGGTATAAGCTCAAAATATAATCACTTTAAGTGAATATTCTAATTACCTTCATTGTTTAAGTGCAAATCGTTCCAATTGTTTCATTTTTAAAATGCATTTTAAAAACACCTTATTAATTTGCCCCAGCCTATTTGATTACTATGCAAATTCGATAAAAAATCTCTTGGACAGTGGTTGCCATAAATATTGCTTAATTATAATTTTATAATTTATATCAGTTTAAGTAAAAAATGAGTTGAGTATTGAGTTTATATCCTAAATTATTGTATGGTTTAATGCATATATAAGTTGAAAGCAACGTTTCTAATAAACAAGTCATAATTCTTTGTTTACTGAATGTTATTATGAATTTAAAAAATAGTTATTAATACCTGGGCAGAATAGTACCTATTTCTATACAAAACTGGTTAAAGAGTTTTGCGTCGGCTTTTTAATATAATAGAAAATTTACCTGAAGAATTATAAACATTTAAAAGATGTACAAACTAAATATCTACTTCCGTCCACGAGTGTACCAATATTGTACTATAATACCGTAGCGTACATGTTATTGTTGCAAGCGGAAAATACGATGTGCAGTGTTTTAAAAGAGGGTGACCATCCTATTTTAGAAAATGTTGCTTCGATTTTATAATTTGATACGTAGGGGAACCGGGGGCAGAACGGTATACCGGGGCACAACGGAATACCCCCCAAAATCCGCCCGAACGGTCGTAGTTGATCAAAATTGTTTAGTACCACTGGTATGAATCTGCTGCATCGTATTATGTCAAAACCATGAGCGAAATCAGTTCAGTTGCATGAATGTCACGTACACCTGTTGATTTTGTGAGTGTGTTGTTAAATTCTACACAAATATCACTTTACGGACATTATTTTTTTTATGTAGTATGTCATGTTATGCGTCGATGGTAACCCACTTGAATTTTTTCTAAATCACAGTGTAATTGTTTTGTTAATTAAATATTTATTGAGTAATATTTGGGGCGGAACGGACCCGGGCTGAATGGACCCGGGTCCATTCCGCCCCGTGAAGAATTTACTAAGATGTACACAGTCAACTGGCCCAGCAAAATTAGTGCCTCCAAAAGTTCAACGTCAAAACTCAAATGGCTGGACCGGGCTGGGCTGAGAATTTTTTATCCCGCCACCCAACATTAAGCTTACAAAACCGGAGGCAACGTCTGGTGCGAGAGTCATGGGTTTTAACCAAGTTGCAGTGGGCCAATTTTTCAAATTACTAACCGAAGCTGTTGATGAATACAAGCTAACGGGGGATCGTATCTACAACTGTGATGAGACGGGTGTCCAAGTTAATCCTAAATCTCAGTCTAAAATACTTGCTCTAAAAGAAAAGCGCCAAGTAGGTGTTCTTACGTCTGCCGAGAGAGGAGAGACAGTAACGGCAGAAATTTGTTTCTCTGCAGCGGGGTCGTTTATGCCTCCGATGCTTATATTTCCTCGGAAAAGAAAGCATCCTTTATTTGAAATTTGCCTACCTCCTGAGTCAACAGTTGAAGTCAGCGATTCGGGTTGGATCACAACAGAATTATTTATCAATTGGTTCAAACAGTTTATAAAATTCTCAAATGCAAACAAGGAAAATAATCAAGTCCTACTTGTGTTAGATGGCCATTCAACGCACACCAAAAGCCTTACACTAACTAATATCGCTCGGGAAAATGGTGTAATTCTCTTATGCTTACCTCCCCATTGTTCACATAAAATTCAGCCCCTCGATGTCAGCTTCATGAAACCACTAAGCACTTGGTTGAGATCTAATCCCTCAAAAGTCATCACGTTACACCAAATCTCAACACTCTTTGGAGCTACCTATCTCGAAGCAGCAAAGATGAAAACTGCAATCAGTGATTTTTGGCCTGTGGATGAACTTGTATTTAACGATTCTGATTTTATGCCGTCCGGTACATCGGATATAACTATAAGTCACGTTACAGCTGACATTCAGAAAAAAAATCCAACACCAGGCCATATTAAAGAAAATGTAGTAAATCACCAACGGATATTTTGTCTATTCCAAGGTCTACTCAAACCACGAAACGCGTTACAAGAAAAAGGGGCAAGACGGTAATTTTCTTTTCAACTCCATATAAGGAGGAATTGGAACATACCATATCTCAACAAGAATTAGTCAAAAGAAAAAAGGTACAACGAAGATTAGAAAGTAGTAATACAGAAAGTGGAGACACAATTATATCTCAAGGCAAAACAAACTTAAAATCAGATAAAAAAGGAAAAAAAAAAAACGTTTTCTGGTCCAAAAGTTTCTCAGAGTAAGAAATCAAAGAATTTAAAAATTTGTACAATATCAGAAAGGTCCTCAAGCGATAGTGACACAGATGAGACTGAATGTCTTTACTGTCAAGAATTATATTTAGATTCTACGGAAGGTTGGATAAGATGTTCCATTTGCAAAAGGTAGGCCCATAATTTTTGTGCCGAAACCGATAGTGACAACGAGGACGCTGTATTAATCTGCGACCTTTGTAAATACTAGTGATAAGTTAGAGAAAATATCTTCTCTGTATTTTTTTTTTATAATTCAAGTTGCGTTCTTAAGTTTACAGTCCTTGATTCATTTTATACTGTACTTAAAAGTGTGTTACTGATTCATTTTACCATGGTTACCATTCTGCCCCACAAGGAGGCCAATCTGCCCCGACGTTGGGGTAGAATAGTCATTTTGACTTTTTTTTAAATTAACCAAAAATGTATTTATTTTTTTAAAAAACGTCTTAAGGTTCGGTTAAATGTTAATTAAACATTATTCAAAGCTCTGTGTTTAATTTGGTGTCGAAATTTAAATATACTTGGGAAAAAAACCCCTTCAAACCTTAAGTATGCCGTTCTGCCCCCGGTTCCTCTAAATACATATATTTGATCAGAAATATCATTTAGCATAGGAAACTAAACCTCTTCCCGTTTTCATAAGACTATAATGTACTACAACTACTTTTTTGAGCAAATATAAGGAATGTAGTAAGAGAGAGAATAAGATATTACCTACTGTTAATATCGTTCAAGCGCAATTATTTATTATTTATTTAATCGTATGGTACATTTTAAATATTGTATTGTGATGTAAGTGTTATCATTGTTTGTGTTATCATTAAACAATGGTGTTATGTATGGTGCACCAGAAGATCTGTATAAACCTATACAGTGTGGTTATTATTATGAACATTATGCTATTTTTATAAAGGTCGTTCTTTAGCAAAACTATGAGAAATATTCAAAATCAAACTGGCCGAAATGCAATATTATTTGCCCATTAATTTTTTTTATTTCCTAATAGTTTTGGAGTGGGAGGCACTAATTTATTTTTTTTCAGTTGCTCACCAACTACCTCCAAAAAATTCTATTGAGAGTACTAATTTTCAGAGTAATAGCAATAAAAACATTTTTTTCTAAAGTTGTTAGTTTTTTTAGAATAATATTTATAAAATCGACCCGAAGGAGTATCCGACAGCTCGGCGAACGAAGCCGAAGCCGACCTATCCTCTTACGGTAAAGTGGTAAGGTGATCCCTATCTCTAATCGAATTTTAACTCTTGCAATCACCTTACCGTAAGAGGATATGCTAGCTTTGGTTTGGTACGCTAAGCGCTTAGATACTACTTCGGATCGATTTTATTAATTTTATTCTACAAACACTATCAACTATACAAAAACAAGACGCTTTTCACTGTCATTACCCTGAACATTAGTAGTGTCAATAAAATTTTTGGAGGTAGGTGGCCATTTGAAAAGAAAGGCTGGTACCCTCAACCCCAAAACTATTAAGAAACCAAAAAAAAAAATTATAAGGAAAAAAATTGAATTTTTTATCATTAAAGATCTGCCAATTTGTTTTTGAATATTTCTTATAGTTTCGCTAACAAATCTCTAGTTTTTGGGTTATCCTGCATTGTGTTGCACAGCTAACTTCAAATTCCTTGTAAATTTTAAACATGATGGATAAAACTTTGCATTTTATTTGAGAAAAATGATTGTAGGAAACTTTTTATTTTAATGAAGTATTTTGTAGTTACTAGTGTATAAATATATAAACTATTATGTTCTATCAAAACGACAAATAATGTCAGAAAACTTGAGATGTAGGTACATATATCGACATTATTTAAGTTATTTCAAATAACAAAATGCGGGCGCAAAATTGTTTTTAATGCCTCAGTGCTGAAAGTTAGCTGACAATATGTCAATGTCATTATCAAATTTTCGTTAATTAAATTAGAATACGTCATTGTCATAACAACTATAGGGTTTATATAACAAGTGTTCAAATAAAAACCTGGCTGGGCAGGCCATGGAATTTAATTCATTTAATTGTTTTTACAGTATACACAAGTAGTACAGCAAAATATCACGTGGTAACGTAGAGTTCTGCTTTAAAAAGTAACATTTTAAATAAAATCTAAAAACAAAAGTAAATGTTTATTCGTTTCTCAAGAAATGAAAAAGGAGCGGTCAGCAATTTCTATAAAGAATTGATTTATTTACTTTATATATTAATGGTATTACCAAATTCTTATCTTAGTCTTTTATAGTAATGTACGATGATGATACATCTTTATTATGCTCAGCACCTTGGCTTGCTTCAGCGGAGCAATTATGCAACAAAGCGTTAGATAAATAGCATTGGTTTTTTGCATCAAACTCCTTGTATTTAAATCCAACAAAAAACTAAAGCTCTTATGTTTCATACCAACCAGCGACACTTCTCTGTGTCGCATCAGTTATACATAGAACAAAATTGTATGCATTTGTCAGATAACGTTAATTTTCTTGGCATTCAGCTAACTTTTTTTGAGTTAGTTTTTGATTCAAAAACTGAACATTTTTAAATACATCCCTTTTTTATACAGGGTGGCCCACCGAAAACAAAACAGATTTTTGGAGTTATCTTACACTTGCCCCGGCAACCCCAATTGGAAAATTTTCATAACGCAAACATTGAAAAAAAACACGTATTTTAATATATGCCAATATAATACCGTGTTGACAGCTGCCAAATGGCACTACCACAGGAAGTGTTTTGGCATATAGTAATATTTGAAAATTTAAGTTGCAACAAATTTGACCATTTGTCGGCCCAAAAAATCGTGTATCACGTGGCCAGAAACTGTTTTTTGCTAACCTTGGCCTGTAAACCATCCTCGTACTCGCGAGTCAGTTTCCGGCCTTGTAATATAAATAACTATTAAATCACGACTATATGAAACTTTTATTCGACTACTTTCTTCTACAACATTTTTTACTTTTTTATGCTAAAGTCTACCAAAAATAATTCTCATGTTTCATCTAAAAACATTTAGAGTTATCGGTAGTAGTAGTCTTTAATCATATATTACTCTTCTGTAATACACACGAGGTTGATTTTATAATTGTTTTTGGGACCCAAACTTCGTATCATGATTTTTCCCTGCCTTTAATTGAAAAGTTTTTGTCGTAAGCAATATCATAAGGGCATCTAATTTTTCCGAAAAAACACGTTGCTAAGTAATATTTTAACAAGAAGCATGAGTGCTGGTGGCAACAAAAATCCGAGTCGCTGCACGAATGCTTTTCGTTAAAAAAATTACTTTGTATTGTGTTTTTCGATTTTTTCACAGGAAAAATTAGATGCCCGAATGGTATTTGACAAGACTATTTCATGAGTAACAGATTATTCTGCATGCATTATGTTCAGGTAATTTATTTAATCACAAAATACTACAAACTTAATTATTTATGGTACAATTAAAATATAAATTGCAATTTTGGTACACAGTAGGAGTATTGTAATTTTTGGTGACAACAACTGTCAAGTTTTGCCGGGGGTAAACTCGAAAAAACTGCTGACAGCTGCTGCCATACAGTTTTTCATCTAGAAACCATTTGTAATTTAAAACTACGCGTAAAAGCAGTACCTACATTTATTTTTGTAAAATAAATTGGAATTTTCTACTTCGTTTTGGTATGATAAAAACTTGTTTTTCATTTTAGATGGCCTAAAATATTTGCCCTCAAATGCTTATATTTGAAAGATACTACGTTTTGCTTAGCAAGGCAGAATTATCTTCACGATTATTTTTTAAGGAATTCTATTGCTCACAGCTAGTATTACATCTACTAACACTGACGTTTTTTTTTAAGGTTAATTTTTTACCGGGTAATTTTTTTTGACAAAAACTTTTTAATTAAGGGCAGGAAAAGATCGCCACACAAAGTGGAGTAGTTTGGGTCACAAAAGCAATTATAAAATCAAACTCTTGTGTGTTACAGAAGAGTAATATATGATTAAAGACTACTATTATTGATAACTCTATATGTTTTTAGATAAAACATTTAATTTCGGAGAAAAGTATAATTGTATACAAGTAAAATGTGTGTCTTGCGACATCTCGTGTTAAAATGGACACGTGTGAATTAGTATAAACTAAGTAAATGCCAACAGTTAACTGTAAAGATTAGTGTGCGTTAAAGTGCACGGCGCCATCTAAGTGATGGTTTAATGCTTAAAACAACACGTGAGTCGATAAACCATCACTTAGATGGCGCCGTGCACTTTAACGCACACTAGTCTTTACAGTTAACTGTTGGCATTACTTAGTTTATAATTGTATATTAAGATCGATTTTATTTTCCACTTACTAGAAACACTTTTGCCACTATAAAAAATTCCCATTTAAAAAAAATACAATTAGATTTGTTGATATTGTAAAAATATATATTAATCACTATAAAAGAGTCCCATCTGTCCATTTGTTTTAAATTAACAATTTGTTTAGTTAATATTGTAAAAATATATTAATCGAAAAAAAATTAACAGTGTTAGGGTCCTTTTGCTGCTCGTGGTCCTACGCATCAGCATTCTGTACCAGTTTATCCGCCACGGTTCTAGCTTGCAATTGTGCACTCATCCCGACAACATCTGTCTACATTTTACTTGACTAAGTACCTATTATTGTACTTATTTGTTTGCTATTGCTAAACTATACTCAGTATACTATTGGCGCAGAGTAATAAACCTGTCAGAATTATCGAATCTCCCGTATTGCAGTGGCGTAGGTACCTGATACGTTTGGAAAATCATATTTTTAGTAGGTAAATATATTATAATAGTAAAATCTACCTTGATATGAATTATTATATGGTTTCTTTTATTGTTTCAATCCTAAAATCGGTCCCCGCAAATTAATTGTAATTGTAATAAATGTACTGACGATATCTGCATTACTACTTTATTTTATATTTATGTCATATATTATTTATATGTTATTTATTTTATTTGTATAGTAGATCACATTACAAATTTTACTTCTTACGTATTATATACCATTATTTTTGTATCTTGGTATAATACCCACATCTACGGCTATGATTCTCGTTTCGTCAGTACCTGGGCTGATAGCAACGTGTTTGCACAGATTAAACTATTGTTGTCAGACCCTAGATGGGTCGATATGCTGCAAAAGCGGCACAATGATCGTATTTTGGTTAGAATTTATTGGTTTTACTTAACCGTAGAAGTACCGCTTTCACAAGAAAATAAAGAGTTATTTCAAGCAATTATGATTTATTACTCCGCGCCAATAGTATACAGACTTTAATTGTTTGTTACTACGTAATCATATCTACCCACAAAACATAAGTACTTATTGAATGGAAATTTGATACATGATTTTTATCATGATGTGTATTGTTTGTTAAGTATGAAGGATTTGCTTAGAAAAATACGTACACTGAACGTAGAAGCTTACACATTAAGAGATTAAAAAAATAAATCCCACAACACTCCAACAATTTACTTCTTTATTACCTAGTGTAATTTGTATGTTTTATACGAAGATGCATGCATAACTTAGTAGTTTTGATTTTCGTGTGGTTAAAGTCAAATAGAACGTTATTTACTTAAGTGAGTTTTTAGTTTTTAGTTTTTGATGATATTTTATCTGAAATAACAAATTGCCTATCACCAAAAACGACCGTGTCATGATAGTAAATGTTTTATCGAGGCCAACACTTGAAAATCCGAAAACTTAAAACAAACAAAATATTGAATAGTGGAATAGATGAACTGACATTTTGCTAATAGGGCTCAAAGTTTTTCGACGTTTTACGTTTGTATTTTAATTAAAAGATTTGAAGTAAATCCTTATAGAAATCAACAAACAATGACCATGATCAATACATAATAATTTTGTGATGATTAATACCTATAATTTGTAAATGGTTGTTTGCGGAATATAAAAAAAAGTGTGAGGTAAAGTTTACATCTCATGAGCACCATTTTGAAGCTTACGGAACTAAGTGGTCAACAAATTTTAACATTGTCTTTATTATCACGTACTTGAAAAAAAAGCTAATCATACTAGCAAAAACAGAATTGGAAAGGTTATTTAAAGTTACGTCATAAATACTTCAAGTACAACAAATGATTATCGTAGATAAGATAATTCAAAATCATATTCAAACCGCATATAATCCTTACCAGTTTTTAAGTAATTTTTTGTACCACTAACCACTAACTAATTACAAAAATTAACACTGATTATGCCACTTCCGTAAAAATTACTCGACTAAACGTGTGTGATTGCACGTAGATTTACATGTGATTAATTTCTGTTAGGTAAGTAGGTACTTACTGCAATACCTCGATTGATACATGGAAATAACTTGGTCGACATGTTTATTTCTGAATTTAACCGAAACGAACACGACTATTGCAAAAAACACTAACAATACAATTGGTAAAATAGTAGACCACATATCAGAAAAATTTCTTTCAAATTATGCTTAATCGGCGAAAACAAACCTAAAGTATGATTTTAAAGAATTAGATTAGATAAAATTACCTGTATCATGATATACTGAATTTGTAAGAAACCAATATGAATGAACCATGCGAAACAATTACCTTCCAATAAAAAAAGGATTTACATACCAGTAAATATTAGAATACCGTCGCACAATTTTGATTTTAAACACTTTATCATATGAACACAAGAAGATACCATCAATAGAATCATTAAAAGTATTAAAAGTGCTACAAGAATGTAGCCCATCACATCTCGCGAGCTCATTGTTATTTAAAACGTCGGTAACAAACTGGTGGTTGTAAACATATGTAGCAACTAATAGTAACAACAATATCAAAACCATATCATATCGTTTCCGGTTTTTTCGTTTGAAAACAATAAAAATATATTGCCCCATATTCAATACCTAGAACAATTCTAAAAAAAATTAAGTAGGAACGAAATCGGGAAACCGTTGTTTTTTTTATTTTATTAATTATAATTTTATCAAAACTAGCTTTGATGCGATTGTAAATAATGAATAATTGGTTTTACGTTAAAATTTGAGCAATAAATATATTATTATTATTTAAGTTAAATGATAAACATATATTGGTATTCGGAGATACAGGGTGGTCACGGTAATCTGCCCTTGTGGTTGTATATTGAACACGAATGTAATTTACATTTATTGTAGGAGATTTGATATTAATAAAAATTGTCACCATTAAAACAAAAATGTCGGGATCAGATTTACTCTTTTTAGATGGTTTAATTGAATCTAAACATGTATCTATGAATTGGTGCAAAAACTACCGCTAGCGCAATTTTATGCAGGTTTGGATCCAACGTTTGAGTGTGAATGTTAGTGAAGAATGATTTTTTTTCTTTTGAGATGAAAACTATTTAAAAATGCTACAGGAGAATCTATTATAAAAATAACTATTTAAAAAAAAACAAAATACTTATATCCTAATTTTTCTTACTTGTAGCGCCGAATTGAAGTACACAGTACTGAATTAAAAAAATATATATTATATATTAACAGATTTAACCAAAATAACAAAGTTAAGGTCTATTATAATAACCAATGATATGCTCTATATGCCCACCATTTTGTTAGACGTATAACTCTAGGCGGTCTTGGAGGTTTTGTACCATGTTTTGAAATGTAGATTGTTGCAAAGTTTAAAAAAATCCAATAATTACTTTTGTCAATTTCTGTAATTGGAGTGGTAGTGGCACTAAAATTATCCCTAGGAATTCTCAACGATTGACCAGCAGTGTGACTCGTTGGTCCTGTACAAAAGGTATCAATATTTGCTGTTGATATTTGTCACTGTTGACTGTGGCAGTACACCCTTCATCATCAGTAATGAAATAAGGGCCGATAATCCCATTTCCAAAAACTGCACACCATACGGTCACTCTTTTTTCGTAAAGTGGTGTTTCAATGCATTCCTCAGGTGGAGTAAATCCAATGTATCTAAAAGACTGACTATTAATGTGGCATGAAAATGACACATGGGACTCGTCTGAAAACTTGACATTAGTTAAGAACTCATCATTTTTATAAATGTTAGCCAGAATTCGAGCACAATATACTAAACGCTATTTTTTATCATTTTGGTTCAATTTATGGCACATTTTTTAAGATAGATCGCCAATATCCTTCACAATTAAACGGACAAATTCTGTTTTTATACCTAGTTTTAAGACAACATTTTTGTTTTCGACGATTATTAGACGTGCAGCATTACTCGTTCGGGATTTTTGGGGCACTTCTCTTTCATCCTGGTTTGCCTACTCGTTGACTGGTAACATTGATAGCAGTTTCAAATTTTTAACCACGTACAAAAAAAAAATGTTCGATGGTTTAGGTTTTTGAAACTTCACCTCAATTTGAGTTCCACCCCATTTGATGCTGGGTCTATTATTTCTACCAAACTCGTATAAGTGATTATAAGCTTTACATATAAAGATTTTTTCTTCAGTTGTAAGCATCTTGTTCTCACACTGTATTGTATATTCTGACAGATAACAAATTAATGTTCGTTTGAAAAAGGTTTGACATTAGTGTCATTTCCATAGCAACTATGGTTAGAGTTACAATTTTGGTACTGTATATTTACGGTCATATTGTATTAGTGGCGTGATTTTTACAACATTTTGCATAAATAGTTTAATGAACGCAGCAAAAATTATCTAGCTTTCACAATCGTTCAATTGGCATGTTTAGGTTTTAGTGGTTTTCATAAACCTTGAAGCAAATGCTTTGCCAAGACGAACCAATCCACTGATGCACACGGTTTCGTCACCACACTATACAGGTTTATACTGATCTTCTGCGGCACCATACATAACACTTACATCACAACACAATATTTAATTTTGTACCATACGAATAAATAAATAAATAATCATTCAATTTATAAATAATGAGGTATAATTTTAAAATTTGAAGCAAAGGTATAGTGCAATCTAAAAATTATCACGCGAACCGTGTGACCTTGTCGACCGTATAATTTCATTTTATAAGCAAAAATTGCAAACTAAAAAGTTCTTACCGGACCATTCTACATCAACATAAAAAAATTTCTGCCTAAAAGATACATTCCATGTCTTCTATATATTATTACAAGTAGATAATGTCATCAGCAGAAGAATCATGACTGCTCCTGAATTTATGAATCTGAATTTTCATTTCAATTGTTTTTTGTTATTAGTATCCACATGTTTTTGAATTGGATCATTTTTTCTTCCTCTATCGAATTAAACGTATATATTTATTTTAATCAAGTTTAATTTACCCGCTCTTTTTGAAATGATTGGATAGTTAGTGTTAATCACTGAAAAACCAGTAATTTTTTAAGCTTAGATCATGTCAAAAAGTAGCATACATGTCTTATCCAAAAATCTAACTGAAAATTAAACGATAAATGGAATGTTGTCGAGTTTTTAGAAAATTTAATTGCATCGTTGTAGAAGGTTTTAAATAATTCCATTAAAGAAAAAGTAAACATTTGCCAATACTATATATTTTATTTATTAATTTTATATTTTATTTAAATCCTTGACTAGTTTCGACTTAATAATCATTTGAAGACATATCATAGTGTGATGCAGCGGATGGATCTCATGGATGTAGACATTGGTAAAAAGTAAACAAATTTGTTTGGAGCCATCTTAATGGATGAAAACAAAAACTATTTCTAGTGAAGCACCCTATTTCAGACATTCATTGGAATTCTTTTAATAAACCTTTTACAATGACCTTATAAAATTAAGGGACGTTACAAAACAACATGAGGTAAATTTAGAGAGCTCTTACCTAGCACGAGTCAGCATTAGATGTCGCAACACTTATTGATCTACATTTCCTTTACTGAAGGTAGTTGCTTTAGCAACGTGCGTTCTATAGTTGCCACGGTGAATTCGTGTAGTCGTCATGCTGTTTTACGTAATTGTTTTTAGTAACGTCATGAGCTACTATTACTATTTAAATCTTATTATTTTATAAATAGGTGAAAGCTTGATTGTCTGAATTCAACAGCATTGCACAAAATTGCGTTAATATCACGCTGGTATAATCCGCCATGCGTTCTCAACGATAAGTACAGTAAGTGACTTATGAGAGTTTACAAAGCATGATTCCACATTTTAACAAACATATTTTTCATTTAAAAATGTTTAACCTTTTGGTACTATATAGGGTATGTCCACGGATGGTTTCGTTTTTCCTCATTAGCGATGAAAATAATGCCGTGTTACAAAAATGCCTCTTTAAAAAAATGTAAGAATGTGTTATTAGAACTATATGCGCCGAGAGTACTTAGTTAAACAATTTAATTTAGTATTCAATCAGGTTTGTTTAATTTAATATCTTATATTTCGACTCTTAAAAATTGCTAGCCTACATTTATTGGTTAGAATCACGCGGCTGCGCTATGACAGATTGAGACCACACCGATACTACAGAATACTGTAACGAGACTATGGACCCACCTATTATCAACTTTTGATTTTACGTACAAATATGTGATAAAATTCTGTAACAATAAGTTATGTTTACAATATTACTTCTTTCATTAGGTTGTTTTTTTGGGGAATGTCGTGGAAAAAATGTTGTGTCAAACACACGAGGAAAGCCTTTTTCCACTCTCACTCTAATGCCTCGAGTTCGAGTGGGAAAAAAAATTGTTTTCCTCACTTGTTGGACAAATAACTATTTCGAGACTTTTTGGACTAAATTTGCTTATTTTTTTGTTTCTCTATAACAAACGAAATTTGAAACAGTGACAATAGATTCAGCCGTTTTGGAATAAGTAAAAAATACATTTTTCTCATAAAACGTAAAATAAAGTTTTCCTCGTGGACATACGGTATACATTGAAGATATCACGACGTCCCGATTTTTATTCAAATATCAAAATTAACATCTTGCATGTTTATATATAAGTAGTACTTACAAGGATTAAATAACCGTAACTGTACACCGAAAAAGGTATTGAAAACTTATTGAAACTGAAATTAAATTGAATCGAGAAATTAGAGAAAATACTTATTAAAATTAATAAATTTATTAATAGAAGCCCAAAATGAGGAGTCGTCTGCAAGAAGATGGTATTTTAAAGTGCCGCCGGTTCATCGCCGACATTTCATCGCCGTGCTGTTTAATCGCCAGGATGTTTAGTTGTCGCCGTTTTGTCGCTGGGACGTTTTATCCTTATTATTTAATTGCCGTACGTTTTATCACCGTCTTTTAATAGCATTTATTTTTTATTATTAATTTTGTGACAACGGAAACTATTATTTATTAAAAAAAACGAAAATACAGCTACGTTTTACATTGTTTTTCTAAATTACAAATGTGTATCTACGTTTTATTTTGATTACAACAATACTTATGAATGTATTCATACAACCCTTTGGGAAATTTTTAATTTGCATACAAATTATTTCCAAATACTAAAACAACCAAACTATGCAGTTGTTAAATTATAAAATAATAATAAATACTTTCAAATACGTCGAAACATTTAACTAGTTGATATCAATATAAGTAAATATAAAGTAAAAGTTAAGTCGATAATAGAATAGAATTTCCATCAATATTCGGCATGTTTGAAGGCGACGATTTTATTTGCTTTAGAACTCCTTAAGAATAGATATGATTTTTAGTTTTTCTCAACATTCTTGAGCCTTCTATATGAGTGTTGTAAAGGAATTTTCAAACACCGTAGATGTTGTTAAGTCAATCTTTGACTGGTGTTGTCCAGTTTTTGTTGAGGCGTCTAACAAATTATTGGTAAAACCTGAACAATCTTTCTGGATCCAATTAACATAAAAATTTAAAAACAATTAACACATCAATTATTATAATTTGTAATAAATAAGTAAAATACACATTTTAAATCTGACGAAAAAACGCCAAAAGATTGTTCAGGTTTTGCATCATTAATTAGTTAGATGACTTGACAAAAACGGGACAACACCAGTCAAAACTTGGGTTGACATCATCTACGGTATTTACTTAAAATTTCTTCACAAACACTGCTATAGAAGACTCAACAAGTTTGAGAAAAACTGAAAATTTCCATCAATTTTGATGAAATAATTTGATGACACTGGAACTTTCACACTATGACAACCACTTTACAAAGCCTACTTTCACGAGTATAAATAAAAAAGTACAAAAAAAAAATATTAAAGCTCCTTGTAAATTCAATGTGAACGAGATTCAATATTTGGGCCTTCTTATAGGAGTTGAGGAACAATAGGGTCGTCAATGATACACCATGTTCTTAATAGCCGACGTTTCGATTGGCGATGGCCAATCTTTCTCAAGGCAATCTAAGAGTTGGTGACATCAAGGACTCTCAAGGAACCATAGGGGTCCAGATCGTCAAAAAATTCAAAAAATTGTTTAATTATTAAAATAAAATTCAAAACCAACTGGTTTCCTTGATGTCACCAACTCTTAGATTGCCTTGAGGAAGATTGGCCATCGCCAATCGAAACGTCGGCTATTAAGAACATGGTGTATCATTGACGACCCTATTGTTCCTCAACTCCTATAAGAAGGCCCAAAATTATTGGGAATCTCGTTCACATAAAAAAGTACATTTATAAACAAATTTGAAATGAAACATTTGAATTGATAATATGACAACCAATATTTTACAAGTTAATGAAAATATGGAATCTATCATCTTAATGAAGAGGCGACTGTTAAACAGCATTGATGAGAAACATCTTGAAAAAGAACAGGGGGCGATGAAACAGTCCGACGATGAACCTCCGAGGTCCGTAAAGCTGCACCCCCCATATCACCAATTTTGAAACTAAAGAGCTAGGAATTATGTACTTTTTTCAGACATAGTGTCAAAAGATAGCTTATCAATAGTAAAATATGATGACACTTTGAAATCAGTGGTACACAATTTTTACATTTTACGTTACAATGAAGTATAACAAAACGCTTATTACTGGAAGAGTTTTTGCGGTACAAAATTCACTTAACGTGCCAGGAGATAGCTTTTTAATAGTAGAATATGATAACAGTTTGAAATCAAGGTTACATAATTTTTAATAAAAAATACATTTCAGAAATCCATTTTCTTTGTCCCTCCCCCTTGTTACCCGTTTCGCCCCTACCTATCTAAGTACCTTCAGCATTATTGCTCACCACATTTCTCCTCATTACTATATATTCACCAGTTGGTGTCGTTACATCATATCGTATGTATATCACTAGATGCTTAGAATCCATCAAGTTTTCATTCCTCATATCTTCGTAGTGGATGACCTTACCGTACCAAGTCTTGTCTCATCTCCTAGCACATAAAAAGTACATAATTCCTGTACTTTTCTTTTGAGATTGGACCACTCTTTCAATGATTTCTGGTATGGGGGTGTAGCTTTTACTCAAGCCACACCCCCACATTTCAATCATAAAAAATATGCCTAATTACGGAGTACAAAATTTTAAAGTCGGTAAAAAATTAGCACATAAAAAAGTACATAATTCGTAGTCCTTTAGTTTCAAAATTGGTGATATGGGGTGCAGCTTTACGGACCTAACCGTTGGCACTGAAAAGTCCTAGCGCCTTCTATAACAAGTTATCTGTACTATTTTTTTCAAAACTTTATGCTTTAGATTCTATTTTTAGAGGACCTACAAGTATTATTGTCATATCATTTATGTAATTGTATAAATAAGTAAGGTGTGTATAGTGTGTTGCAATTGAATTTTTTAAGACCAGAAAGTAATAAACTATATCAACGTTTAATTGAATTTAATTTAATGATTTCAGAAATAAATATCGGTTCCATTGTTATATCGATTTTTATGTTATTAATTAATTAAACTTGAAGCAATCCAATATTGATATTTTATTTATTTTTTTAGTTGAAATAATATTTAGTATAATTTTTTCTATCTCAGAGATTCAGAGATAACCAAAAATAGTTTTGTATTCGTGTTTGTAGATATAAAAGTCAAAATGATGGATCTTGCGAATTATTGTAGGTATATAAGTTAAATATTTAAAGTACATTTTACCATCTACTTATGAAAATACTTCAAAACGAAAATCAAACAGAATGATAATGACAATCTACCGACAAAGATATAAATGTACAATATACATATATGTAAACGCGATAAAAAACACATTTAAGAAATCACTTAATTTTACAAAAATAACAATGTATAACACGTTTTGATAGAATTAATGTTCATGCTTAATTAGTTTATTTTCTTCTTTACTTGGAAAATTTATTTCACCCCATATAATTTGAAAGTGAGCTTGTTTACAAATATTCCATCGTTTAAGTAATTAATCCTATTAATAGTCGAGCAAGGCTAATTAGAACATAAATCATTATATTTTTCAGCAAAACTTTCTGTTTTGTTTTGATACACCGAATTAAATTATACTACGTACAAAAATTCATGTTTCTTTACGTGTAACTTACAGGGTGCAGAACTTTGTATGGTGCATAGGCGTTTTACGAGTATAAACAAAAATCACAAACAAAAACAAAAAAATAAAAGTTGAAAAGTATCAAAATCAGGTATTGATTTGACTCTAACTATTCTCTAACTAACGTCTTTCGGTAATGTATGAAAAAAGTCGAATATTTGAGGATTTTTATTTATGGTATATGTAACATGCTTATTTAACAAAAAAAAAATTCTACAACCGGTATAAGATTTCCTTAAATTTTGAAAAAAAAGAATGAGCACACGATTAAAAGCAGTTCAATCGAGTGTCACTGATATTTCCATTGTTACCATTTTTAAAATCGCTGACAAAATAAACTTATTGCTCCTAACTTAACTTTACACAAGTTTTGTTTAAACAAATGTTTGAAAAGTACCTTATTACCTATCGAGAAAGAGCGTAATTACATAAACTTAATTTTAATATTTTTGATTATACTAGATCAGTTACCTATTTTTAAAAAATTTGAAAAAACTTATTCAATTATGAATTAAAGTCTGTATACTATTGGCGCGAGTAATAAATCATAATTGCTTGAAATAATTTTTTATTTGTTTGTGAAAGCGGTACTTCTACGGTTAAGTAAAAACCAATAAATTCTAATCAAAATACGATCATTGTGCCGCTCTTGCAACATACTGACCCATCTAGGTCTGAGAACAATAATTTAATCTGTGTAAACACGTTCCCATCAGCCCAGGTACTGACGAAACGAGAATTATAGCCGTAGATGTGGGTATTATACCAAGATATAAAAATAATGGTATATAATACGTAAGAAGTAAAATTTGTAATGTGATCTACTATACAAATAAAATAAATAACATATAACCACATAATAATTCATATCAAGGTAGATTTTACTATTATAATATATTTATCTACTAAAAATATGATTTTCCAAACGTATCAGGTACCTACGCCACTGCAATACGGGAGATTCGATAATTCTGACAGGTTTATTACTCCGCGCCAATAGTATACTGAGTATAAATAATGTTAACAAAATGTACATTCAGTTTTATACATTTTTCAACAAAAATAATAATAATAATAGATTTTATTTTTCCCAAAACAAAACAAATTATACAAAAAAAATATAATATTGTAATGGGCGAAGCTCAGTTTGCTCATTTCTGAGCAAGCTGCTCTTCCACTTAGACTGCATTATAAGTAAAATGACAAAAACCAGGAACAGGTCTGGAGCTTAATATTTATCGTTTTAGATGTAATCATTGTTTATAAAGTTACGATGTAATCGAAAATGCACATGCAATAAATGCTTGAAAGTCGCAGGTATGTCATGATATTTTGTTTTGCAATATGAAAAACCACGTTTACCATAATTCAGTGTAACATCTTAGAACACTAATATTTTCCCTAAATCGTAAGTTTAAATGGCTAAATGGTGTACGTCAGTCCGGAATGTTATTTTATTATACAAATAAGGTGGAGTTTTGGGAAAATAAAGTCTATTATTATTAGTATTAAAATTTTGTGGTATAAACAGATTGCATGTAAAAGTCGTCTTTTTTTCATATTCAGCCATTTAACTTGTTTTAAAGTGTGCGAAATTCCCGAGAATCAAGAGAAGCACCATAAACAGAATCACAATAATCGATTTTTGACAAGACAACACTATTACATAGGACTGCTTTAATCTGGCAACTTAATTCATGCCGATGATGATATATTACCCGTAGACTGCTATATGCACTTTTAAGATAATTTGAGACATGTTGTTTAAAACGTAAATTTGAATCTATTGTCAATCCTAAATTTTTGAGATTCAACACAGTAGGCAAGATATCAATATGTATATATATATATATATATATATATATATATATATATATATATATATATATATATATATATATATATCGGCCGCTGTCCGTTCTCTGTCATTTTTTCTACCAAACAACAAGACCGCGGATTTGTTTGGATTTAGTTTAAGTTCGTGCTGTTTAGAAATGTCAGCTAATTTTTGAAGGTCTACTATTACAAGCATTTATTACATCATTCGAATCAAAAGACATGTACATTTGAGAGTAATCAGCGTAAAAATGGGACGTACAATTTTGCAAAACTAATGGAAAAGTGAATATATAAATCCTAAACAGAATTGGACCTAAGATAGACTCCTGCGGCACTCCTGAAGTTATTCTGAGATAATTAAATACATACTCTTGCATACTGACTGCTTTAAAACGATCGGTAAGGTAATTTTCCAGCATTGATACTGCATCATTGGACAGTCCAACGTAATGTAATATAGCTATTAGAATTTCATGATTAATTGTGTCAAATGCTTTGGAGTAGTCTAATGATACTAAGAGTGTAACTTTACCTTTGTCAGTAGCAGTAACTATATCATCGACAATATTTAATAGAGCAGTGGTACAACTATGACCTTTTAAATCCAGATTATGTAAGGGGCAAAATTTGATTTATTTTAAGATAATCCCGTAGTTGTAGTTCTATAATTTGTTCTAAAAATTTTGAAAGCACCTGTAATATACTGATAGGCCATAGGCCTGTTTAACACTTAGGAGACGCAGTTTTTGGCAATGGTAAAGTACACGTTTCCAGACACTAGAAATGATGCATTGTTATTTAATAAATATGTATGAATTTGTTAACAGATCCGATAGTATATAAAGTATTAAAGTATTATTTAGCATACATTTGGTTGCCGTAAAAGTACATTAAACAATAAGCACAAAAATGTAACTTTCAAGTGACATAGATTTAAAAAAATATTATTTTGAAAATCACATCAATTCCTGACTTTACAATTAAAATTTTAAATAGATTTTCAATTTAAACAGTTGTTGATTAAAATTTTTTTTGTTATGATATTGAAAGTTAACAAAAAAAGCTTTTATAAAAGTCGCGTATCAGTAGGTAATTTTTACACATTTTTGCTTTAAATGAAAGTTGTTTATAATTTAATAATACAATCAGGTGACACTAATTGTTGTAACAATAGCTCTACTAATATCAATTATACAAAACTGTTATGAGAGAAAAGTTGTTGGAAATCGTATTGTCTATAACTTTTCTTTAAAGGAACGTGCGCGAACGCCTCGTTTTGTCCCGACGTAGGACTGATGGCGTTTGCATAAAGACTTACTACTTAGATACATATCTGATCCTGAAACTTTTTTGTAAGAGGCCATATCTCTGTAAAAACAAGTAAAATTTTGTTTTTAGTAAATTATATCTACTCTAAAAAAGAAATAGAAAGTTAGACTGTCTCGCTTTTGACGCAAACCATATTCCAAATTCTCCTTCTTTTCAAAATACTATCCAAAATATAACAAAATAGTAAGCAGAAATAAAGTTTCAAAGTTTTAAAACTAGAAATATTTATTTAAAAAACCCTGTACCCTTTCCTATTTATTTATTTAAACAAAGTTTAAAGGAGGGTCTGTAACATTCATAAGGTCATCTGAAATTAAGCAATTTTTCGTCACTGTCATGATTGGCGTTGGGACCGGTCCATTATATGTCATCATGCAATGGCTATGCTGTTATATTTTATGTTCTTATATACCTTCTATAATGTTTCCACACTAAATCAATATTATTACATATGAATAATACTAACGTGAGTAAGGGTTGGCATGTTTAAGTTTTAATAAACCTTAAAGCAAATGCTTAAAATATATACCATACGAATAAATAAATAAACTTCCTGATTATGTAATTATGGATTTTACAAAGAAACAAGGTTTAAATAAAACTTTTTTTTTAAATCAGAAGCAGGGTATAAACCTCTTTTACCCCTTTATGATAGAATTGCAATTGAAAACAGGTTCTACCACAGACAAATGCTCTTTCATTTGTTTTATATTAAGCGTTGCATGTTGTTTGGTTGCCCAGCATCGTTTTCAACAATTAATAAAGATCAGTAAACTTGATTTTAATCTTTTACGCACCACATATTTAAAGCCCTCCAAACACAATCATTTATTAAGTAATGTGCTCGTTTTCCGCTAGGAGTTGAAAAAAATCACTTGTTTGTAATACCTTCCTTTTTAATGTGATTTAAATAATTAATATTTACCTAGGTTTTTGCATTTAAAATGTGTTTAAAAAATTGCATTTTGAGTAACGTTGTACATACTATAACGTCATTTCTAAATTGCAATATTATAACTTAAAGTTTAAAGTAAAACTTTTTTTAATAATTTGTTAAAAGCTATGGAACAGATAATAACAAAAATGTTCAAATTTTGTATCTTGGAAATGCAAGTGTAATTACATACAGCATATCTCACCATTAACGGCAAATATCATATGATTTTAAAATTTTAATTTGCAGTAAGTATTAGTAGCAAAAGTGGATAAAAGTATAAAACCAGCATATGGATCATAATTATTTAATACATTTTTTTTTTACAAAAAAATGGTTTAACAAAGGCTTAATCCTAGATTAGTTTAACATGTCCAATTTTTGATAAAACAGTAACTCTTAGGTTTAAGACAGTACAATTTATCGGAAAAAGAAAAAATTTATGTGAAAATAAGTAAATTTTATTAAATATTTCATTTTGTTTTTTTTTGGTATAATTCTTGAGAAAAGCATTTCTTGTTTTAGTTGCTAATAAACGAGGTTGGGCTTTTAGAGCGCTTATGGAAGATCAATTTAAGTTGATGGTGTTTACAGTTTCTGTATTAAAAGTATAATTACTTAAATTTTATAAAACACTAATACTACATGAAGCAATATAGAAAAATTAACATTACATAAATGTTTACGCAATTACATGTGGTAATGTGATTCGACTGACAGGATTATGTCTTAAATATAAAAATAATTGTATCACGGACACTTTGCATTACATTGAACGATTTGAAAACCGATTATTTATAAATCAAATGGGCTAAAATTTAGGTGAATAATTTAGGTGAAAGTGAATGTTTAAAAACTGCAATGAAATTAGTTTTCGCATTTTTACATTGAGTTAACCAAAGCAAAACAACATTTTTGGAAATTTACTTTACTCAAATTCGTTTCTTCGCAATTCTCTGGTTTTACGTAAGTGCCCATTACTTTTGCGGTTAAACAAAATCTTAAGACGATTCCTAATACCAGCACTATTGCTAAGGTTCCTAAAAGCGCGATAATCACATCGACAATCATTTTACAAATGCAAAATTATGAACGTTAAGTACTATGTGCTCGTGTCAATATTGATACCACATTGTAAAGAAGTAATTTTGCCGGCTAAACGATAGCCGTTATTTTATTACTTGGATCAATTTGTCAAGTTTCTGATAAGATAATAGTATTACCTTCACGTTATAACTTATACTAGGAAAATTGTTAGTCGTTTTATTGCGCTTGCCATAAATAAATAACAGCGGAAATACAGGGCGATAACAAATAGTTGCACATAATAGTAATTACGTAAGATCTTTTGCAGATTGATTTACAATATTTGATGGGGTCGAATTCTTAATTTTTGTTATATCCTGGTTTATTTTACCATCACAGATTAAAAACGTATACAAATCCACCCATTGTTTATGTACGAATATAAACCAGAATACAACCTACCCACGTCGTAGCAGTTCATTATAAATTACGAAATTCTTCCTTAAATTAGAACCAAATTCAATTTCTATTTTTAGGAAGTTAACTCGATTTATTTATTAACAGGCTTGGTGCTTTAAGTATTGTTGATTTAGTATCACTTTTAAAATATTTTTGTTTGTTTAAGAATGATAAGTCAATTTACAAGGTTTTGTAATTTATCAAATTTTTCCGTTTGTGTTTGAAATTATAAAATTAAACATAATTTTTAAACAATTATCATACATTTTAAGGATAGTGTATCATTATTTAAATTTATGTTTCTTCACTATTTTATTTATATTTATGGAGCTCTTTTTTTTCATATCAGAAGTTATTTATATATTTTGATTGATTTGTGTAAGGATACTATTGTAATCGTTTCCTAAGAACAGGTGGTTGTACAGTTAATAAATAATGCGTAGAAATTCATAAAAATGATGTTGATGCAGTACTGTACAAAAACAAGAAGTAGATGCATATTTTAGTGAAAGCCATTAGTTAACTTTACCTATAATTAAATTGAATATTTTCGAAGGTAACGCACAGAATTCAAAAAAGTTTATTGAAAAATTAAAAAGAACAATTATTAAATTTTAAGCAGTGTCATATTCTATTTTTATTAATGAGACTCGTGTATAATTAGTGTTTAAATTTATTTTAATTTACATTGTAGTTGTATAGACATTACGCTATCATACGCTAGCGATTACAGTATTAATTCTATTGGCATCAGCTTTTCCTGTTATCGTAACAAATATATTAGTAAACTGATCAATTATAAAATTAATTCATAACAAACCGTAATGCGAAACACTGCATGCATCAGTCTATTAAATAAGAACAATAATTAAAACATTTATCAATATTACGGTTTAAATAATATTTTCTGTGCAAGCATGCCGTAGAAACGGTTCTCCTAAAGCAATTTTAAATAAGGCTCATAACATAAATAGTATATTATACACCAAGGTTGTGAAGTCTGTCATTATTGCCTTAGCACCAGTTTAAGGTGCATAGGCAATAATGGACTTCACAACCATGGTGTATATACTATTTTTTCCACTACTAGCCAAATTTAAGCCAAAAATAAAAAATAAACATTTTGCTTGTAAAAATCAAGTAGCACAGGAATGCAAATAAATAAAAAAGGATTAAAAATTACATACATTGATAAACCAACTGCAACTGATTCACTAAACACTTGTGTGATATATTTCACCTTCATTTTCGGAAAATTAATCGGAGTAAAATGTAAATTAGTTGATTTAGAAGCCAATCGCAGCGGTTTAGATTTGTCTGACATGTAGAAATTTTTAATGTATGGTTTTTCCGGTGATACATCTATTCTTTTAATTAGGTTTCGAAAATTTTACTATTGCCTTAACATTGGCACCGCATTGTAGTTGTAGTTTTTCTATGCAGTCTAATAGCATCGACTTTAATTTGTCACCTTTACATATCGTATTTGTAAAGATGTAGCACAAGGGTTGTTTAAATTTTTTGTATATAACTCTAACCATGATCACGTAGCAGTTTGAGCTGGCAAAAAATTTAAAACCTACTTTAAAATTAACATTTTGGGGCTCATAAAGTATAATTTTAATGAAAATTGTTTGTATTCCTCTGTATATCTCCTGTTTCTTAGTGGTTTATTTTTTAAGTCCACTTGGGCTGTCACAATTTGTGCTCAGGAGATATACAGAGGAATACAAACAATTTTCACTAAAATTATATATTACGAGCCCCAAAATGTTAATTTTAAAGTAGGTTTTAAATTTTTTGCCAGCTCAAACTGCTACGTGATCATGGTTAGCGTTATATATAAAAAGTTAAACAACCCTTGTGCTACATCTTTACAAATACGATATGCAAAGGTGACAAATTGAAGTCGATAGTATTAAACTGCATAGAAAAGCTACAACTACAGTGCGGTGCCAATGTTAGGGCTGTTACTCATCTTTAGGGAACGGTAAAACTTGTGAGATTTTGTTAAAAGATGTAAAAATAGGTTTAATACCTTTTTTTCGAAAAAGTTTGTTTGTCTATTCGATCAGTGAATGTAAGGTAGAGAAGTTAGAATTGTTTCTAAAGTGGTAAAAAAATCTCTTTTAAACCTTGATGGCAAGAATGCGAGTGACGTTCAATGACTTTTTGAATAACTTGTTTGCAAGAAGAGTATTAGTTAGATGACGCAGTTCCAAATTGAGATTGTCGGGTTGAAACTAGAGATTAAACAAGAGACCGTTTTTTAACAGGATGATGGTGTGAAGAGGTATGTCAGCATCTGTCAGTATGAGTGAGTTTGCGATACACCGAATTACCTAATTCACCGTTGGGTTTCGTCAAGGAAAAGGAGACAAAGATTTTCTTCAATTTCCATAGAACTTGATGTAAGTTTGTTGATTATTGATGGTCAAGAAACGTATCTAAAAAGGGCGACCATATGGTCATGGCTATGGTCATCAACATACCTAAATTATACTTTCGGTTTCAACGGCAAAGTTTTCAAGGCAATGGTTTCAAAGGCTTCCATAAAAATGTTGCTTTAAGTTTTGAATGTCTAGATGACTAAATTATAAATTATACTAAATTTTTGGATATCTTGTTAATGAAATGCTAGAAACTGAATTTCTTTTCAAAATTTTCTTTTTTAAACTAAAACAGTGTTGGCAAGATATGTGATTGTCAGTTGAAATACTAATCTTAAAAAGTAACAATTGACAGCAATTAATAACCAAAAATACATAATGAACCAAGAATGACGGCGACCGGCATTTGACAGAACGTCAACTTAAATGAAATTGAAGTCTCTTCTTTAAAAAGGAAATTTAATTAAAAATTTTTTAATGTGCAAAATCTATATAACCATGACGTCATAAGTAGAGAATTATTGTTCACCATTTGAATTCAATTATTCCTGCTTCCAAGCTGTTTAAAATCGTGATATGTACTGATTAACACGTATTTTAATCCAACACATAGTGATCAATGCTATAATCGTCACTATATAAACAATAATCCAGTTATAATCACACATTACGGATCAACAAAAAAAATCTGCATTTACGTTAGCAAATTATCTGACACTTAAAATAATCATTCACTAAACTTTAATCCGATTATTAGTGGTGTTTTATTATTTATTAGTAATTTAACAACACTCGCGTAAAATTAAATTAGAATATAATACAATACAGGGTGTTAATTAAGTATGTACAATAAATTTGACAGACGATTAATTGAGTAATTTTAAGACAAAAAGTTCATATAAACATGGGTCCGCCAATGCTTCGTTTTCAAGATACAATAAATTGATAATGTAGAAAAATACATGTTATCTAGTCATTTTTAATGTACGTTCGCATTTATACATATTACAAGTGACTTACAATTATAATTAACAATTTTGTTCTACATATAATTTTAGAAAAAAACACATATTATTAATAACTTAAATTCTATGAAAATAATAATATCCAGGTTTGAATCACGAAACTTAAATGAAATGTAAATAAATAAGATTGTTCCTTTTTTGACTAATTGGTGAATGATAACCTAAACCAAAAGTAATAATTATGTAATTTATAACACTTGTTTTCATACTTGGTCATATACGTTCAGTGTTTGTTTGTCCATCATCTATTTATATATATATATATATATATATATATATATATATATATATATGTATATATATATATATATGTACTGATGTGTGTTTTTATTTGACAGTAAACAGTGGCCTGAGGAAGTACTCACTTTGAGTACGAAACGTCGCCAAACTCATACAATAGTTTTATTTAATTGCCCCTCCTAAAAGAAGGTAAAGCAACAATAAAAAAAAAATGTTCTTTTACATGTTCCTATGCCAACTTACATCCGTTTCTAAGATAAATCGATTTTACCTGATTTGCAGACCCTCCAAAGAAATGCAATAACTTCAAGATAAATAAGAACAAGCAACTTTGGTTTACACCACCTTACTAAGAGCCTTTAACATTTTTTTTTGCAATATTTACTATTATGTTATGATGTACAGGGTGTTTTTAATACTACCGCATAACACTAACTTAAAACTTAAATAACTTGCTTAACTTAAATGGAACACATTTCTGTAGCCTGTTAAAAGCTGGAACTAATTACCTTTTAGTCGGTATTAGGGTTAACAACCCCTAACACTGATAGTTTTCGAGCTATTTCAAAATTTGATAGTTATCTGTGAAATATCCACAATATGGACATTATCTTACAACTATCAGTTTTAAATATTGACCTTAAAATATTTTTTTTTTCAGAAAAATAAACAGAAATGTGCTTATGACTACTATCGCGGGCTCTAAAAGACAGTCGAATTACGCACACCGGTCACAATTTACTGATGTTTAACAACAGTAACCGGTATTTGGTACATCAAAAATTGATCATTCTCTAAACATCGACATACTTTAACATGTTAACTAAGAATGTAAAACAAATCGCTCGAATAGTAGTACAATAATTTTAAAAACCATTATTTTAAGAATTTTTTTAACGAAGTTACCAATGTTTACAGTGTCATCAATTTTTGATAAAACTAATAACGGTTGCTGTTGTTTGTGACAGGTGGGCGTGATTCGACTGACTCTTAGGCCCGGTTGTACAATTTGAGTTTAAGGCGAGTTTATTGTTAAACCGCTATTGAGCTTCGAATCGACAGAATAGTGGGTTGTACATAACGAGTTCAGAAATTAAAAAAAAAATATAGCTTAAAATACGAAAATAATACTACACTGTCTATTGTATGTTTTTGTATGAGCTTATTATCCAGGCAATATTGTAAAAAATTGTTTAAATTGGGTTTAAAATGGAAGAATTGATCATTTTAGGACTATTTTAAATTTGTAAAATACTAGTTCTTTTTATTCTAATATTTTACGTCCCGATGAAGAAAACACACCTAGTTGTCGAAACGTCGACTATAGAATAATTTAGTTCTTTGGTTATACATCCAGCTCCTATAGAAGGCCTTCTATGTAAGGAAACTACTACAAATTAAAAATAATAAGAGGAGCAAGCAATAATTTCAAAGTTTAAATTTTTGTTTATATAGACTTTAGACAATTATTAGTAGACTGTAATATAATAAAATGACATTAAGTGATTAGATTACGTGTGCATTTTTTGTTTTAAAATCGCTTTAAAATTAATTAAAAGAAATTGTAAGTTGTACAAAAACTGTAACATCTAGGCTTAGGACATATAATTCGAAAGAGGACTTTTGGTTAAAATTATGAATAAATGTAGAGTGTTTTATTTAAAATAAAACTCATATTACATATTGAAAGATCTAATAACTAACCTGTACATTTTGAACACTCTATAAATAATACTTTATATTTTAAGAAAAGTCGGCGTAACTCAGAACTATTATAAAAGTATACTTTATTTTTCACGGGCACACAATAAACGCAATAAAATACCACACTATACAGGTTTAGACTGATCTTCTTGGCAACATATATAACACTTACATCACAATTTTTTGTGACATGCTGTATATTTCAAAATAGATTTAAAATGTGATATTTATTAACATGCATGGTAAGCAAATGATAAAACTTGCAAAACTTTCAGTGTTTCGCTATAAACTTCCGTCCCGTTGATGGTGATTCACTTTATATAAGTTCGATTCATAGACATATCAAATGTTCTGGTCTTCAAGAATTACTTCATGTTTGGAATTCTAATTATCATCTGTTGTTTAGAATTGGTCATTTTAATTCTTGGTGTGCCTATTCTCTCCCTCTTGTTCGAATGATGCGTTCTGTACTAAATGTTTTACAATGTTTTCCAATTTCATATATTCTACCCAAATATTAATAGATTTCGTAGCGGAGCCTAATCTTTTTTACATATTCTACCCGAGTGGTAAACATCTCATTCTTATTATTACTCAATTTGTAATTGTTATTTTTATTTTGTCTTAAAAGTATGTTTCGTTTCTTACGATGAATTGAGTAAGTAGCATTTAATATGTGGTTTCTTTTCGTTTTGTTATTGTCATAATCACTCAACTGTTTGTCTGTTTACAATGAAATGGCAAACATGAACAACGTCCGATTGTGTGCGTTTACCTTAGAATTTCATTGTAATGTAAACATATCCTTAGCAAATAAAAATTTTTTTTTAAATAAACGTATAATACACTCTATAATACTTTCTGCTACAGCTTTTTAATTAACATATCTTATAGTATTCAAAATACTATACAAATGGTGCGGACTAGAATGTGTATTTACATACTTATGTGTCCATTCACATCTCAAATTCGTGTCGGCATCTTAATTATAAAATTATACCAAAAAACTACTATTGAAGAATTTACAAATTAAAAATTAAAAGAGCAGTACAAGTAGATATCATATAAAATTATTTTCAAATGTATGAAAACCATGTAACAATATACTTTCATTGAAATATTTCATTCAACAGATACCTATTGTTAATCTTGATGTTAAACCGATGATGTTAGTTATGTCTGTATGACGTACATAGTTTTAGCAGTTTAATCCAGTTTTCTTATTACAATAAGAATTCAGCTAATTAGGTACATCATGTGATTAAAACAATTTTTAGTAGTTGTATGTTTGCATAAAATTTTACAATATCGCAATCCACTTGTCATATTGGATTTAAAAAACAAATGTTAACATACCTTGAAGTCTTCGAGCTTGGATTCGTTGCGTCAGTTCATGCTTTTTGTCTTTAATATATTTTTTAAGCAGAAACACTAACGCTACTACTAGACATAACACTATCAGAAAACCAATTTTATTATAATCTGCATCCATGCCGTCTGTGAATATTTATTATGCTACTAGTTTTGATACGTTACAGAATACAAAGCTATATGCATATCGTCGTTTTTAATTCTTGTTATGAAGATAAGATAAATTTAATAAAATAAGTAAACACTCATTTACGAGAAGGACGGAGATACTTAGAGATTTCTAATGTGCAGAATCGTATGTTTTTGTAAAATAAATAATAGTAATTAAAATTATGAACGTTGCGAATTAGATAAAATGTTAACGAAAAATGGTGATATTAAGCAACGATTAGATAAATTAAAGAATTTAAATTCAAAAAGAAAATTAATTTATTTAATTTGCAAAAGGAAAAATTTGTTTCCTCCTATAATAATAAATAATAGTATTGTATGTATAGAATTAAAACTTAACTTAACAGCATATGTTGGGTTTAAGTTCTCCACATTTAAAAAAAAAACAATTGGTAGAACTATTCTTCTATTCTTTTGTACAACTCTTATTTAAATTTATGGTAGCAACACAATCAAAGGTCTACTTAAAGAAAACCACTTTGTTTATCTTTATAATCTGTTTAAAATCATTTTATGCTCACATTGACGTCATATTATGAAGTGCTTTAGGTATAAACTTTGCGATTAACGCACGCAACTCAAAATATTCGTATGAATGATAACATTATTTGTCTTTCGAATTCGATTTCTATGGACAAATAACATTAATGTGCCCAATCTATAAAAATATTCATGGGAAATAAAATCGAGGTCTGGCTTCACAAAATATTTACAAATTTGTTAACCCCCAAAACAACATCCTGTTTTATTGAATTTAAAAATCAATATTCGAATAGAGCACAAAAAACTGAATCTAAGGATGTGCCTTCGAAGTTTGGTCAGAATAGTTCACTACTTCTATTTAATATTGAAATTGTTTATTTATTAAAATTTTTGGAAGTCAAAATAAAATTCATGGGGTTATTTACATTTTATTTTATTTTAATGACAAGTATCTGACCCTGAACGCTAAATATTGTGAGATAAGCGTTAATTAATGTATTTTAGCTTACTACAAATGACATTATTGCAAGGCCGTATTAGGGATTAAACGTAAGAAAAATGTAAGAAAACATGAAACACCCTGTATAAAAATAACGTAACCTATTATGATAACGATAAAATAAAAATAAAAAAAATAAAAAAAAAAAAAATAAAAAAAAAAAAAAAAAATGAATTTAAAAAAAAAAAAAAAACAAAAAAAACAAAAAAAAAAAAAAAAAAAAAAAAAAAAAAAAAAAAAAAAAAAAATTAAAAAAAAAAGAAAATAAAAAAAAAAAAAAAAACAAAAAAAAATTAAAAAAAAATTAGTTTAAAAAAAAAAAAACTAAAAAAAATAAAAAAAAAATAAAGAAAAAAAAAAAAACATAAAATTTAACAATTAACTTACTAATAAAAATCTGAAACTCTCATTTTGTTCAATGCATTTATCTGCTTTTTTATAATATGGCTGACATACTTCTAATAACTTCTGGGTTATTTAAAATTCCCTACATGCTTCTTCAAGTCTTTTATACAATTGCTCTCTGCTCTTTATCTCTACTGCATAAACTTTAGATTTGAGATATCCCCAAACGTGGTAATCGACAGGGTTAAAATCAAGTGCCCTTGGATATCATTCATGTGGACCTCCTCTGCCTATCCATTTATCTGGAAAGTTGGTATTTGAAAAATCTCTTACAATTCGCCTATAATGTGGTAAAGCACCGTTATGCTGCAAAAAAATTTTACCCGTTGTTGTAGTGCTTAGTAATTTAGTTTCTTTTTAATTTCTGTTATTTTATAAGTAGGTTAATTGTTAAATTTCATGTTATCGTTATGTTAATAGGTTATGTCACTTTTATACAGGATGTTTTCTGTTTTCCTACATATTTGTTACCTACGTTTAATCTCTAATACGCTCCTGCAATAATGTCATTCTTAGTAAGCTAAAATACATGAATTAACTCTTATCTCACAAGATTGAGTGTTTAGATCAGATATTTCTTGTTAAAATAAACTAAAATGTAAATAATCCCATGAATTTCATTTTGACTTTCGAAAATTTTAAAAGTAAACAATTACAATATTAAATAGAAGTAGTGAACTATTCTGGTTAAACTCCAAAGGTATATCCTTAGATTCAGATTTTCTCTCTTTTTGAATATGGAAACCAAAATTTTAAATTTGATAATACAGGGTGTTGTTTAAGGAGTGACCAAATTTGTAAATATTTTGTGAAGACTGACCTGGATTTTCTTTTTCATAAATATTTTTATGAATTGGGCACATTATGAAAAATATACAGCCCAAATATTAAAAAAATATACAAGGCGAATCATAAGTTATAAGCCATTAAAGAAATGAACGAAAAACATAAAACACTCTGTATTTCTGTTCTAAAGAACGCAACGTATGGCAGTTTCCCAATAAAACACTCTCTATAAACGAAAAATAACAACTTCTTCCATAAACAAAAACAAAATTAAACATTTTTAAAAAACTTATCTGTAGGCCTTATTATACAGAAGAATTCAAACCGAAGAGTTTAACAGACATAGTGAAAAATAAGATTTTTACATAATTACAAATTTCTTTGTTTAACATCCATCGGGAGACTCAAAACAATGTGTATCATCCTCTGTCAAGCGACGTATTTTTCATTGTATGTACCAATTACCGCATTTAGACATTGCCTATATATTTTAGAACATTGTCTATATATTGCCTCCTCACAACCACTACAATACCAATTCGCTTGGTTCTGTTTAGTACTTTTAGACGGTGTAAGCATAAGTTGTTAAAATGATGTTTTTTACTTCAGCGAGCGGCACACGATCTTCATCTTCGTCTGAACTTGAACTATCGTAAACACATAAAGTAAATATAAGGAAATGATGATAATAAGGCCTACAATCAAATTTGGTAGGCTTTATTTACCGCCGACGCCGTCAAATTGTGTTTCTATGAACGAAAACCAAAAACAACATTATTTGGACAATGATATACAGTTAACCCTCTGTTAACGGACACCCTCCTACAACGAACAATTTCTGATTTACGGGATTATAGGGAATTTAAATAAAACAAAGCTCTGAACAGCGGACGCGGACCACTCATTCAGTACTTTTCCTATGACATGATTCACAAATTTCATTTTCCATAGCGGACAACAATATATTTATAAACTGATCCCAAACCTAAACACATATTTACAATTAGGTCCGGAGGTAAGACACTTTTCTCAAGCAGATTTTTACCGACAAAGGATGTAATAACCATAAAGATCCCGACCCTCTCGGAACTGCTCCGAGGGCACGGGTTTCTTTGTTACTTTGTTCTTTTAGGATTTTCCACAAATGTTGTAGAATAGTTCCAACTTTATAGAAACGACTTGAAATGTGGCTATTATTTCGTTTCAGTAGAATGGCTCCGCCGCGAACAAAATGAAATGTTTTAACTATAGAAGAAAAAGTAGAAATAATTGATTGTGCTGTAAAGTTTAAATTTAGTATTAGACAATTAGCAGAAAAATTTGGGGTATAAAAATCTCAAATAACCAAAATTTTTCCCAAGAAAAAGAGTGCCGCTTTAGATCAAATTGTTTTTGATTGGTTCACTAAAGTGCAAACCAAACATATACCAGTGTCCGCACCTCTACTTCAAGAAAAAGCTTTGAAGGTGGCGAAAGTGTTGGAGCTTGAGTCATTTAAGGCGTCAAACGGCTGGCTTCAGAAATTTTGTGAACGGTGGAACATCAACTTGAAAACATTTCTGGAGAAGCGGCACATGTTGACTCAAATGATTTTTCAGAGTGGAAACAAAAATTAATATC
Organism: Abscondita cerata; assembly: GCA_030710515.1. Classification (NCBI taxonomy): domain Eukaryota; kingdom Metazoa; phylum Arthropoda; class Insecta; order Coleoptera; family Lampyridae; genus Abscondita; species Abscondita cerata. Next base: position 45,446 of record JALBCR010001055.1, read on the forward strand.
CATTATTGATAAATATTCTAAGGAAAATATTTTTAACGCCGATGAAACTGGCCTCTTCTTCAAAGCTTTACCAAAAATGACGGTTGCTTTTAAAAACGAAAAATGGTCGAGAGGAAAAATTTCCAAGAAGGGCCTAACAGTTTTATTTTGCGCCAGAATGACGGGAGAAAAAGAAGAACCCCTTGTAATTGGAAAATAAAAATCCACGTTGTTTTAAAGGAGCGCATGCTGATAATTAACCAATTAAGTGGCATTTTAATATAAAAGCATGTATGACGGGAGATATAATATCTAATTGGCTGGTTAAAATTTGACAGAAAAATGCAAAGACAGAGGCGCGAAGTTCTTGTTTTTTTGGACAATGCAACTTCTCATCCGGATATTAAATTGAAAAATGTGAAATTAATTTTTTCCTCTTCGAATATGACTTCTGTTTGCCAACCATTAGATCAGGGAATTATTAGAAATTTTAAAATCATTTAGAAAGTTTCTTGTGAAAATACATTTGGAACAAACAATTACAATTCTTAACGCGTTCATGGGGATTGTTGCAGCATGGAAAAAAGTTAAACGCACGGTGATAATTAATTGCTACCGTAAAGCTGGTTTTTCGCAATACTGCGAAGATTTTTACGAGTCAGAAGATGAAGATGATTTGCCGCTTTCACATCTTTTGGAAAAAACGTATAGCACCAACTTAGAAAATTATTCAACGATTGATGACTGAAGATATAGAGTTTGATATTGGTCAGTGTGTACAGGAATACAAGGACCAAAAGAAAATTGATGCAAACCGCGAAAGTGACAGTTATTCGGATATATTTATTTATTTATTCGTATGGTACATTTTAAATGTCGTATTGTGATCAGTATAAACCTGTATAGTGTGGTGACGAAACCGTGTGCAATAGTAGATTGGTTTGTCTTGGCAAAGCATTTGCTTCTAGGTTTAGGAAAACCACTAAAACCTAAACATGCCATCCCTAATCCACCTTAGTATTCACATGTAATAATATTAATTAAGTGTGTAAACATTATAGAAGGTAAATAAGAACATAAAATATAACAGCACAGCCATTGCATGACGACATTATTATTATTCGGATGACGAAATAATTCAATTCTAGTGTTAAAAATATCAGTGAAGCTTATGAACAATTGAAACATATTCAAATTTCTTTGTATTTAAATAGTGATTTGGAATCGACACAAACAATGTCAGAAATTATTTCATACGTTGAAGGCGTCATTATAAAATACTCTATTATAAATAAAAACAAACAAAAATTTCTGAATACTTTAGTCAAATAACAATATCTAAGAACTATTATTATATATATATTATTATTTGTTATAATTTTGATTTAGTTGTGTAGAGAATTTTGAATACAAATACTTACTATTACATAAGATATCAAAAATATACTTAACAATATTTAAAATTTAAATATAAAAGGTTCCAACTTTTTAATTTTATGTATTAATTAATATCCGCAAAGTACATAGTTAGAAAGGTAGGTTTTATACAATATTGAGTGCTTGGTTGAAAATAAATTTTGACAACTACTTCGTGGTTCTTGTATGGTAACATCGATAAAAATTATTGTCATATTCTCTCCTCACCTCTCTTCAACGACAGTTTCGGCTTCCCCAATGGTGTCCGTTATGGAGAGCTTTCACTGTATTTATTCAAATATTTAAGGTCGTAGAAGTAGGAAATGAAAACTACAACCCAAAATTATAAATATTAATGTAACATTTCAAAAAATATTTGTGATTGATTTTAATGATTTTTTATTATTCCTTAAAATGACATCGCACTGGTGACAGTCAGTGATAGCATTGTTTTTAATGGTGATAGCTAACGATTGGGGATAGGTTTTAGGCGTCATCCTTAGCTACCTGCAAGTATGACATTGAAAAAAATTGATCATTTGAAATTGTATTATTGTCACTTAGGCTTTGTTGCCCATACACACCTTACAACCTTTCCGACAACCTTGAAAAAATAGTTTTCTTAGATTGCCTTCTTAAAGGGTAGCTGTCAGAGCACTATTAAAATTACGAAATATATTGTTAATTCACGTCATTCTGTCAAATTTTAGAACAATCCCATGGTATAAGTAGTTTGTTGAATCGAACAACTAATCTTACCGCACGCCTTTCATTTGAAAACTAAACATTGAAACTTTTAATTGCAATTATCCTTATGATAATAAAGGTAATATTACTTCCATATAAATATTATAACTCTGGTTTAAATTATAACATTTTGATTTTTTAATTAAAAAGTATAACAGTTTTAAATAATGATTACATTTGCATATACAGGGTATTCCTACCAAAGTGGACAACGTAATAGAGGTTATAGATCTCAGCAAGGCAAACACTTTTTCCAAGTAATTTATTTTGATTTGATCTTTTGTTTTCGAGCCGTTTTCTGTTTTTTTTATAAATCTCTTATTACTGCATCATGTATTGTCCGATATTAAGAAACTAAAGTAATTTGGAGTCGTCAGGTGATTATATCTAACTTTCTAATTAACACTTTTAACAAGAAAAGTAAAACTTTAGAATGGCACTATTTTAAATTTTTGAAAGTGAATTATACAAAATGTACTTGATAAATTTTAAAGTAATAATAATAAAGTAGTTTATGATTTTATCTACAAATTTTGTCTCTACTTTTTTCCTTGAATTTTGCACTCTAAAGGTGTTATTTGGTGACACAAAAATTATCTAAAAAGATCAAGATATTTTTAGAATGATTTTCATCAAGTAGTACATGAAATAAACAACACCAACAAACAAGGAAAGGCGCTACCTCAAGCTGGATAAGGTTTGTTTTGTTTACAGTAGCTAACATTAGTAATGTGTGTTGCTTGTTAATATGTCGCGTTTTAAAAATTTTGAAATGGTCAATATGTTGTTAATTTATAGAGAAGCAAGGCAAAATTGTCGGAGACCTCAAAATATTTATCGTGAGCGCTATCTTAATAGAAGAACTTTAGATCGCCGCTATTTTGAAACGATTAGAAGAAGGCTAAGAGAGACTGGATCACTCACTCTAACTCATGATGGTAATCCTACGAGATCAATTAGAAATCTTAATTTCGATGAAGATGTTTTTGCTCATTTTGCCGCAGACTAAACAACTAGTACAAGAAGAATGGCAAGAAGTCTTCGAGTACGTCATCAAACTGTTTAGAGGCTACTTCGTGAAGAGAGAATACATCGGTATCATCTTCAAAAGGTGCAGCATCGTAAGGAAATTGATTTTCAATTGACTTCTGAAGGTGGTTTATTAACCGCATAAACTTGCAAAGAAACTTTCCCAAGTATATTCTGTACGCAGATGAGGCATCGTTTGGTAGTGATGGAGTATTAAACTCAAAAACTTCCACATATGAGATACTAAAAACCAACATGTTTTTCTCAATAGAGCTTATCAGAACCATCAGCTCATCCCTTAGTTGGTTCCTATTTAATGCCAACAAGACTAACTGCTGAAAGGTACACAGTGTTTTTAAATACAGTTGTAGATAATCTTTTTGAAGAGATTACATTACAAACCAGGCAAATATTGTGGTTTCAACACGACGGTGCTTCTACACATTTATCTAGGCTTGCTTGACCATCTCTAAATAGAAAATTTCCGAAAAGATGGATTGGAAAGGAAGGTCCATTAGCTGACCGGCAAGATCCTCGTTCTAAACCCCCTTGATTTTTTTCTTTGATGAGCAATGAAGTCTCTTGTATATGCAACCGAAGTTGAAAACGAAGAAGATCTTGTAGCAAAGGTGGTTGCCGGAGAACTTACGGATAAACCCAAAAATTTTCAAAAACTGTTGAAGAAATGTTTAAGCGTTGAAAAAATATATCGAATGTAATGGGGACGTTTTTGAATCTTTTATAAGTTAATAAAATAACTACATTACGTTTTGCAGTCCTGATAATCATTAAATAACTTATTTTAATTTCTCGGCAGACAACTATTGTAATCTGTTATACTACCTACATTGATATGCAACTAACAATACATGCTATTGTATGAACAATAATTACGAAAAGGTTAAAAATTGCGCAGTTAGATAATATTTGTTTTGTTTCAGTGTCACTTTTTCATGCAACATTTTGTGATATGTGAAGTGATTTATTTTCAAAAATGTTGTTGATGTTCTTGCAGTCTAACTGTACGAAGTTTTATGCATAACTTTCTAGTTAGACTGAGAACAACTAGGGTTTGAATGTGGCCTAAAAATTTAATATTAGTGTTGGATCTTTTTCAGAAATGTCATAAAGAGGATGTCCGTAAATAGTGTCCATCTCAGATCTGCTTTTCAAATTAAAAAAAAATACGTACAGGGCGTTTGTAAATTTATGCTACAAAAATCAGGAGGTGATTGCTCGTATGAAATTAAGATGGGTCTTTCCTATAACAAAATTTCCTCAGCCCACCCTTTTCCGAGATATCACCTTAAACTGTGGTGACTAAAGTTGAGTTTTTATTTTTTTTTCTAAAATTTCAGTAAAGCTAGAAACTTGAAGTTCTGTAATTTTTGTGCACTCGCAAAGAACTAACCACGGGTATTTATTTAATATTCCTGTTACATTATACGCGGGTGAAATTAACAACCCTTACTTTATTTCATATCAAAACTTTTTTTGAGATTAAATTTTCTGAAATAAAATTATAACTTAAAATCTTTGTTTTATTAAATTTTTTTATTCTTAAATTACCTACAGAGGAAAAAATAAACACCATGATTTATAATTTTTTCTTGTTTGTTATACCTTGTTTTAATTACAAAGTTTTGGAATAGTAGGCTGCTGTGACTTCGACAATTCATTTACCGTGTTTACTTAATGTTTATTCAAATTGTAGTAGGCTGATGTCAAAAAAAAAATAAACAGTTAATTGTAATCACCACCTTTTGAGGGTGATATCTCGCAAAGGGTGAGCTAAGACAAGACCCATCTTAATTTCATACGAGCAATCAGCTTATAAATTTTGTAGTATAAATTTAGAAACACCCTGTATATATGCGAATTTCAAAATATGATTCAAAATAAGAAAATACTCACGTTTGTCATTTTGAAATTATTCAATTATCCTTTGTTTAGACGACTTGAAACGTGGGTATTATATGTAAAACGCAATGGAAAATAGAAGCAAAAATTTTGTATGGTTCTTATTTTAAAATTTTTATTGCAGGTATGTAGTAATTTGTAGACTGACATCTATTATTCGTTTAGTGAAAAGATCGCGATTAGGAAATTTTTTCTGTTCAATCACTAATAATACTGATTTCAAGTAATCACCAGTAGTTTACTTTACAACAAAGCAATAAACAATCAAGAGTGATAACTATAACTGGAACAATCATGGAAGTTCATTTGTTTCCATGGCTTACCAGATAGTAAATAATAATCGGCTTGTTCTTTTGATCTTTTATTTCAAACATATCATGTTACATATCATTGAAAGCAGAAAAAAAGTAGAAGTTATTTATGAAAAAAATTAATATAACGCCCATTTAAAATAATAAGTATGATATAAATATCACCAACCGTTATTGCGATAATCTTTTTGAAAATATATTACAGTTTGCCTTCATTAGTCAAGACACTTTTGTACAAACTTTTTTTAATAGTTGTGCTAATAAGTAAAATAACTCATATTTTCAAAAATGGCATTTTTCGGATATCTTCGGAAGGGATCGGAATTTTTTTTCCTACTTAACGACATTTGAATTAGCATGAAAAGTAATTAACCCCCTTTGAGTGAGTTAAACCACCCGTGGTTAAGAGGAAACCTCCGGTTGGGCAAAACGCCGGATTTGTGGAAAAATCGCCGAAAAACTTCTGTGGAGAAATCGTCGAAAAATGACAAAACGCCGAAAATATTTCTGTGGACAGTGGTCAAAACGACGAAAAGTAGAAAACGACTCATTAGCGTACGTAACTTCGCGTCGTTCTCGAATGTCCCAACTGAATCCGCGGACAAAACGCCAAAAATGATTCCGTGGACAAATCACCGAAAACGCTTCTGTGGACAAAACGCCAAAAACACTTGTGTGGACTATCAATTTAAGTTGTCTTTATATGGTCGGGGGTGAACGGTGTTGGTTGGTAGGATACAGTTATTAAAATTTCTTTCTTTAAAAAAATTATACTCATAATAACAATTCAAAAATAAACTTTTTTTCACATAAAATTTGTTTTCATCAATCTTAGTTATTTTCATGTGATTGGTGGTGACCAGTATTAGTTGGTAGGTTACAGTTATTACAATTTATTTCTTTAAAAAAATTTGGCGATTTACCCACAGACGCATTTTCGGCGTTTTCTCAATTTTTGGCGATTTGTCCACAGAAACTTTTCGGCGATTTGTCATAGACCCGTTAAGAGGATTTTTCCGGCTGAAGCCAATTTACAATGTTAAAACTTCATTTTTGTAAAAACTTGTCTTGTTTTATTCCTTGAATGTACATGCGCCCTTGCTATTCTTGTCAGTCGTAATGCGGTTTTTCTGTATCTGAGCAGCTTACAGTGTAAAATAATTTTGTCTAGTTATATCTTAATCATTTATCACTGCTATGTAATGTGCACTAAAACCTGTGAATTACGCAATTGAATCATTTAAAGCAGACATAGAAATTAATAGTACAACCTATTTAGTACTTTATATGTAATATATTTAATAATGCAACTCTGTTTGTATTTTGTACAATTTGAATGCAATTTGTTACACTAAAGCAATCAGTGGTATGTCAAATTTGTAAAAATATGTTGCTCCATCAGGATCGAAATAGTACCATCTTGTGAGACCCGCGTTCGCTTACCAAAAATGAGTTCCAATTGTTCAGTGTTGAGATGCTATAACATCAAAGAAGCAATCCCGAGAAACATTAAATCCTTTGCACAAGAAAACTTAAGTTCAGAAATTTCCATGATTGAATTTTGTTCGTCGATTTGAATTTAGCGCTCATCCCCTATAAAGTGTTTACTCCGCTAGTTCTACCGGTCTAAATTCTGGCGGAAGTAAAGTATTGAAAAAATATTTTGCATAATCAAAGTAGATGTCAAATCAAAACGATATACCTACTTTTCAGTCAGACCGTTTTGACATCTACTTTGGACACAATGGCAATTTTTATTTTATTATAAAATACTATTAAATATAAACTACTATGTGTAATTAATAACTAAATTAATAGTATATTATTTAACAAAGGACTAAAGTGCCTTGTTAAATTAATGCACTTTAATATGGTGTTTCATACATTGTTTTATGCACTCCAGTTCTTGCTAGGTATAATTAACAACTTTGAAAAAAATTAAATTGATATTAAAATGAATTACACTTTTTAATTTTACAGTTGTTTAACAAAAACACACTTTTTAAAATGTTAATATAAACCATGGTAAAACAAAAGTTAATAAAAAATAAATTTTAAAAAACGTCAAAATTTCAGTGAATGCAGATCCAGTGGTTTACTTCGTATGTTGCTACGGAAAAACATGTTTATTTTACTTTAAATCCCTTGAAATTTTAAAACTATTTTAATTCCCTTGAGATTTAATATGTGACTTTAATTTTCGAAAGAAATTGGAACTTTAGTTCCTGGAGTGCATAAAATTACCTGTGTAAATATAATGGTTTTGATGTTGGGATAAAGGTAAAAAAATAGATAATCAATCACAATTAAAAATATACTTAACATATAATTTTGTTCAAGATAAATTTGATAAACCATTTCTATTGGATATAGGTAACGTTATCAAAATCATCTTGTTTTATTTTATGAACAAGACAAGTAATGTCAACGACTTTACATTTAAAGAAATAAAGAAACGTCAACACGAACAAATATTATTTCAAATGGAAGAAATAAAGCAACATTGAATCCGCGCAAACAGCAGTAAATATAAAAATGTTATTCGCTGGCAAATATAAATAAAACTTACCATTCGTTTCTTCTCTTTTTGGAAAAATGCACGAACAAAACAAATGTACTAACAATAAAGAACCACAGAGTACGAAAAAAACAACCTCATATATAAGTTCCATATTATCGTCGAACTTCATTTCGATAGTATAAAAACACAAAATGTATTAAAATGCACTGAAATTTTTTGAGAACATATAGTACAATTTACATTAATTATCTTGTAATCACGTCTTAAATGTACCAATTACGTTCTACACGTAATCATGATTATCATTATCTAAATTAGCAGTACATAAATGTGATAATTACTACGCAGTGAAAATGTATATTTAACTTTTTGTTGTTGACGTTAGTGACTAATTTTTACCATACAAAAATCACATATTTGGATTATATGGTGGTGGTTTTCCGTATGGATGTTCTAAAAAGTAGTTATTTACTTAAAATGAACAAAAATTGGGTTCTTACCGTAAAATGCAGACTCTTGTAGTGCAGCATGAGTACCGTTCTCGGATCTTCCAGCATTTACACCCACTATCTGAGTACTGTGTTCCAGGTTTACTACATTCCACCCCACAGATGAGTTAGGTTGGTAGTTTTGATTATACTGTGGTGCGGGAACGTATATTTCTTGTATGGTCGATATAGATTGAACCGGATCTCTTCTCCTCCGCTTTACTGCAAGAGGGCAGTTTATCAAAATAATTAAAGTTATATTAATCTTACCCTTGCACTTTTGATAAAATAATGCAATTACTCCTACTAGTCCTACAATTGAAGCAACTATAAGAACTGCTTCCCAAACATCGTCCCAATCCCAACCCATATTACCAAAAATCTGAAAACGAATTGTTGCAATACATATCGCTTTGCATCTTATCTAAAAAATAATTCTGATAATTTGGTTCTATCGTAAAAACATTCAACTTGGGTGATTAGATAGTGTTGATATCATTAGCTATCACGTAATTAGTTGAGCAATTTATTGCATTTTGAAGAGAATTTCTAAACAATGAAACATGAACACAATTCTTTGAATGTAACCGAATATTTCTTCTCACATAAATTGCATAGTTTGTCATTTTGGTACGCTACGTCATCCTGATGGCTATTTGCTAGATAAAAGCGTAGGTATGATACACAGAACCAACATTAATGAATGAACTTTAGAAATGTAGGAATTTTTTATGCGAAGGTTATGGGTATGTATGGTTTATACAGTAGTACAAGAGAATTACATTTAAATTTTTTTGTCTTTACGCTATAATTTGACACGTTAAAACCCCAAGTTTTTTTCACAATTATTGTCAAACATAATAAACATCATGTTCTGACTTGAAAAAACCTGAAAGTGAGAAAAGTGTGAAATTAGTATTTTTCTACCACAACTTTCTTTTTAATTCTGGATACGAGTAATTTCTACAATAATACTCTTATCTTCCTCATAAGTTTATAACTGTAATAGTCTTTTGCTAAAGATGAGAAGATAGCTTTTGAAACATTCAGAATGTCTCCAAAATTGACTCCATGTCCAGAGTAATTGCAGTTGCTAACATTGTTCCCGCTATCGTAAACTGTTTTATCAAGCGACTACTGTGACAAAAACTTGCAAACAAGCAAACTCAAATTTTAAGCATACTGCTAATTAAGAATTAAGAAAGCCAAAATCATTAGAATTGTGGAAATGTCATAGCTTAAATAGACCGGCTTCGCATAAATGATTGGCAGAATTGAATTTATTATGATGTAAAACGAAGTGAAATCACAGACTACGTGCTAATAAATATATTAAAATGCAGTTGTCTGTTTACTACTTATTTCACCAAAGATTAAAACGTGGCAATTCCACTACGTAGAATAACACTTCATTATGCATCTCATTTTCCGTCTTGAAGAGAATAAAGTGTATAGTTTGTAGTGGAATTGTGAACTAATTCCAGCTATCGCATACACTGGCGATTGTCAAGAGGCTACTATTTATCACAGTTGAAATTGATTTGACGCATTGGGCACGTGCTGAGTGACCAACTGTTGAGAATCAGTACAAAGCCCGTTTGCTGAAATATTTTACAGTATTTGAAAAGCAAAGCTCAAAATACTTAGAAATTACAATTTTTTTCCGGTTGGTATAATAAATACAAATTTTATGAAGTTGATTTCCAGAATTGCTTTGTTATACATAATCTATATGCTATCATATTCCTATAATACAATAATACAGTAGTTTCACTTGAGTGGAAATTTTGTACTTAAATAATTTGCGCGAGTTAATGTGCATTTGTCAAATGTGTAACGGTTGTAGTTTACAAAATATCAAAAGAAGCGACGGCTCTAGCGGTACAACCTAGAACGAAAATTTAAGGGAATTTGGCTCGATGTAGCGCACTAAATTAGTGGAGGATAAGAATATTTATAGTAGTTAGAGCAGCAGCGTTCGGCTTCGTCGGGGAGTTGCGTGGATACCTGAATAGCTATAAGAATTCTGACTGCTGGTTTAAGAAGGCGCCACCTGCTGGGTAAAAAAAATAAAACCGACCAATCAAACACAAATCAGAATTAGAGAGACAAACAATATAGTATAACAAACAAATCTTAAAATAAAAATAGTTACACTAAATCTAAACAACAAAAAAAATGGTAAGTACCTCCCGCAAACCCGAAAGACTTGTTGTGTTCGCGACAACCGCTCTAAATTAAGCACCCCAGCTCTTATTGAGCTGATTTAAACAAACTTCCGGTTGATGAGAATACACTGAATAAAAGTTACTTAAATATTAACTATCGAGTCGTTTATGTCATCTGTACTCGAGCTTCATACGCCTTATTATTTATGAGTAAGTGATTTAAATACTAAAGCTTAGCTGTAATACGTCAAGTGGGGAATAAAAGTATTCTGCTAGCGACTGTATCGACAGTTCGGGAAAGGTAGATAGACCCAGGAATTCCTCTTAGGGGTGGCGTAGGGAGAAGAACAGCACACAAGTGACTCCCTCGCTGGAAGTATGCAACATAACCAACCTCTGTCGACGAATTATTCAACGTTGATCTGCGGCTTGATTACTGCGGAGCCGTGGTGTTGTCGTTCATTAATAGGGAAGGTTCTTAGTTAGCTACTCTAGCACCCTCGAGAGTTATCTCAGTATAGAACACAACGAGTATAAGATGCCGAACACAACGTGCTAAAAGCTAATGTAGCAATCATAATTAAAACAAATAGGAAAGAAACCCAAATACTCACGGTGAATGTAGCCAGATTAAATGTAAACGCCAATTTATATTGGAAATTGTGAAACTCACAAACGACTTTTTGTCGCACCGTACTACTTGCGACACACGTTTTATAACGGCTTACGACCTACGTCCTAAATACGGGAAATAAAACCGTAACAAATGTGTTGTCATGACACAGTTATCTAATAAAGGTTACTGCCAGAGATGTAACGTTTCAAAAACTAAAAAATGTATGTTTGAAATACTGAATTTACAGTCTTTCTCATTTAATCACTGTTGGGATTTAACATAAATTAGAAACAAATGATTTTTTCACATTACTTATTTTGATTTAACACGCCCGATCGATTTAAATTCTAAGACAATTTTGCTTTAGTTGTTGCGCCACTGGTTATAGCTCTAACCTACGTTTTTGTTTTTGTTGTAGTCATGTAATTCACCACTTGAATCCTTGCCTTCTTACTGAAGAAATGTTATATCACAAGATTGTGTACAAAAATGGTGAAAACATAGGTACAAATCGCCATTGATGTTAAATTATTTGAACGTTGCCTCAAACTTTGGTTCACCAGTTTCACCACAATAGTGCCAATGCGCAGTAACCTGCGCAGATAAAATTAATACCACGTATTTCCCAATGTATTTTATGTAAAGTGCATCGTGCATCTACTGCATTCGTAGATGTATATTGTGTAATTAGTGACAAATAACGTTAAATTATAGACGTCAGAAATTTAAGATTACAAAACCTACAGCAATCATACAGCGCATGACAAACGTAACTTTTTTTCTCTTACTTAAGTTCTAAATTGGTAAGTCTCAACGTCTGACTATTGTGTAACTTGGAGCATAGAGGTTTGTTTACATTAAACAATTGGGCACTTAAAACCTGCCCATTGTGTTGCGCTTAGTCATGAATTCTAACTACGTTCAAAATACGCGCAAAATACTATTAACAAATATTTTTTGTATTCTGAGTATAATTTAATATTACACAGGTTTGTCTTAATCAATTTTTTTGTAAAAGGTATTGCGGTGTCGAAATAAATTGGTTGTATAATGGACCACTATTGCGGATGCACAGTCGAAACGGGACGTATAGGACATTTACAGCAGTTTATTATGTAAACGAATTACATGATAATATACATATTCATTATTTATATAATAGGCGAACTCGGTAGGGTTGATTGTTGACTTGAATTGAATCTGATCTGATCTGATCTGAACTGAACTCAACTCTTGATTTATCACATGAGGTTTTGTTTATATGCGTTTGAGAGGTCGTGTTGACGCGACAAGTTTGTCGAGATTGGACATTGTCACCATATTTCCGTTTTGTGCTAATGATATGCCAATAGTGTTTACTTTTGTATTTTTATGTTTTTTGTGCAGTGTTCGGAAGTTACTTCCAATGCAATTGTTAGAGCATTGCTACAGGCAATGTCATAGAGTATATTATGTAATTTTATCACGACTACTTTGGACTCTAGAAATTCATCAGCAAAGATGTTACCTACAAAGTTGACCACCAGAATTCGCCAAAATTCGACAATTTATAGTATTGGAACACGACATGTAGAAGGATTTTAAATATTATTTTTGTACAAAAAAAATCGTATTTCAGCAAAATGGTCTTCTACCATATTAATTATAAATACCTATTTATAATTTTAATCTTTCTTTTGTTGTTGTTGGAAATGACAAACCTGAGCCGAATATACAATTAATGAGATACTTAATAGTAAAAGAAAATCAATTAGATAAGATATAATCCTTCGCGACGAAGACAATGCACCTATTGATAATTACCTTAAAAATAATAGACATCAATTTTTTTCATTTTGTTATACATTTATTTATTTATTTAATCGTATGGTACATTTTAAATATTGTATTGTGATGTAAGTGTACTGTATGGTGCCCTAGAAGATCAGTATAAACCTGTACAGTGTGGTGATATATACATAACTTCAGTGTTTAATTTTTATTTGCGAACATAAAGTAGAATTGATAGTACAATCAAAGAAAAGTGTCTATCTGCTAAGAAGAAGAAGAAAAGTTATAATGAAAAATGTTGCAAATATGTAAGTACCCATATAATAAAATTCATGTTCAATTATTTTTTTGCCCGATTATTTACAAAAAAATGAAACTAGTTATCGAAAAATTGGACTATGAATTTGAGATAGATTGTATAGATACTTTACATGTTAGGTTAGTGAATAGTAATGCTGCTCACAATCTAAATACTGACGTAATAATAGGGAGATTTTGGGTCACTTAAAATAGCAGTTTCCGTGGTTATCGTTATTTATGGGCATGCGCAGAAAGAAAAAATAAATCGAAACGTTATAACAATATCAATTCGCAATTTCGATTGAATGTAGACGGCGCTGCAATAATCCAACATGGCCGCTACAAGTGAGGTAAATTTTACAGCTTTTATATGTGTAGTGATTGGGATTTATTGTTTAGCAATGTTTTATACGTTATTAACAATTAACGACAGTGTATGAATTTTGCGAGAAAAATGTTTTTGGAAAGGCACATCTCTGTAATATGTTTTACGTTGCGGGATGCAGTAATATGTTTTACTTTTTGTTTCCCTTGTTGCCATTATAATAATAACGCATACGAGTAATATAACAAAACACAAATCAAATTTAACACAAACTTTGCAATAAATACATACGTTTTATGGCGTTAATCACGTAAACTGCAATGTAAACAACCTCACATTTACCAGTTACAGGAATCATCTCCAGCCGGCGATACCATCTGTCAAAATCTCAAATTACGTTCAGTGTGGTTATAGGACAACCAATCCGCAATGCGCTGTAAAATTAAGTGTAAACTGTCGCCAAAACTTAGGTTAGGATTAAAAATTATAACGAAAAGTGTAATAACTGAAAGAGTTGGAGTCCCAGAACCTATATTGAAATTGCTCGACGTTATCTTTATTTATAATCACAGAGTATGTTATTTTTAACGTTATTTAAGTAACCCAAAATTTTTCTATTATCTATAGTATCCGAAAATCGTATTGAAACTGATTCTCAAAAAGAGGAAGACGATAAGCCGGCTTCTTACTTACTACAGATTTCTACAAATATTACTTGTTGATAAATTTGACTTCAAAGCAACTGTCATGAGGCTGTGACACCGACTATCTCTTGCTTAATAAGCAGGTGCATGATGCATTGAAATACTGTAGCTAATTATTAGACTTGTATTTGAACTACCTTACACTGATGAGCCCCAAATAAAGCAAACACGTGTATGTAGGTGCTGTTCGTTCGTTATTCTGCTATTATCAGTAGCAACTGTTTTCTCGGTTGGCAAGAATTTAAAATATTGCGCTAAAAATACGCTTAGCTTTTTCGCAATTTAATAAAATTCAAAGCCGGCATCATACATACTACAGATTTCTACCAATATTACATTTTGAAGAAGATAAAGTTATTGCAGTATTCGATACAAATTCTTGTAAACAATTAGTAGAAGAAAAAAAAACAATTACTTTTCTGAATCATCTTGTTCTCAATTATAAAGTGAAATGAAAAATAGTACAGGCAGGTTTCCTATTGAAAACCGGAGAATAGTTGACTTTGGCTATTTTCTTGATTCTTTCAAATCGTAAAATACTTAGGTAATTGTAATTTGTTTTGTTATATTTTAACTATGTAAGTATTTACGAATAATTTGTATATAATTTTAAGACCAAACGTTTCAACCAAAAAAATGACACAAATATATAACGAAATCTCTAAATCTCTATAATAATAATAATAATAATAATAATAATAATAATAATAATAATAATAATAATAATAATAATAATAATAATAATAATGAAGACTTTATTTGCCACCTGATTTGTACATACAATAGAAAATATAATTATATTACAAACATACAATTTTAAAGTACAAAGAGAGAGAGAAAAAAAAATGGCGAACCTCTAGGCGAAGTTCAGACTTTCGTCTGTTCTGCCACTTAACCTAGTTTAATTTACATATCAGCAAAATACTGAGTAGGAACAAAAGAACGAATTTCTAAGCACAATATATCATCCTATTTTTATAATAAAAAATTGTTTGTTTGTTGTTTAAATAATAATCCTTTATATGCCTTTTTAAATTGCTGAATGGGCAAAGCTTTAAATTTATCGGGTATATTGTTGTATACAGCGGATATATATTATTTGAAAAGGACTTTTTGTATAAAGATATTTTGAATTTTGGAATAGTAAGCCTACCTCTGAATCTGATATGTACATCCGTTCTGTATTGAATCTTATTGTACAAGTAGGGAGGTTTTTGAAGTACTATAATTTTATGATAGAACACTGCTGAATGAAGCAGCACATTATTTTTCATATTTAACCAATTAGTTGTAAGAAGTTTATGTGAAACATGCTCATACTTACGAATGCCATAGATTAAACGGATACAGGAGTTTCGCAGTTTTTGGAGCCGTTGAAGATTATCTAGAAATGGGCTATACACTGATTTGCAGAAGTTAAGGGATGACATAACCAATGCTTCACTCAGCATGATTTTGGTTTTCAGTGGTAAATAATGTCTGCTACAATAAATTGTTTTTAAAGAGATGTAAGCTTTCTGTAAACATTTAGTCACATGATCAGTAAATTTTAATTTGTGATCAATGAGTATTCCTAGGTTTTTCACGACATTTTTCTGACTCAAAACTGTTTTGTTCAGGTATAGTTTAAACGATTGTTTATTTATAACTCTGCATCTTGCTGTATTGGGACCAAATAGTATTAAGTCTGATTTTTCAGCGTTTAATATTAAGTTGTGGGATTCTAGAAATCTATTAATTTGTTCAGCGTAGAAACGATATTGGCAATGCTTTATATAATGTGGCAGCGATGAGGTGTATAGAAAAAATAGAAGCGGACCCAGTATGGAACCCTGGGGAACTCCTGTGTCCAAGTATTGAGTGTCAGATAATTTATTGTTGATTTGCACACGTTGTTCCCTTTCATGTAAATAAGATTTAAAAAAGTTTAAGCTTATAGGATCTAAAACCTATTGGTTTTAGCTTGCTGATGAGAATTTCGTGAATTAGGGTGTCGAAAGCTTTACTAAAGTCTAATAAAATTAAAACAGTAATTTTTCCTTGATCTGTACTTGTCACAATATCGTCTATAATTTTATTTAATGCAGTTTCACAGCTGAAGGCCTTGCGAAATCCAGATTGCGTGGTAGGTAGAATTTTTATGCTATCACAGAAATACCTTAACTGATGTTTCACGATTCCTTCTAATATTTTTGATAAAATAGGTAGTTAGTTTATAGGTCTTAGATCCTTGTAATGTAAGGGCGCAGATAATTTTGGGATAGGATTGATAATTGCCACTTTCCAAGGATTAGGAAAAACGCCTTCCAACAGACAAGTGTTTACTAAATGTAAAATAAATGTTATAATATAAGGGCAACACAATTTAATCATTTCAATGCTCAATCCGTCATACCCAGTGGACTTAGTATTAATAGAAGCAATAGCGTTAGTAATGTCTTCTACATTTGCCAAAGAAAAGAGAAACACATATTGTGGTTTGGTAGATAAATATTCTTCTACTGTTTTAGTCAGTAGTTTCGGAGGTGATGATGATGCAGGAAGAGATATAACAAAATAAGAATTTATTGCTTCAACATCCTGTAAGTGAGACGGCACTACAGGATTGGTGGGTGTATTAACATTAGTAGTTTTTAAAGCTTTCCATATTACTTGAGAGTTTTTGGTAAGACATTTTGAGTTTAAGTACATTTCTTTTTTAATAGCTAAATTGATCGTATTTTGCAATATTTTATATAAAACTTTGTCTTTTTCTAGTTTTGATGCTTTATCGCGTATTTTCTGCATTTTTCTAATAGTATCAGTTAACCACGGAGCAGGCGGTTTTGTAAAGCGTTTTGTGACAAGTGGCATATGTTTGTCAAAATGAAAATGATTGTAGTTGTCCACTGATATAGTGAGATGTGTTAACTCATGATCAGATATATCAGTAGGAAGCACACCAGAATTTATTACAAACATTTCATACACATAGATATGATCGATTAATGAGATGTTGTTAAGACCAACGCGTGTTCCATCTCTAATAATTTGAATCATATCAAAGGTACTCATCATGTTGATAAGTTTCACAAAATTATAATCGTTTGTCTTTAGAGCAATAATATTAAAGTCACCAAGTAAAATTAATTTATCGTGATCCATGGAGATGATAGTCAACATTTCTTCAAGCTTATCAATAAAAAACGCCTCAAGAAAAATGTGGTGGCCTATAACATACACCAATAGCATATTTCACTTTTTAATAACTATTTTTATCCAGCAGATCTCAATTGAAGTCGCAGTTGTAATAATGGCATATGGCAAATTGTCTTTAATAAATAATGCAACGCCACCCCCTCTGCCAACGGAACGGTCAACACGAATTAAATTATAATTTGGTATAAAGAGTTGGGTATCTAATATTGTCGGATTTAGCCATGTTTCACTAATCCCGCAAACATCCTAATTTTGAGCTCGTTTATTGATTTTACCCAAATGCGCTGCAGCGGCGACTCTGGTACTAGTGGAATTAACATAAGATTTCGCCGGAGTGTCTATCATTTCTGAAGCAACCAGAAGGCTCTAAGATGGAAAGTATTTCTGCAGAAGCCAGAGCTCGTTTCAATATGTCATTAATCGCTCCATGACAAGACCATTTTCCAGCACTTTTACGGCAAGAAAAGCCACGATCGCCAAAAATATCAACAAGATCGCCGCAAATACATCGGTGAGGTTGGCAAATGGGTTGTATAGTTCTTAAATCAATTGAGATTCAAAACGTAGAATCGCCGAGACGTGTTCCTAGCAAAGACAAAGATAAAACATTTAACCATGAACTAGATTCTTGTGTAAGAACGGCAAGTAAGTGAGCTTTAGATTTTGGTACCAGGGAAGAAGAAAAAAGGCTCATAATATTTAGCGAAACGTCAAGCACAGAACGAAGAAGGAAAGGACGAACACGGTTCAACCGGGAAGGTAATAATCGTAAAGTAAACCATGTCGACAAAGCTTCAGCATAAGTATGGGGGGAATCAATAATTCATTTAAGAAGAACAGTTCATTAAATCAGCTACTCCGCTACAAGAACCCATAAAAGCTGAATACGATAAACTCGTAGTTTTTCTAATTCCTAATTCTCCCAAACGAACAGGCAAGGTCTATTGGCGTCAAGATTGATCGTCAAAACTGTAATTTGTTTAATTTTGCACAGCGGTCCGTATTAAGATGTCATAATACTTCAACATGAGACGTTCACGCCAACAAGGCGCGCAGGGTAGTAAATGTGTCAGTCGAAGACGAAGAAGTAGAAAGAAAGTTGGATGAGAATCTTTTAAACCAGTTAAAAATCTCTTGGTAACTGTAATTTTCTTTTCAAATGCTTTGGAAATACCTTGATTAGTTAACGGACAGCAAAAAAGCATAACCTCATTTGGAGTTGTAATCTTAATACCAGGGGCAACGTCGTTAAATTTTTGAAAAATGTCTGTGACAGACTTACATTCATTTATTTCACATATACCTGAATTTAATAAAAGACCAAATTCGTGAGATGTACTAAAAATTTGTTTCACTCTAATGTCTCTAATGCAATTCGAGCTCGAGTGGAAAAAACAATCGCCTTTCTCACTTGTTGGACAAATAACTATTTCAAAAGTACTTTATCAGAACTATGAGGAAAGAAAAAATACTAAAAAAAACTATTGTCTCAGCTCCGGATTTTATTGCAAAACCAAATTGAAACGGTTACAAATAGTTTCGCATTTGTTGCGTAATTCGAAAACTAACAATCTTGCAACTAAACCTTCTTAAAGTAGAACCCACTGCAATATGGCGGATTCCTCCATCATTTTTATTCAAAGAGCAAATGATTAGACAAATATCACTAGAAACATTCCCTCTAAGAAAAAAAATTAATTAATTAGTATTGTATTATTAAAATATTAATTTGAATAAACTGTCAGATTGACAACTTTGAATATCAATAACAATTAATAGTTAATTACATTTGCGTGCGGAAAATTAAATTTTAACGCACAAGATTTGTATTAAATTTTTGGCCGACGATTTTAAATGGTAAAAATTAACAAATATTTTGCTGTCAATTGTCACTATCGGTTGTGTAGTGAACCGTAATTCATAATACATATTTTTATATATATATATATATATATATATATATATATCTCACATTATTTTTTACCATTTAACAGTAAAAAAGTTGTGTGATTGTTGATTTAGTAAACATATTTTTGTTCTATAAAAATTTTTTACTGACAAATGTACCTTAAGGGCGGACGATATGCGTAATTTTTACGAACGCTGTGCGTGCACTGTACGTAATCATGACGTTTCAGGGTTTGTACTTTCAATGTTAATTTAAACGTCAGGAGGCCAAAAATATTTACGTAAATTTTGTTTTGATCGTTTTTTTACTCCTTCACTGGAACTTTTATTATATTACATAACTAGTCCAATACTTAAGATAGACCCTAACTTCATTTACTTCGTAGAAATTAAATATATTCTCCCAAACTTAAATTTTCAATATTCAATTTTGTATCCTTATAGTGGAGGTAAGGAGTATTAATTCGCTAACGTTTGCTTTCAAAATGTAAGCTTCTTCTCTCTAATTTTAAGCTGCTACAAAAAAGCTTACATTTTGAAAGCGAAACGGTAGCGAATTAAAACTCGGAAGAGTGTTTTATTGCTCCATACCTCTACTACAAGGATATAAAATTGAATACTGTTTATTTACTTCATTGTTTTAATCAGTTTAAGTTGTTTTCGTGTGATTAGGAGTGAACGGTGTTGGTTGGTAGGTTACAGTTATTTCAATTTCTTTCTTTAAAATATTAAAATCATAATAACAATACAAAAACAAACAATTGTTTCAAGTAACATTCGTTTTAATCAATTTTAGTTATTTTCAAGTAATCGGGAGTCATTTCATTTGACTTTCGGCGAAAAGGTAGGTGGAAAGTATAACTTTAACCTCATAGTGCGTACATTTTGGAATTTCAATAATTTTTTTGGAGAAAATTCTCGAATAATCCGCAATAATCGAAAATATGCTCTCTGAAACGTCTATTTTACGCTGATAATTTTAGTTTTTTGAAATTCTTGTGTCCATCAATGCTTTCGTCATAATATTCAATGTTGCGCTCAATGTTAAATGTAAAGAACGATATTGATATAAGTAAATATTCAAAGTTACTTGCTTTTCTTAAGAGACAAAATAAAGGATATTTACCAAGAAAATCTCTAGAATTTACAGATGAGCAAGTTAATCGTTTCGTGAATAGTTCACCTGATAATTTATATTTTATAATGAAGGTAAACGCTATGAAAATAAAAAACTAAATGTTTAAATAGTTTTTATAGGTCGTCCTAATATTGGTAGTTGTCAATTGATAATGTTGAAGATCTGCCTTAATTATAAAAATTCCCAATACGAAACCAAGAGACCACGTTCTTTTACTGTGTTTAGACTTTTCTAAAACGACAGATAGGATGGAGATTGAGCACTGTGGCGGAAGGCTATGTTGAGGATTCGCTGTTAAATAAAGAAATTATTGCAAAAATAATTCTGAATGTTGATAGTAGTAATAATGCAATCCTCAATACCATTTTAATGACCTAACTGAAGGTAATATATCAATGACAGCGCGTCGTACTGGTCTAAGAATTATTTCATGAATGCCAGTACCCTACTGGCAGTTCCAGTGGTCTATTAAATTTTAATACTTGTTGAAACTGTGTATTTAATATCAATATAAATAAACAATAATCGAAAATATTGTTAAATAAACATTTTCAAATTGAAAATACCAAGTTTTGGATTAAAGTTAGTTTGGTCATTTCAAATTTATATTGATTTATATAGAATTGGTTTTTTAGTTTAAAATCAGTGGTATACATAAGATGCCCGAGCTACGCACGCGTACAGTAGGAAGGGTGAATAATAAGTCTTCTTTGTCGGTGTTTCTATCAGATGCGTACAGAAGCGATTGTTCAAACGAGTTGCACTTGAATTACAATATCATGAAAAATATTAATTATGTACTGAGTTACTATCATAATAAGAGGATATAAATTTATTAAAAACTAAGAAAGTGCAATCTGCATTCCCCCGCGAATTGAATTCTATTCCTATTTCAACAACTATCCGCTTTTTTGAGCTTAGCCTTCGGGAAAAGAAAGAGCTAAAGTCTTCTTTTTTAGAGCCGTTAAAAAACATATCATTGTGTTAGTGGGATGTAAAAACCATGGAAAAAATTTATTTGAATTGTATTCAAAATTAGTTCCAAACTTTGCACATTATAATATTCACTGCAACTCGATCAAAAGTAATTGGGTTACACCTAACTCTTGTTTAGCTAAGCAGTTCTAATGCTTTTATTAATAAATTTGCACTTCGAATGACTATTTAATGAAACAGCCATAAATACTAGACAATTTCGTCGCAATTTGTATCTGTTCCCGTTTCACCAAAGCCGTAAAATTTGTTGTTTCGTCATTAAATATGGTCACGAATGGACATTTTATCCATTGTCAAATTAACAATTACCCCTTTTTTGAAGCTTTTGTTTAGATAGCCGATAATGCTTTTATTGTCAAGTCAGGATCACTATTAGGTACTAAGTTGATGAGATGGTGATGTATGAGGGAGGATGTTTTTAAAATATTTTCTTTCGTAATTATATGCTTTAATTAAATAAAATTGTAGTGTTTTTGCAAACGTTCTGGGAGCTGGTGTACATTTTACTTTTTCAGTTTGTAGTTTTCTACTACATATTTCGTACAAGAAATCTGAGCATTGTGAGTACAAAAACACATTGATTGATTAACAATATGATGGTATATTTACCATAAATACCTATAACAGCTGTTCACAATTCTCGGAAATTAAATTTTTGTTTTTCAAAGTTTTGCACAAATCTTTAAAATTTGTTATCTTTTTTGTTGTCGTCTAAGCCTTTGTTGTAAAAAATATTGATCACGTATCCCAATAACTGACATTCTTACTTACCCAATAGTTAAACTAATAACTGACACACAGCAAAAATATGAAAAATATTTATTGTTAGTTATATTATTTATTATTTCCTATAGACAATCCGCATATTTTATAAACTCTGGTACACGGAATGCACCCTTCCCATTGGCCTTAATAGGCTTGTCAATCATTTCCAAAATATCTTGGAATTCGTACCATAAGCAGTCTTCTTTATTAAGCCAGTTCCAGGTATTTGCCAAGCTTCTTTGCATTACACTTACTTAAGCGTTGGTGATATTCATTTCTTTAATAATTCCAGAAAATAGTTAGCTTCGTATGACACAATAACGTGTTTGCCAACTGCAAACAAACGTTGATCTGCTGGATTTGGACGTACTACCATTTCAGAGTAAAGTTCTTCTTCAGATTCTAAAATTACTCCACGGCTAGAATCGGAAGATGAATATGACATCAATCTCATTTTTGTATGTTTTGTGTTTTCTTTTAATGATTTCTTATTTGCCTCTCTCTTTAATTTTCGTTTATCCTTTACTCTTTCATTTTTTTCTTCATTTTCTTCCTTTTTATATGATATTCTTTCCATTTGTTTGATGAAGCCACCGCTGGTAATTTTTCCTTTGATTTTATTTTCTTTCACTTCGTATCTGACTTGGGCCAGAAGAGACACGTTTTTGAATGGTGTGGGGACATCTTTCAGTGGAGTACTAGAGAGTGAACCGCAATCGTAATAATACTACTAGATGTAGATGGTTGCGGTTCATCTTTGGTTGTTTCATGTAGTTTATAAAGGCACATTGTTTGAACTTTATTTGTTTTCGCTTTTTTAATTTGCATTCTTCCAAAATGGATTGATTAAAGGGTGCGATGTTTTCTAAATCATTTTAATGGCTTGCCAAACGGAATACAGCAATGAATCTTTCATATCACCGTTTCATTCATCACCAGTGTTATTTCGAAAGTTTTGCAGTGTTTCATTGTCGATAAACTTTTCCAAATGAAATAATTTGTCATTTAATGTGGGATTCAGTGGCATATCTTCACGTGCTTTAAAAGACTGCGCCGATTGAAAATACTTATCATATTTGATACTGGTTTGAGCCCAGACGCTCTAAATCCCTTACTAAGTATTTCTGGTGTAATCGATGTTAACACTGCTTGCTCCAGTATAGAAGCAAAATCCTCTTTTTTTTTACTTTAGAATCATTATTATTGATTCTCCATCTCTAAAAAACATTCGTCCAGGCACTTTTTAAAGTACGGAAAACGACAACGTCCATTGGTTGAGTAATATGAGTCGAATTTGGACACAAATACTCTAATATGATTCCATGTTCCGAACATAAATCGCTAAGAGGAGGGGTTAAGTGACTGGTATGACAATCGACTGAAATGTTATTGGCAAGGTAATCCCATTTCTTTTTAACTATGGTACGAAAACATAACCTACATATTCGAAAAGTCATCCAGCCGCTTTCGCTTTTATCGTCGATGAAGCTTTCTTTATCAAGACTTTGTGTGGAAATAATAGAGTTAAGTTGTGTGGAGTCAAACGTTTATTTAAATTTAATTTTGTTATTGCATTCAGTTTTGCGCATGTGAGCGCAGATGATTTTATTTGAACTTTGTGTGAATTATTATCGCTTTTGCCTATAACTCGAAAAGAGGTGCTTTAACATTATTGTATAGATACGCTAATGTATTTATGTTATAATTTAAAATAAAATTCAACCAAGCTTAAGAAATTACAGTCCATTCTATACAAAAGAAGACACTTTGCTTCCTTTAGGTGAGGAAAAAATGCTGATTTATTAGTATTAGAAATATTTGTTGGGTCTTCTAAACTGATCATATAATTGTTTTTTTTAAACTAGGTTTTCATTTTCTTAAACCAGTTGCGAATTTTTTCTTTGTTGACATTTTCCAGTTTTTTTGTATAAAAGTGTTTAATATGGAATACCATATTAAATGTGGAAGGTGATCAGTACCTTACAGTACTCTATGGCCAACAAGAAAAACATGTTGCTCTTGAGAATCGCCACTTTGGTTTCCGGAATTAAACGTCAAAACGTACGTTAATTTTCTTTAGAGTTTTTTTTCGTTTGTGTTTTTTAGGGGTTTTTGGTGCAAATATAAAATATGGAAGGTGATCAGTACCTTACAGTACTCCATAGTCAATAAGAAAAACATGTTGTTCCTGAGAATCACCACTTTGGTTTCCGGACCTGGTCATCAAGACCCTCCCGGATAATTAGGAAAAAATGTACAACACAATTTCACAAAACACAATCACATACTAATATAGGGCACACAACAATTTTACTTTTTACAGGAAACACTGTGGAGTTAAGGTTGTTTTGCTATTTCTTTAACCTACTTTTTTTCAGTCATTGTCGTGACTGGCGCTTGGACCGGTCTATGATGTGTCGTCATGCAATGGATGTGCTGTTATACTTTATGTTCTTATTTACCTTCTATAATGTTTACACACTTGGTTAATATTATTACATATGAATACTAGGGTGGGTAACGTTTGGCATGTTTAGGTTTCAGTGGTTTTCCTAAACCTTGAAGCAAATGCTTTGCCAAGACGAGCCAATCCACAATTGCACACGGTTTTGTCACCACACTGTACAGGTTTATACTGATCTTCTGGGGCACTACACATAACACTTACATCACAATACAATATTTAAAATGTACCATAAGATTAAATAAATAAATAAATATTTTTTAATGGCAGTAGCAGTTGGCATTTCATTATTAACTTCCTGCAACGCTTTTTCAAGACTTTGTTGAAAATATCTCTTGATCACTAAATTCATCAATCTCAAAATAATTCCTTTTTGAAATGACCAAGGAAATGATTTGGGCAGAAGATTCTGCTATTCCGTTTAAAATTTGCTATTACCAATACTCAACATGGTTGTCGGGTAATGGATACCTACTAACAATTATTTTGACTCTTTAACCTGCAACCCCCGTTCTAACCTGCAATTTAGGAAAAAGAACTTATCTTTAATTGGAGTTAAATCACAAAATCAGGCAAGAAAGAAACATGCCAACCTCAGCGTGATAACAGTCCCTAGGATTTATACCGCGCTCAAAGTTGCTTATACCTTAAAATATTTCTTATTTTACAATTTTTTTAAAATGTAGCATAGCTACAAAATTGCAATTTTACCTATAAGAAATCGTTGGCTAGAATTCGTGTCCTGGTCAAACACACTGGTGCGATTGCAAGCAATCCTTAATGAACTCGACAATTGTCAGGTAGTAACGTGTCTACGCTAGTTAAGTGTCGACTTTCACATGACTTGGATTGGTGTCTAAGTTCAATGCATCTATTCGACTAAGATTCTATTTTGCTTAATTTCTATTCGATTTTAGGGCTAAGT
This sequence comes from Abscondita cerata, assembly GCA_030710515.1. Taxonomy (NCBI): domain Eukaryota; kingdom Metazoa; phylum Arthropoda; class Insecta; order Coleoptera; family Lampyridae; genus Abscondita; species Abscondita cerata. The sequence goes on from JALBCR010001055.1 coordinate 71,134, forward strand.
AAACTGTACAAAATATTACGCAGGAGGGGAATACCACATCATCTAGTGAGTGTAATAAAGGAAATGTACATGAATACCCAGATTTGCATAGCAACGACAACAAATACGGGTGCAAGACAGGGCTGCAAATGGAAAGAACAAATACCATACTATACAACAAACATGAATAGCCCCAAATTCGCATTCACAATACTATTCGCCGACGATCTAAAATTGTACTCAATGATCATACTATTGAACAAGTAAAGAATTTCAAGTGTCTAGGACGCACAGTTTCCCTACATGAAGAGAAAGACATACAAACTAAAATAGAGAACTTCAATTATCTAAACGGTATCATCAAAAGAACGTTCAAGAGTAGAAACAGTCAGAGCACAGTAATGAAATTTTACAAAACAATCTCGATACCCAGCGTAACATACGGCAGCGAAACGTGGACGATAACAAAGGAAAACAAGAAACGCCTACAGAGTGCAGATATGAGGTTCCTTAGAGGAACTGCAGGATATAAAAGAACTGATAGGAAGCGAAACACCGACATCCGGAACGAATTGCAAATATTTAGTCTAAATTATAAAATCAAAGACTACTGAAATGCTTGGAGAGAACACTTAGATAGAATGGGCGAAGAACGCATTCCAAAAGCAATATATGAATATAAACCAAGAGGTAACAGAAATGTGGGTCGACCAAGGAAAAGATGGGGGGACCAAAAGTGACGCAACGAACAAAAAAGTTTAAAGCATGGAGATTATGATGATGATGATAATTGGGCTACAGATAAGTTCGAATTTCGATTTAATCTTACATATTTCGGATTGCTATTTAAAATTAAAATCATAGTAAGTATAAGTTTGTAAGTTAGTGCGATCATTCTCACCAAAAGACGAACATCCTTGAATTTGTGTTTCAGTTTTATCGTGTAAAATATTTCTACGCTTCATGTATAGATACAAATATCACTGCGGTACCATCTGATCCGAGAGCATTTTGGCTGCCATACTATGGTGTTACAGTGTATAATAAGATAAAATGAATAAAAGTATTAGAAATGTGCGGTGAATGTTTATGTAAATGATTACACGACATTAACATATTTAATGCATTTTCGTGAAAATCATTGAAAATTTTGAACATCAGTGACGGAAATTAACTTGTTGTGATAAGGGAGAGCTGGTTAACTTTCTAATTGATTATCAATTTTATTATACCACCTACAGAATTTTGTATAATATTTTTTGCAACTACATTGGTTTTCCAATCCCATTGTCGATTTAATGAGCTCCGCTTCTCACGACAACAAATTTTAACTATAATAAGCCGTCATAGTTTTGTTGTGCAGGAAGTCCATGGATTTGGAACTTCTGAATAATGTACTCGAAGTTATTTATATTGTAGGTTGAGTTAATTTAAGATACTCAAATTTCACTCCTACGTTAAGTTAGTTTAGTTTAATTATAGCCACTTATTTGGATACAGAAAATGTACTTATACATTATACTTTTATCAGGAGATAATCTTTATTAGGTGCTTCACTTATAAGTTTTCGAATATTAAAACAAAACCGATTCGTTATTGGCTTATGACCACATTGTGCACCACTTCGTTAAGTGTACCGATGTACTTGTATCTTTCATTTATTTTTTTTTATAGAAATTAAAAGCAATTATAAAAAGTTAATAGTAACTACTTGATTTTTGAATTTAAATTAGAAAACAAATTCGGCTAATACCAACCCCAAAAATAATTCTTTAGTGTCAAAAATTTACACAAAAGATTTATTTTAAATATTTGTTGGCTTAAAGTTTTAGGTGATACACGTCCAGAAACTGTTTTGCGAGCATTCGCAATTGTGAGGCCTCGGCTTCGCCTCAACCCCCAACATTGTGCTCACACTCGCAAAAAGGTAGTTTCTGGCCTAGTGACACAAATAACTATTGTTGCTAAGGTAACATTTTTTTTGTTTGATTTCTCTGTTTGTCATATGTTTGTGATGCTTGGAATAAAATAACTATTAACTTACGCATAAGTAAAAAGCAAATGGATAAATAAAGAAATAAAGATTGAGACAATATTTGTAAATATACAATAATACATATATTAGCAACACATACTGTATTTATACATATATATCAATAAAAATGTATAATTTAAAAATATCTTAAAAAACGTATAGGCCTATATAAAAATACTTATTGAACATTATTGTACACTATAATTTTAAAATACTTGACATTCGGTAATTATAAAAGGAAGAGCAAGTAAGTCAGTTGTTTGGCGTGAAAACAGTTTGGGCAAAATAAGTTCTTCAAATTATACGTGTACAGATATAGATGAGGCTTTAATTGCGTCACTATATGATGGAGGTGGATCAGCATTTCCCATGTTTCCTGTTGTTATATTAAATCAATATTAGTGTATAAAAGATGGTACTTTACCTGAAGTTAACTGATTTTCAGGAGGTCCTATCAATGGAACATCAGTTTGGTATTCATATTGTCTTGCATTTACAGAAGGCAATGGTTGATTCACTATAACACCATCACAATTTGTGGCACTTTCGGTATCTACAAATTAAAAAACATTAATTCGAATGTATCCATCTAATTTTACAAGCGCATTGTGTGTTGTATAATATATCAGTTATTTATAAACGAGGTCACGCATTAGGATACGCGTTTTTTTCCTCGAATTATTCACTATGAATAATTGAAGCTCTCCAAATTGTTGTAAAACATATTTTTGATAAATGAATTTTCAACAAGAATAATTTGTTGTTAATACTAACTTTGAACTACTTGATTATTTCTATTGGATTTTTTAGTACCACAATCACAATCCGTACACCAATAATTACAGGTATCTACGATAGGCAAACAATGATGTGTACAACTGCAGCTGCTGCAACTGCAACAATCGCAGTTTTCGCAGTCGCAACAATCGCAATCTCCGCAATCACAATCGCCGCAATCACAATCGCCACAGTCACAATTACAATCGCCGCAATTACAATCACAATCACCATAATCCCCCATTTTTAGATCTACATTCCTATGGGTGCATTCTAATTCTAAAGTGATTCATCACACCAACAATGAAGACGTCACATCCTTGAACGTCAAAAATCTAGAGATGTTCAATGTCACAATTTGTAGTTATCAAAGTAAATTTTGTTTTACACTAGCTGTGGATTCAAGCGTGTACCGAAGATAGTGTTCTATTTAGTTCATGGCATCAAACATAGGCGTAGTAAGCGGGGAACACCAACAAAATTACCATCGGTTTCAAAAAGCAAGACACCTTAGTTTAGAATTTTATAATTTTTTTATTTGGCTTTCGATTGTTTTGAAAATTAGCATGTATACTTTGTACATATCTTCTAGCGGTGAATAAATGTCAAATTTCAAGGTGAACTTCTTCGGCAGTAATTTATGAATAAATCAAAAAACGAGTTGTTTCTTGCACTTAATTTACATAATATATATGAAATTTTAAACAATAATGCATCCATCCTAAATGATGGGGTTAGTAATTACAAATCTTTCAAAAAGTTTTAAAATTTTGATAAGGATGGACCTTTTATCAGTACCTGTTAACTTTAAAAAATGCAAATTTTTCTGTGTCCACTAAACAAAATTGTAGATATGAATTGATAGTAAATAATCATTATCAAATTATACCTATTAATTACATAACTTCGTCCTAGTTAATAAAAACTTTCTATTGCTGTCTCCGTTGTCGTGTGAGATTCAAGTTTTTATTAATTGGAACCAAGTTATGTAATTAATAGGTTTAATTTGTTAGTGATTTTTACTATCAATCCATATCTACAATTTGATTTAGTCAAAACAGAAAAAATTCGTATTTTTGAAAAAGTAAGCAAGTACTTTGAAAATTGTGGATTGGTTGGTCTTGGCAAAGCATTTGCTCCAAAGTTTAGGAAAACCACTAAAACCTAAACATGCCAACCTGTATCCACCTTAGTTTTCATATGTAATTATATTAATTAAGTGTGTAAACATTATAGAAGGTAAATAAGCACATAAAATATAACAGCACAGTCCAAGCGCCAGTCACGACAATGACAAAAAAAATTGTAGGTTAAAGAAATAGCAAAACAGAAAAACTGAAAATACCGATATTTAGGACAGACTATACAAATATTGCTGAACTTCAGATGTTCTTCAGATTCGTAAGACATAATATAGCTTTCATCCAGTAAATTATGAATGTACAGGGTACCGATAGTAGACATTTTAAAATATGAAGCCTGTAATAATTACAACGCGATTTGTAATGCAGAAACAAAAGTAAACCAAACTCTATCTTTTAATATTGAATTCAATAATTGAAGATTAATAATACTTATTTAGGTGAACAAAAATGAGGCTGATATAATACATTCGTTGTTGATACTGCAATAGGTCGTATGTCAAAATCAATAAGTTTTTAGGAGGTAAAAAAAATCGAATATTTTGGTTACTTTAAGAGTTATAATTTCAGAAAATATTGAGATCAAACTGTGCTATTTTTTATTGTGAATAACAGTTGGTTATGAACAGTTATCGTATTCCTGAGTTATGTTTACATACGACATATTGATTCTAAAAATTGGCTAATTTCATCTGACATAAGATATTTTGCATTTCATGTTTTAATGAAAAACACTTAAATTGTTTTTTTTTCTTTTATTAAATTAGTAAGTACATATAGTGACTAACTAAAATCTCTTAAAAAACAAAAAACTATAGCCAAGCATGGTTGAACAAAGTAATCAGTGTAATCACTAACATCGATTATTTTTGTGTTTGAAGCTGAACGCAAATGAACACATTCTTCAAATGAAGTACAATTTGGATGGGTTAAAGTGTCATAAAAAGGGTGATAGGCTGCAAGCATTAACAATTTGAGTTCTTGCAGATGCAAAAATTTTGACATCTTAATGGCACATGGTGAATTATATAACGGTGGATGATCGGCAGGGTAAGATTTCCGTGAGGGACTTCTGGGTATATCAGTCCACATATCTGTGAAGTTCAGGTTGTACCGAATAATGCCTTCTGGCAAGTACTGTAGTGCACAAATGTCAACGGATCTCCAAATTTTAGAGCCAGGTCGAATACTGGTATAAATTGTTGATTCATATTTAAAGAAAACTTGATATGTCAATATAATGACATTGTATGGCTATGGCTTTTCTCTGGTTGATCTAATAATATGTATATAGTCAGCAGGAATAAAAACGTCCCGTTTTCGTCCTAATTTTTTTTCTTTAGTGCTATGAATGGAGTCAACCTCCATCTGGGTAGAACCCACTTCCAAATATTTTTGTTCTATCGTTATATTTTTCTCTGTAAAAAACTCGAGGAGACAATTTCATAACTTACTAATTCGATTTTGATAACAACAGCCGTTGCTCCATATTACAGTTTTTGAAGGTTTGTGCTTCTCGATTTCACCTAAAAGGAACTTCATCATAACTAAAGCAAAAATATCGTTTTCTAAACTCCTATTAGCCTCATGCTATAAAAAACAAGATACATTTTTATCATTCAAATTGTAGAATGTCAGGTTGTGAACCTTTAACTTGGTTTTGAAGTAAATTGATTATGCCTGTAAACGTGGACACAACAAAACCGCCTGGAGATCCACGGTATAAACGCAGATCTTTTCATCGCCAGAGGAGGTTGCAGATTCTTTGTCTTTATTCTTCTTTTCTCGTGCTTGATTTTTTCTGGTGATGTGTGCTTCATAAATGTCATCTAAACTTCCATTTTTGTGCATCATATATGAATTACACTGGTCTTTTTTCGGAGAGTAGATATCGAGATTCATAGATTTGAACACTTTTATAAATGTTCTCCAGGAACATACCCTACTTTCTTGTTCACAGGTTTTACGGAATACGGCGTATAAGTGCTTATAACTATTCCATATCGATTCCAAATAAAGTTTTCAACTTGATGATTTACAGTAATGTGACTCTACTTTCAGCAAATGTTCTAGAAACTCACGAACAATTTTCTGACAATCGGTTTCTGAAAAGTGTTCTTTTTCTAGAACAGTGGGAGTTTTATCGATGGTCGTCCTATCAAGTGTCCATTTTCTAATCGATTTTTCTCCAATAGATAATGTCCCAAGGAACATTTTCTTACAAACGTGTTTCCTTATTCTTTCATTGTTATTTGTGAGAATATTAAGATAATATTTAAAGACAATACTTTGCGAGACTCTTCTGGTGGAAGACTGGTAAAGTAACCCCCATCTGCCAGCTGAACATTGAGGGTATAAGTCGATCTAAATGCCAAATTTTGGCAAGATTACTGAAGGACAATAATATCGACTTAGTGCTAATCTAGAAAACCCACTTACCAGATGAAAACCAAGCTCGATCAAGAGCCAAAATCCCCGGGTACGACATTATCGGCATAACATATTACCATATACGGAGTAATAACGTACGCTCGAAGCGGTATCGAGAATGTCAAGTTGCTCTCCTCCAATACTGATGACAACATACACAGAATTGACGTCGATTTTGGTAAAATGAGGATTGTTAATATATACAAGCCACCAGCGGCTGCCTGGACCCCACAGAACCTTTCAACACTTCCCACCCGACCATATATGCAGGCGATTTCAACAGTCACCATACCAGCTGGAAATATGATACGAATGACCATAATGGAGAAGCGCTCGTGGGGTAGACAGAAGAACAGAACCTCCAATTGATTTTCGAAGCAAAAGACTGAAGCACCCTTAGATCTGCTGCCTGGAATCGCGAATACAACCCAGATTTGACATTCGTAACATCAAACGTGCACGGTCAACCCCTACATATATCCAGAAAAGTTCTCTCCGATTTTCTGAGGAGCCAACATCGACCCATAATACTGAAAGTGTGCATTTAAATTCTATTGATAAGATCCACTCCCAATTCCAGATGAAACTTTCAGAAGGCCAACTAGTCAGGATTTAAATCAGAGCTGGATAGCTATATGGAATGGATACCACCCACCCACAAAAATTACAGTAGGTTCCTGGGGGCCGTCATATGCATGGCGAAAAAATATGTTCCTAGAGGTTTCTAATAAGATTATATTCCCGGGTGAAATACGGAATGTGAGTCAATTTATAAAGAATTCCTTGAAAGCGGAGATTCTAAAACGGCAGATAAACTGATGAGATCTCTTGACGCAGCCCGCAGGGAAAAGTAGATGAAAACGACTGAAGGACTTGACTTCAAACACTCTAGTAGGAAAGCGTGGAGTCTTCTTAGAAAACTAGGCGCAAGTAACTCTACCACTCGAAAGAACTGTGAGGTTACACCTAATCACGTCGCCGAACGCATAGTCTCCTTGCCGAGAGCCCCTAGGAACAGACCTCATACCACAAAGATCAAACACAAATTCCGGAACACAACAGCCCTGATGAGTCCCCTCTATCAAGACCCATTAACCTCAACGAGGTTGACCAAGCGCTGAAGAACATCAAAACTAATAAAGCCCCAGGATTCAACGAAATGCATAATGAGTTCCTAATAAATACGGAACCTTATACCAGAAGATAGCTTGCGGATTTCTTTTCTGATATACTTAACAGTGGCAACTTCCCTAAGGAACTTAAAAAGACTAAGATTATAGCTATTCTCAAACCGAGAAAACCCAAAAACAGCGCAGAAAGCTATCGTTCAATCGCGCTTCTGAGTGCGTGCTTCAAGCCCTTGGAGAGGTTGGTTCTTGGAAGGATAAAAAACGAGGTGAATGGACACATCCCAATATACCAAGCGGACTTCCGTACTGAACGTAACTGTTCGGACCAAATCTTAAGCCTCACCACGTTTATAGAGGCGGGATTCCAATAAGGCCTTGAAACGTCAGCTGTGTTTGTAGACCTGACGGCGGCCTACAATACCGTCTGGAAGCAGGGACTTCTATACAAATTCTTAAGAGTTATACCCAATAAAAAACTAACTAATCTACTAAATAATATACTGAGCGACAGAACGTTCCAGGTAGTCATGGGTGACAAAATCAGTAGGACGAGACACTTACAGAACGGGCTACCACAGGGCTCAGTTCTTGCTCCGGTGCTCTTTAACATCTACATCGCAGATATGCCAAAAACAACATCGAAGACGTTCGCATATGTTGGACACTGGTGGTCAAGCGAAGATCTATAAATGCCACGGAAGCAATTCTAAGTAACAATCTTCAAAAACTGCCGAAAATGGAGACTAACCCTCAACCCCAGCAAAACCAAATGCACCTGCTTCCATCTAAATAATAAGCAGGCAAACGAACAACCACAGATATTTTTAACGGCACCGTACCTAAATATAATGCCACCCCTAAGTACTTAGGAGTCACCATAGACCGGACATTATTGTTCAAGCAGCACCTCAATAACACATCAGCCAAGGTCCGTACCAGAAATAATATTATCCAGAAACTCTGTGGTACTACTTGGGAAGCAACAGCGAACACATTACGATACTCTGCCTTTGCTTTCGTCTACAGCACTGCCGAGTATGCAGCTTCTGTGTGGCTAAATAGCAGACATGTCCATAAACTCGACACGCAACTGAATCACACTATGCGCAACATCACAGGATGCATTAAATCGACCCCGATATACTGGCTACCGATACTCAGCCACATTGCTCCGCTCCATCTCAGAAGACAGAAGACCTTGGTGCAACAGTATTGTAAAATATTGGCCAACCAACAACTACCCATCCATGAAGACATGGCAAAAACAACCTCAAGCCGACTTACATCCCGAAGGCCGCCAATTATCACCGCAGCCGAAATATGCTCAAGCGACGCCCAATGGAGTTGGAGGGCGACCTGGGAGCAGTCCATACCGCCGGGTGTGGCCAATATGATCTCAGTCTAAGACGTACTGGCTGGTTTTGACACCCCGCGACAAATATGGAAAACAGCCAACAGTATTCGAACTGGCCATACGAGATGTGCAGAAACGCTACACAAATGGGGCAGATCACCAACGATTAATGTGACTGCGGGGACCCGAACATTGTGGAAATAGAGCATACCCAGAAGAAGTAACCGATTTTTTCTCCCTCACACCCTCCGCGATTGACTGGATCAGAAACCTGGATCTGGCACTGTGACACCTAAATGTACTTACAGTCTTCAAATGTTACTCACTTTATGTTTCCTTTGTAACCATACGATAAATAAATAAATGTGTTCAGAGAGGGTACATATTTAAATTCAGAACTTGCGAAGGGTTGTTCTTCAGTTATTTCATCTGAAGAGCGATGTGAAGAGCGTGATATATTATCTAATTGGCTGATGGGTGTTGCTTTTTGTTCACTGATTTTCTGATTTTCGGTTGGTGCACCAAAACCTCCACGTGGGGACATACGACTAACTGAAGTATTGAGTAGTTGAACTATCAGTCGGATATCAATTTGAATACAAAGTGATACGGTGTAGGTACTAATATTTCTTGAATTTATTGATTTATTAAGAAAAATATTAATTAATTAATTCTAAAGTTTTATGTTTAGTAGATCCGGAGAAGAGAAGTTAAGAACAACGGAACTTAACAATATCTATAAAATATCTAACACTTTAAAATACGAATAGGATATTCAGTTTCCTATTTATTTTAACTAAATTTGACCATGGATTTCTTCTTTCTGGGTAAATTATTTATTTATTCGTATGGTACATTGTTGTCGCTATTGTATTGTGATGTAAGTGTTACGTATGGTGCCTCAGAAGATCGGTATAAACCTGTACTATAGTGTTGTGATTTAACCGTGTGCAATTTTAGATTAGTTAGATAGCATTTGCTTTAAACCAAAACCTAAACATGCCAACATTATAGAAGGTAAATAATAAAATTTGACTAATAAATAAAATTTATCTATATCAAACTAAAAAATAAACTTTTAATTTTATATCTATTAGCATTATAGTAAAATTACAAGTGAAATTAAATATTCGACGATTAAAAAAAACAATTTAATTTTTAATAAATTGTGTTTAGAATGGACATTACTCATACTAATCAACAAATTTAGAAAAATCAAACTAGGCTTAAAAAATTGTAAAACCGTATATTAAAACCAAATTAGCAGAAAACACGGAACACAAATTTAAAATTCCAGAACAACTTCGTAGCGATCATATGATGGGTCATTCGCAAGCAGTTTGTAAACTACTGTTTTTGTCGTTTTATATGTAGTGATCGATTTATGATTTATTAAAAATTTAATTTTTTCAATATTAAAATATATTTTAACTTTATGTACAGCAAGTGTTTAGGAGAACAATAATTTTTTAATAAGAACACATAAATAAAAAAACAGTTATTTTGACTGTTTCTTCAGAAGAACTATTATTTAATCCCATTGCTATTACACAAGGTTGTATATATAGTATTTCCAAAGTTATGCAAAAAAAATTTAGGCTTTCCTATATATTTTTTCCCTAAATTCACATTTGCTAAGTTACACCCTATCAAAGTGGGCGATAAATTGAGTTTTTTGGAAAACAGTTTTAAATATTTTTTTACATTTCTCTCTGGATTGTAAGGGGTGAAATTAATCTCTTTAGTATTTCAATTTAATTTTTCAATTTTTTTTAATTTTTATTAAAATTATAGGAAAGACTAAATTTTTCGTTGTGTTTATTTTAAACTAAGAATTTCTGTGAAATGCATTTGCGATAATGCATTTTATTTCAGTTTTTCTTATTATGCTTTGTCTAAGAAATGTTGTAAATTTTAGTGACAATAAAACTGTTTTAGATTTGATTTGATAAAGTTTTGAAACACCATACAGAACCTGTTGTAATTATACAATAGTATTAAATAATAGTTCTTTTAAGAATTAAAATAACTTATTTACATATGTGTTTTTATTAAGAAATTATTGTTCTTCTAAATACTTACACTCTACATACAGTTAAAATATCATCTAACATTTAAAAAATGAAATTTTTAATATATCGTACATCAAGCACATAGAACGACAAAAACAGTAGTATAAAAAATGTAAAATCAACATTTTAGAACATAGACAAACTTTAAAATAAAAAAATACTGTACCTAAAGTGGAGTCATTTTCTGTTAATTCCATTATTTGAGCATCTGATTCGTATTTTCTTGAGGAAGCAGAAAGCATCGGTTGATTAATTACTATACCATCAACATTTTGTCGTTCATCATAATCTGTAAAAGTAAATGACTTAAAATTACTCGACGGCGAGTTGAACAAATGCTTGAAAACTCTTCCGTGTCGAATAGAGGGGTGTTTGCCCCCACCCCCCCTAAGAAAAAAGTTGGAAAATTAAGTTTTCAGTTGCCTTGAATTGAAAAAAATTACGTCATAAAATGTTTATATAGTAATAAATATAAGAATGACTTCAAGGTACTATGGTATTTAATTATCTTTTTAGTACATCAAGTAAAATGAAGTAACTTAAAAATGTTAATATTCAATTTATGAATTGAAGTAAGCACCTAACTCTAGATACGAGTCTATTTAACTTTTGTAACCGTAGCATTACGAATATGTGGTTTAGTTCTTTTCCTTGAAATTTACACAAATGTAGTTGTAACATGCTAGTTTTTTTAAAGCTCTTGATTAAAACAAAACAGTCAAGGCATAAGATTATAATTAGAGTAAGCCAAGTTCTCGGTACATATGACTCTTATTTACACTACATTGACACGGCGTTGAAGAAATTGTGAGTCACTTTCTAGTATTATTTCCAAAGATTGTAGTAGTGGCGTATTTTTAGAGAAATTTGGATAATAAAGTGAAGAGTTATATTTTGAAAAATAAGCTAACATTGCAAGCCTACATATTTAACGTGAATGGCAAAAAAAGAAGCCCAACGGATGCTTCAAAAACATCAGTTTTAAACTAAAAAATGTAAAATATAGATATGACGAAGTTCGCAACATGTTTAGAATAACATTTTTCCTAATCTAGTTATTGATTATCTACAAATTTATATATAAAATAACATATTGTTAATACTAACTTTGAGATACTGCCTTTTATTTGATGATACTGCACTGCCATTTTCCATACAGCAAAAAATATGGTCGTTGGTGCTAGTAAATTCACAAGAGCCACAATTACAATCATCGCATTTGCAATTACAATCGCTACAATCACAATTACATAGATCGAATTCACAACTTCCACAATCGCAATCTCCAAAATCACAACCTTCTAAATCGCAATCGCAGTCGCTCATTTTCTACTTTTCCACATTTACATTCTCAATTTCTTAAATACTCGCATGCCGCATGATTCCTAATGTGAAAAACAGAAAATCGTTAGTAACGGCGCCAGTCTGCTCTTGTGGCTTGAATTCTTGAAAAAATAATTTGTCTTCTTACGTTTTAGTAAATGTATTAGCGGACTTGTATGGCCTCTTTAGTAATTATACAGTTTTTTCTATTTGTTTGTAGTGTTAACCGAAAATAAAATAATCGATGCTCATAGGTATATACTACACGGTTTGACATAATTGGATGGCGACAAGAACGCAACTTGAATTTAGAACAAAGGTTAAAAATTATTTAAAAATATTGTGTTATATAAGTGGTATATTTAATTCAGAGGGGAACATTCGTTAGTAGTAAATTACGTCTACCTACACAACCTAGACAGTGGACGGGTAGCTAATTTGTAAGCTAAAATATAAATCCGTATTTTATATCCCAGATTCGGGTTCTACGTCGAAAGTTACGTACGATTTGATAATATGAGAGACAAGGGAACTCGTGTTAATCAAGTACCTACCTTAAAAGGTAAAGAAACACCATGAAAGAGGTAGGAGAGTGAGACTCACGTTTAATCAGCACATCAAACGATGAGAAGCGAGAAGACTTTATTGAGCACCCCGAAAGTTGAGACTCGATCTAATTAAGTACTTTGAAGGAAACAGAAAACTACTAGGTATCTGTAGGAGCGTAATATCGTTCAATAGACCGTCAAAAAATAGTGTTTCTCTGTCTTACATTTCTTATGATTACAACTCCATTTCAAATTTTTCGTCTTGCATGCCCACATGCGTTGTTTAGTATTAAAAAATACCCCCCACCTCAAGAAAAAAATTTGATTTTGCAAAATGTTTGTATGATATGTATTTCTTGAAATATTACAATATTCCAAGTTAAATGAATCACCCGGTATAATACCTAAAAGACAATAGTTAAACAAGTAAATTTTGATTGATATTTTGAGAATGAATGTATACAAATAAATTGTCATTTACAAGTTTCAACCCAAGCTAAGACTTTTGATAACTAATTTAATAATTACGAAGTGATTTTTTGGCATTCCGAAAACGAAAAGTTTTTTGTAACAACCTACCTGTACAAGTATTGAATTAACTAAAGACTTTGGTTTTCTTTTTGGAGGTTCTTTCAATAAAGTGGAGGTGTATTAATTGTTGTGCTATTGAAATACGTTTTTAACCTTGATAAAGCCCACATATGTTAGCAGTGAAACATCGGCAAAACTTAATCTAAAAGGCAGTTTTATTGCACCTTGACCTTATTGAAAAATCCTATAAAAAGAGAACTAAGGTCACTAATTAACTGTTACTTGGAGGAATTTGTTCATTTTAACATAAAATTAAGATTAAATGTCAAACTATAATTAACTGTTTATGTAACTAATGTGATGCGTATGATTTTAAATACAAATTTCTAATTAGTTGCCAGTAGTGACGGAAATTTTCAAAATTAGTTACTGAAATTTGACAAACGTACAGACCAGTAATTTCTTAAGATTGAAAAAACAAACTATTTGAACAGTTTTTCTTGTAAATTTATTTGAATTTTCTACCTGCGAACTACAACTTTTGTCTTCTTCAAGACTACAAAAACGATTTTAAGTTTTGTATTGATAAAATCGTAAACAAATTAAGTTATAGAGCTTACATCTAGTCAAATATTGCTAAATTATTTAATATATCGTTGTCGAAACCCTGGCAGGTAGTAAATTGAAGTTTATTTATTCATTCGTATGATACATTTTTAATATTGTATTGTGATGTAAGTGTTATGTATGGTGCTCTAGAAGACCAGTATAAACCTTTATAGTGTGGTGACGAAACCGTGTTCAATTGTGGATTGCTCAAGTTGACAAAGCATTTGCTTCAAGATTTAGGGAAACTACTAAAACTTAAACAAGCCAACTCTTAACCAACTTACCCACCTTTATACGTAATAATATTGATTAAGTGTGTAAATATTATAGAAGGTAAAAAAGAACATAAAATATAACAACACAGCCATTGCATGTCGACATATAATGAACCGATTCAAGCGCCATCAGTCACGACAATAACGACAAAATAATAGTAGATTAAAGAAATAGCAAACAAAATAATGGAACAACAGATAGTCAGAACAGATAATACAAAATATTGCTTAACTTCAGATGTCCTTCAGATTAGTAAGCCATAATACAGCTTTGTCCGTTAAATTATGAATGCTTACAAATCCTCCTTTAAACATTGTTAATTGACAATCCTCCACAATATGTGTAACGGTCTCCGGTTCGTTTCCACAGTCACAATTTGGATTATTTTAAAAATCGCACCCCATTTAAACAACACAACATAGAGTTGCATTATGAATAGTCTGTTCTTATGCAATTTACTTTTGATCAAAACCCGGGACTTCTATTGTTAGATCATTAATGTGATGTTTAATGAGAACATCAACTCCAGACTATAATTTTTCCCACTCTTCAACTTCAGAAAAAGAAGTACTTAAGTAGTCTTGCAACTTACAGTACTTCGAGATTTAAGTTTTTTAGCTGAAAGGTTCTCAATATCATTTTTAATGACCACTAAACAAGTTAAGGTTTTCTTCAATGAACACCGGTTCAATTACCTCATTCCCTAGGATACCGGCCAGTATGTTACTTTTCTGAAAATTGAGTGCGGCCCTCTCGAAACACTAATTGGTATTGCCCCAATAGTAACAGCTGTTTGTACACAAACGTAGAAAAAGTAGATTCATTACTAAAACCAATATTTTGTAGCAGATAAAAATTTTGGCAATTTTCTGACTCATTTCTTCACTACATTAAATTATCCTATCAAAATCATCCCCACTTAGGAAATGAAAAAGTTTAAGGGGTCTGTGCACAGATCCGATAAAAATGTTATTTTCCGAATACTTGTGTTTGGATCCATAGTAAAATTACCAATAATTTGATTTTGTGCTCCTTCATCCAGAACTCTTGGTTGCTTATTTTTTCTGGCTAGACGCTGAAGTAGTGTCTAGAAATTTCTGCACTAAATCAGTAACATACCAATCATTTATATTTCTTCACTGCCATTAGGTGACGATTTTGTCTCTCTCCCAGAGTGTAAACCATTCTTCAAAATTGTTTAATGCTTTTCAGAAATTATTTAATAAATATTAAAACTTGTTATCGTTTGGTACAATAGGTCTATCAACAAATATTCATGTTAGGTTTTTTTAGTTACTGATCATGGCCAATTTAATTTTCCTTATAAACTGCATATTTTTGTCAGCAGTTAATTGAAAATGATTTTGAAAAACTGGTCTCCATAAAGTTCGAGGATAGTTCAGTTCGATGCGAGGTCATCTCAAAGCGAGTGTATTCCGCATAATGAAAACAAAGTTGTTTAAGACTTATATTTATTAGCTTTTTGCTTTAAAATTTTGTAAAAATAACAACGTACTCAACATTTGTCCATATCGCAAACAATATATTTAAATAAAAGTTTTCGATAATGTATACTTAACAAAAACCTTTTTTTTTGGTATTATTAGCAGTGAAGATATTGTTAACTAAGAGGCACGTGAATACCATATCCCTCTAATGAAACTTATAGAGCAAAAAAATTAAATTGAAACAAATTCATTGGTGTTTTTTAATCAATTGTTGCAATAAATAGTTTGACAAGTTCTAGTTTTCTTATACTTTCAAACTACTAGACAACAGGTTTTCAATAAAACACCCAAATTTACTCGACAAAATTCAAACTTCATGTCCAATTATAAGTGAAAATTTTAGACATGGCCGATTTTGTCTATTTTAAAAATCTGAAGGCGGAATAAAAAGTCGTGGAAAAAATGCATGGAAATAAAAAACCAATACAAAATCTCAGAAAGAAGTCGACGGAATGAAAAGCTACGGGAACAAAGGCTGCGAAAAAAATCTGACCGATTCATTATTATATGTGCAAGTAATAGTTATTCTTTTAATTTTCGTAACGCTTCGAAAAAATTAAATATCAATCACATGCGTTGTTTGCAGTTACAACTAAACTAAAAATACAAAAATACCATCCGTAACACCCACTAGCGCAAATAAAACCTTACGTCGAGATGAGCTCGCGTCCAGATGAACTCGCGGCGTGATAGGCTCGCGTCGAGATGAGCTGGCATTGAGATGAGAAGGAGTCGAAATGAGCTCGCGTAGAGATAAGCTCGCGTCGAAGTGGCCTCGTCGAAATAAGGCGTACCGGAACACACTGTATGTTTTTGAAGTAATAATACTTATCTAAATAAATACAAACTAAATGCCGTTGCATTAATTTACCACTAATCGAATACCGCGTACATTTTTCGGATTTTCAGTTATTAAAATTACACAAAATACATTTGGTGCATTCTGGAAAAAATGTTTTTTGAAAAAGGACACTTTTTTCTAATAGCATCGTAATGGCCCGACATTGCAACGTGACATTTTGTGACGCTAGTTTTCCAATTCGGTTAGTTTCTGTAAATAACAAAAGCGGGCGGATCTCAGGCCCCAGATTTGATGACGAAGTTTACTCTCCGTTTGTTTGTCGGGCAGCTACAGTGGAGGTTAAAAATTCCAATGTTCTGATCGTCTAAACGGAAGCAGTTCGGAGAAATAAAGAAACTACAATAAAATTCTTTATTTAACACAATACAAGTTGTTATTAGTTTCACAGAGAAACAGCATATAATAAAATAAAGTACAAACCATGCAACCCAAAAGCAGTATACCGATTTGACGATTACAGGAGTGCACAAAAGTGCCTTGTTGTACTAAAACTACCGCATTTTGTAACTTTCTAGTTTTTGGTGTAATTTTATGCATCCCATGTGTAATTTTAAACGGAGAATTCAATCTGTTGATGTATTTTTAAATTTATCCATACAAATTTGACCTTTTGACCATTTTTGAAACTTTTTTGACCTTTGACATTTTTGAATATTTGATTCGGATTTCGGATTCTACATGTTAAGAAAGGTTTATATACTAATTTTCAAGCCAGTTGATTAAAAGTATTTAGTGCCTAAAATATAAAGGTCGGTGGCTTTGTCGCCTTTTTGGGGTTACGTTTCCGCAAAAAATAACGCCATAACCGTGAAATCTGATAAACGTTTGAATGAGTTAATCTTTATCTATATAAACCTAACGTGCGAGGTTGCAAAACCTACGTTCGTTAAAAAGATATTAAGCTTCAGAAGTTTAATTCCTTAATTTCAGCTCTCTTCACCGTGCAGTGTTTCGTTTATAACGGCATATCTCTTAAATGGTTGGTCCTATCACATTTTATAAAGAGTACCATTTTGATGTAATTTTAGATAATAAATCATATTTTGTTGTCAAAAAAGTCAAAGCATAAAAAAACATAATGAATAAATTTACCTCCCCCACCGGTTTCGCACGCCTATGGTTAAAATTAATTTTGACCAATACTGTAAAATAGTTGCCCTTACTAATAGTAAGTTGTTCACAAAATCGTATCACTTTATCTAGAAGGGTTCCTGAGATATTAAATAAAACCATTTCTTGGAGGCAACCTTCAAAGAACCATAGCTTTTTAGAAAGCTTTAGGAACTTTTTTATATTTTTGAAAGTAGAATCAGCCCTTAAAGTTTGTCCCCTATTTTGTGAACACCCTGTATATTTAAAACAAATCTTTTGTTTTTGTCATTTACATTCAATGTACATTAACGAACCTCTCTAATATCTCTTATTTAAAGTTGATATGCAACCATAGTTAACACAAGCTACTAATAACACTTTAATTAGTCCCCTTCATCGCTAATTCAAAAGCTCTGTAATGGAATATTACAAAATAAAATTGCATTTTTAAAATATTTACTGCTCAAATTATATACAGGGTTATTCACTATAAAATATCTACTTCTTATTATTGTTATTATTGCTTGTAGAATACGAAGTTCTTCTCTTTCACTATAAACCATTTTGGTGATTTAATTAATTAAATGTCAATTATCAAACACAACATTTGTCATTTACATGGTTTACTTTGACAATGTTAACAACTTCGTAATTAAGTAAGGGGTGTTATTCAACGATTAATAACTTAATAACGGTCTTTCGTCTCAGTCTTAAAAGAGTTCAAGAGTTTCTCGAACTATTTTATTTTTCGAAGATTTTGCACGTTTTGCCTAAACGTTTCGAATCTTTTAAGTCAGGCTACCTACTTATGAAATCAAGTCTGCGGAAGATCTCTCTTCGGTGCTGATTCTTCATGAAAGAAATGTTTTCCCCGTGTCAAAGTCTGGTGACATTCTTAATACTAGAAACAAAAGTAGTCAACAAAAAAAGAATCCTAACTTTGTAACGTGTAAGTACTGCAAAACAAAAGGCTACTGGAGCCGTAAATGTGATAAGTGGAAAGCTGGTAGGGAGCTTCCATATCCGGCGCGCGTTGATAGTTCAAGCGCTAGCACTGCGCTGGGAGATTCTAGCAAATCAAAAAGCCTCCATATTTGCAGTGTCTGATACTTATATTGCGCTGGTTTCAATCAACAGTGATGTTAACATATGGCTGCTACGAACGCCCAATGGTGGATTGACAATGGTGTTTAACATTACATCAAATCTTTACTGATTTTCCAATTACACACCCTTTTCTGTAAACTCCAACGTTAGGGTTAAAGCTGCAGGAAAGGAAGTGTTAAAGGTGATTACAAGTGGAACGATTGAAGGGGCTAACTACGTAAGTGGTAAATTGCAAACATTCACGCTTAATGACGTATGGTATGTACCTGATACTGAATGTCAATTCAGTGTCAATGGAGAGACAGTATTCAAAGATACACCGAAAATGGTTAGAACAGTACATCTTTTCATACGGTTCAGTCAGGAATCTGCTGTTAAAGAGGCTTTGCGTGAAGTGCTAGCCAAAGCTTGCACACTAGACCACCAAGTTAAAGAATTCCTCAGCGATAACGGCGGTAAATTTAATAATGGTGACGTGCAATCAATTCTGAAGGGATTTGGTGTAAACCAGCATCTGACGGCACCTTATACACTAGAGCAAAATGGAGCAGTTCAGCGGGAATATCTTATTGGGTATGACGCAGATGAACGTTATTGGATCAATATTCCTGATAAAGGAGACGTGACGTCATCTTTTACGAAAAAATTGGACATTGTGGCGGTGGTGTTGTCTGACCAATAAAAATGGGCAAAATTCCTCTGGATCACGTGGATGAGAAGGCAAACGGTGCACCAAAATCCGATAGGTACGAGTCTTTATGCATTTAGCGACGACTCAGAAGAGTTTTTTAGTTAATTGTAAATTTGTATCCGTATTACATTAAAAAATATCTTTGTACATTTTACTGTAGATACTACTTGAAAAGATTTGCTACATTTACAAAACGTTCATAAACAATCGTCTTCTATGTAGAGTATTTGTAGTAATTAAAATGTCAACGAAATAAATAATAAACGACAAATATGTTTGTTGATAATATTTCTAATTATTTTGTTGAAAACGCTGTAAAGTTGGGAAACCGAAAAACCGTTAAATCTAAACTTCAAGTCAAGTCGAATCATCAGCATGGCGAAATCTAATAATCAGTTTTAACTAAACATTTTTTAACCCAAAAAATTTTATTTCCAGAAGTGATTTTTGGTTACACAGCACTACTATACAAATATCACACTTTATATGTATTAATATAAAATACTTCATTGTAAATTCTGAACTGTATCATTATTAAAATACAAAATGGTACCTAAATTATTGTCTTTTATAATTTATAAATTACATAAGTAATAGAAGCAAATCAATCTACAAAGTATTTAGCACACAAATAGAATATAAGTTTGAGGTTTTGAGCAAAATGGTAAATTACATTTTGACAGCTATAGAAGAGGCTTTGACTACTTCATCATATGGTGGAGTAACTCGCCATTTTTGTAGAACCTATTTACTCATTAAATTAATTTTATTGCAATATATGTATCTTACAACACTACCTGAAACCACATAATTATCTGCTAGACCCATTATTTGAGCATCTGATTGGTACTGTGATGAAGGTGCAGACGGCAACGGTTGAGTAAAGACGACTCTATTAATATTCATATCGATTTCATTACCTACAAAAATTTGAAACAAATATGACTTCTTCACAACAAATTAATCTGTAGTGTATTTTGTTGCATAACAAAATAATTGATTTGAGGGTACACAATTTCTGATGTTTGAAAGTTATTGATTTCATAGGTTTTGTTTACAAACTAGTTTAATTCGTTCGTCTATAAGTAGGAAAGGTTGTTAATACTTACTTCGTAATGCATGGTTGTCTCTGTTTGTTTTTGTTGTAAGATAATCAATACAACAGAAACCACAGCATTCTATAAGATTAGGTATGCAATGATGATGCCAACAATGCGAACAATTGCATGAAGTGCAACAATCGCATTGGCCACAGTCACAATTGCAATCACCACAATCACAATTACAATCACAACAATTAAAAATAAAATCACAGCATCCACAATCACAATCGCTCATTTTCTACATCTACGTTTTGATTACTACTGACTACAGAATATAACGTCTTCTGAAACGCTCAACTAATAAATAAACCTAGTAAACAAATTCTAAGTTGAAAAATCGTTAGTGACGACGTCATTGACATAAATAACAGACGTTATTTGTCAATAGTTATCATTAATAGGATTTTATTTTAATGCAACAATAACATAATGCCTAAATATTATTAATATATTATTCTCTTTTGACCAGTATCCTAATTTATGAAACTAATTATTGTAGTTACGTATACCTACACTTTATTGAATTAGGACACGTAAACAAAATAATACATCCTGTTGTTATTTACAGCTTGCCCCACAAAATAGACCAATTTGAATTAAAACGACTGTTTATATAGTTAATCGAGTTCATGTGGGTTAGATTGTGTATTTATTACATATTACCGGCAATTGTTCGAAATTATACGTATATTCACACAAAGGTAACGTAGACACATTTGTATTCCAATTAACTTCATTAGTACCTACCAAAAGATTTCGTTTACTTAATATAAGAAAATTGTAGAATTTCAATTATTGCATGAGCATTTAAGAAAATGATTATTTTCTTAAAGGGGTTTTGTAAAAAAATAACACTAATTTCATCATTATTTTATCAACAATACATGACAAAACTGGTGTTTAGGAATGCGAATTTCAAAATACAAATTCAAATATAAATGTAAACGTTCCTCAATTCGCATTTGAACTTATTATGCATTAACTTGAAAAATAAAATATGTAATCGCATAATTCGTATCATTTATAACTCGCATTTTGAAATTAATGATTCATGTAAACATAGTATAATTGATTATCTAAAAAAAATTTGCTATTGTGTAGTTTTTATCCGTAATATTAAAACGCATTCTAATCTATTTTTTGTAGAATTTAAACATACAATTAAAACAAGATGCGCTGTAAAGTTAATCGTTCCACAATGCTTAGTCAAAAAAAGCTCACTAACCTTTATGCGCCATTTTTAAAATCAAAATTGCTTTTTAAAATTAGATTTAATTTTAAAAGACTATTATATTAACGCATTCATGTAGCATTCTTTTGTATTAACGATTGCACAGTATGCTCAATCAAGCTCATGGAGCTAAGCTTCTCTAGAATCAGCTTCAAGATGAAGCTTAATCTAATCTTCAACCACATGATATTTTCAGACCCAAAATTATTTCGTACACCGTTCGAAACATTCAGGATGTACTTCAAAAACATGTTATTGCATGTTTCAATGTTCGTCGAGGCGGAACCAGAGAAATGTTAAAAATTTCTCTGGGCGAAATGAAATCGGTCATAGAAAAAGATTCACTTTCTATTCTACTTATTACCCATTTTAAAAACATTTTAATGCCTATTTGCTTATAGTGTTACACTGTTTAATAATTGTAAAGTAATAATCAGTATTATTACCAACCTGAACATCTTGACGACTGTCTTGAGACGATATCATTCCATTCGATTAGGTATTGTAAGAAGAATTGGAATAGATATCACTATGTCGGTAAATCGGGACAGATATGTTCTCAAGTGCATATTATAACTGAATAAACTTGAAAGTTGATATCAATTATTCGTAATTGGAGCATCGTAACAAAATTTTATAAAGAATAAAAAATGTCCGGAAGTATGTCATACATACTTCCCCAAAATTTCATACCGCTAATCCTTGCTGTTTTCAAGTTTCCATACTTTTAGATAACCCTGTATATACTTAGGTCTTTATTATGACGAACATAAAATCTTCACCGGAGTCTTATTTCGAATGATTTTGAATGAACGATATCTTTATAAAATTGATCCTCCGATTAAAGTCAACTTTAGTGTATAGATAAGTTAGGCAACGATTGGAAAATGACACAGATATTACTACTGTGCGCCCTAAAAAATAAGCTTCCAGCTGATCCTTTTGTTTATAACCTCTTTGTTTTTGCGATGTACCAACATTGTATATTAGTTATTCTCCAAAACACTTTTTTAATCTATTCACTACCTGTTCTCTGACAGCAAACACGAAGTAATGTAAACTTTTATTTTATTATAAGTGTATATTTTTGAGTTAAACTTTATACTCTGACGTCACGTTTTTGCGCAGCTTGGTGTCTTCGGATGTTGTCTCTACTTTAATAGTGGGCAAATGTTTGGAACCAAGTGAATATCTCTGGAATTGTTAGAGGTATCTAAATGAAATTTTGGAAAGTAAGTTTTACAGTAAATCGGGTATTTGTCTTTAAATTTTTAACAATGTTGAACTTGTAAGGAAACATCTTGTATATTATTTTTCTTTCATTAAAACGGCTTATTATTGAACTACTGGCAGACGCTAAAGAAAGCTTTTTACTGTCTAAACATTAAAAGCAACAGTTATTTTGTTTTCACAACTATTTAGGAGGATACCTCGGTTATGTGATTATTATAAACGTGACAATAAAGTACCTACCCCATTCGTCATAAAATAAATTAAAAAGTCAATAAAACGTCAGGATAACACTCAAGAATCTTGAAAATTTGAAAAACCATGACATTTATTTATTTTATGTAAGTTTATGTATGGTGCCCCAGAAGATCAGTTTAAACCTGTATAGTGATACATTATTTCTTGTTTTCATTTTTGTTTAATTTTTTCTAAATGATCTTCGTAAATTAAAAAAGTATCTAAAGTTACTCCCAGATAAACTGGGTAAAAATTTTGGTTTAACTTTGTATTATTAAATATAACATTAAGTTTTCTACTTTTTCTCTACTACTTAAATGAAAACAAGAAACCTCTATATTTTTAAGAATGGGACATAATCGCTATTTTTTGAAATAATTTTCCATAATACGCAAATCATCAGATAGTTTATTTTCAATTTCGAAAATATCTTAATGTTGAAATGAAATTGCCATATCATCGGCGTAGACGAATTTTCGACATTGTAAAGAAGGAAGATCAGAAATATATACATTAAAAAGGAATAGGTGCAAGAACCGATTCCTGTGAAAGACCATTATTTAAAAATCTAAATTTACCATGACATGAAAACCAGCTACTATATACACTTGAAAAAAAAATCGTATATTTCACTTATATAGAGATAAACCCTTTTGTTACAAGTACACAAGTATACAGAATTTATATTTTTCTTTACCTCGCTTAGCTTCAATTGGAGAAGAAAATTGTGCAGGGTTCAAAAAACATATATTTACCTATTTAATATCAAAAACGTTAACAAAATAAACAACAATTTTATATAAACTTAAATAAATAAAATTTTAATACAAAATAACTGAACGGAACTTTTTCGGTCACCCGGTATATGGGTCGGTTGGTACGTTGTTAATAAACGCGTAGTTTTTGTACGAAACGTTAAATTCGAATTTGGACACCCCTTTAACCTGGTAAGTAGTGGATTGTTGGTGAAATATACAAATTAATTGTGTAGGAGAGGTTTCAGGGTTCGGTGTTTAAACAGGATGGACAAAGAAAAACGTAAGTAAGAAAATAAACAGTTCGGTGCTGTAGACTTTACCGAGACGTTCAGCCAAGTCCTCAAATCAAGAAAACAGAGTATTATAGAACAAGCAAGGGCAAATACCGGAAACAAATTTAATTACTTGATAGTTTTGCGGTTTTCACAGAATAATCTGTCATATGGAACTGTCTTGGAAAAAACCAATTAAATAAAGTGCATTAGCCATTTATTTCTAGGATTCTCAAGATTAACAGAAACGAAAAACGGAGCGGAATACAGTGAAAGATGTTCTGAGAGCAGAACTCAGAACGAGTAACAATGTCATTTTGGCCCGGGAACAACAAATTTATACCGTTGTTTATCAAAATTTCAACGGAGATTACAATGGGGAGATAGTAGGAAATTGTCACGCTTGAGAAGTAGAAAAGTTGACGTCACACAAATTTACTTTTGTTGCGGTAACAATACAATGTTAAAACTTAAATTAAACTTACTTTTATATTACATTTAAGTAGGAGCTTCTTATACTGATTTTAATGACTTACCATTTGCTGTTACTACTACACTTTTAACTTGTTATTTGGCTTTATCATCGTATCGCCATAGAAATTCTTTTTGAAATTAAAACCAATTATTTATTGGAATTTATTATCATATCGTCACAGAAATTCTTTTTTTTTTACTGTTGGGACAAATGTTGAATTCTCACCTAATGACGGATCAAAATCAAAATAAAAAAGTCGCCTCTATCAACAAAACCGGGCTCTTTTATAACTTTTTTAGGCAAGTCCTTTTCATTTTTTTACGCTATCATAGCAATATATTCTTACGCAATTTCAAGGCAGCGAATACAATAAGGTCAAATTGAAAGAAGAGGTAAAAGTTCTTCTTGAGTATCGCAGCGTAACCAATTAACGTTTTTATTTTAATTCAATCTGAGCAAAATGTTTTTATTTGAAATTAAATAATAAGTTAAATTTAATTTTTTTGTTTGAATTTAGTTTTTATCAAAGGAATGGAACACTAAACTGCAGCGTCTATTTAACAAACAGAAAAACACCAAAAACTGCACCAAAAAACTTTACCCGGACACTTATTTCAATAGCTCAGCTTTTATGTTATTTTATGTGTTGAAGCATTGATTGAAGTATTTACAATTATTTTATGAACAGTTCAGATTAACCCAAAATTATAGTTTTATTTTTTAATTTATTGAAAAAAAAAGTTTTTAAATGTTATTGTTACTGAATGTGTTTATGTTATATTTTGTAATTCTATTTCTATTTTTTTATGAGGTACATGGTCTATAGGTCAAATAACATAATTGGTTTGAGTACTTTATTTATTGAAATGCTTCTTTCAGAACGGGTGCTAGATAGTGGACTTCCATTCAATGCTTGTGAGTAATTTAGTTATTTAAATGTAAAATAACTGTATTGTTTAAAGTAAATTTGACAGTTTCAAGAAATTCTGTTTAGGGATTTAGTAAACTTTTCATGTTGTTTCAATAAAAGTTTATCAAATATAGTGCTAATAGTTGATATAATATGTTCGTGTATAATGAGACAACCCCAAGTGAAAATATGTTATAATTTGATGGAACTTTGAAATAATTTATTGAATAAATAAAGACCAATGAATCTTTAAAACTGTATTTATTTTTGGTGTCTCGATAATTATTAATTAGATAAATGCTTAAACAAAATTTCAATATAATTAATTTATAATTAATTTAGGAAAAGATGTTTTTGAAAATATTTTAAAAATGGTGTTTTCTGAAGTACGTAGGACAAGATAGGGCAAGTTGACGAGTTTAAGGTAAAAAAACTCTAAAAATAAACTACATATAATTTAAGTTTTCAAAAATATAATAGAATCGTAGAACATTTAGTTGATTTTTAAGAACTAATTATAAACAAAAAAACAAAACATAAATGAAATCTTGCCCCAATAGTGGGGTAGTTACAGAGAAACAGCATAGGTATATTCCTTAACTTCTATAAAAGATGTATTACGTAAGTCAATAAGAACTACATTTTAAAAATATTTTTAAATAAACAGAGGATGCTTCAAAACAAAGTGGCATACTAACACTGTTTTTTTTTAAATGGAACTTTCTGTATCTGATTGCATTTTCATATTCTTCTCAAAAATTAAGCTTCACTCTTATAAAAGTTTCCTATGCCTAAATACAATAAGTTATGTTCATTCTTCTTAAACTTTAAGGTTTTAGAAAAAAATGATAAAAATAATTACAACAAATTTACTCATAGGTTTGAATAAAGGACTCTACCTTTAGTTTATTTATTGGCTGACTAATAAATATATCGTTACAGGGTGTTTATAATTTATAGTTCAATTAATACCTACAACATTCTCGCTGTAATAATTGGCTTATTTTAAATAGAGCACCCTGTATTTTATAAGCTTATACTATAGCTAAATGGTTCCACTAATTATACGCATGGTGCAATTCAACTGTGCATCTTTTGTATGATAACCATTCATCCAAACAGGATCACAATATTCTCCTGTAGAATAAACTAATGCCAATGCAGCTGTACTAAGTGTCTTTGCAACTGCTCCCCAAGTTCTTACAGCTAATTTTTGAATGACCTTATTTCTTGTTTTAATTTTTTGTTTCACTTTTTCTAAATGTTGTTAGTAAATTATAAACGTATCTAAAGTTATACTGGTTTAAAATTATTATTTAACGTTGTATTATTAAAGAATGCATTAAGTTTTCTAATTTTTTCGCCATTTTTTGAAATAATTTTCCATAATATTCAAATTATCAGATAGCTTCTATCAATTTTAAAAAAGTGATTTTCATATCATTGGCGTAGACGAATTTTCGACATTCTAAAGAAGAAAGATCAGAAATTACATTAAAAAGAATATGTTCAAGAATCCCTAATCCCTGTGAAAGACCATTATCCAAAAATCTAAATTTACTGCTTTTATCTTCAACAAAACTGCAAACTTACAATCTGATAACATATTTTCAATAAAAGAAATAATTTTGCGACAATGAATAAGTTAAACAATTTAAAAAGTAAGCTTTCTTTACACTGTATTATGTGCAGTAGTTAAGTTGAAAAAGACAAATTCGGTTTTGAGTTTCTTCTAAAATCCAGCTTCGATATATGAGTGTTAATGCCAATACTTCATCACAAACTTCTACCTGTTTGTACAATTGATAATTTCTCTACGATTAATCTATTAATTCTTTAAAAATTAATGCTTTCAAAATCTTATAAATTGCACTTAGCAAACTTATTAGACGATAAGAAGTTGAGTCTGTAAGATATTTATTTTTCTTTAAAATTGCCACCACGTTACATTCCTTTAAATCAGTTGGTAACGTACCTGTATTATACCTAAATAACATTGAGAAACATAAGTAGCCACTACAAAGAATAATTTCCAAAATTTGTGATGGATAGAGTAGAGAGTAAAATTCAGTGGGAAACAATGAGAAAATGCAAGATAAGGGACAATATAATAGGAGAAATCGAGAAGGTATACAGAGCAACAAAGTGTAAGATAAAAGTTAGAGAGGGGGTTAAGGGCTGAATTTTGGTCAAGGAGGGGGTTGAAACAGTGGTGTCCATTAATTCCAACATTTTTCAATATACATAAGAGGTATAAAAAGGAGATCCAAAAATACCAAACAGAAGGAACAAAGATAAGAAGAAAAATGGTACTATTGTTAGCGTATGCAAACGACATTGTGATTCTAGTAACGAAAGAGGAAGATATGAGGGATATAATAAGAGCACCAAAGAAATACTTAGAGGAAAAAACTGGAGGCTAATGTGAAAAAACAAAAATCATGGAATTCAAGAGGTTAGAAAAAAAGAAGTAAAATGATGGTGGGGAGAGGAGATAGAAAAGCTAGATAGATTTAGGTACCTGGGATACAACCTCAGATGTGACAACGAAGATACAGACCAGATAAGAAAGTTAGGACAAGAAGGAAATAAAATCATTAGACACACATGGGGAATTGGAAAAAAGCGTAATCATGTATGGAGCGGATTTCTGGGGATTCGAATGGACGAATCGGGAGGAATTGGAAAAAATTCAAGAGAAATACTGGAGATGGACGCTACGATTAGATAGGAAAGTACAAGGGTATATAATAGAAGAAGAATTGAATCTGGAGAAGATAAGGATACAGGCAGGAAGAAGAGCGTTAAGATTTGAACAGATGGTGGAGGATAGAAAAGAAAAGGAGATAGAAATAGAGGAATAAAAAGTAAAATATGGGGAAGACGGCAGAAAAGCACCATAGTATAAAAGGGATGATATGCAAGCGGGGAAATAAGAAAGTTAAGATGGATAAAGAAAGAAATATATAACAACAGATATTAAAATTTAATAGTAGTATGCACTTACCGATATAAGTCTTGGTGATTGGTTTAAAATTACCAAATAAAATAAAGTCATTGGTTGTCGCAAGCACTTTGACTTACGTATGCAATAGTCAAAAATACTGGTTGGTAATGCACTCCTGCTTGCTGCGTGAGAAATTCGCACTCCTGCTATGCAGTCGTGCATTACCTAACCATTTATCGATCACTACGCACTTAATACATTACTGTTGATAATCGATTTCTCTACTTTTATTGAGGTTACATTAACCAACCGAGAGCAATTTCGTGAAATTTTTGTATTTGTTTTAGCAGATTGATTTGTAGAACCTAATTTATTTAAAAGTGCCCAGCTTTTACGACTTCAATTTACGAAATTTATATTTTCCATTAACGAATTCCATTTTTTCTATTTAGATATGATTTGTACAATCTGTTTGTTTAGTCGATAAGCATTCGACATATTCCTTTCGAAAACCACGTAAAATTGATTTCTCTCCTGCACATTTAACACGTAGCACCTACAAAGCTAAAATAACTCTCAGGAAGCGGTGGTATCCATCTAAGAATAGAATTCAGAGAGGTTCAACAGTTCGTCCTATTGTTGAAAATTCCATCTTAGTTTTCCTAAAAATTGTACAAAGGGAATTTGAAGTTCAATTTGTAATAGTGAAGGTCAATGTTAATTTTTTGAAAAACACCTGTCCGGGCTGTAACTTGTAATCAGTTTGCCATCGACCGGAGTAAATTTAACTTTTGATGTCTTTTTGATCCTATACTAAATGGATGTTTTGAAACTTCATCCATGTGTGTAACGTTATTTCATTGACTTTAGTTGTCATTGTAGCCCCATAATATGTTATTGAAATTTAAGGACACCTAAAGGACCTAGAAGAAGTAAACAGCAACTTTGTTATTTTAAATAGAACATCTTGTATATTATTAACTTTTCGGGTTCCACGTTCAATTTTAATGTCACCTTGTGTAGAATACCTTATACCTAGAAGTTATACTTTTCGAGATATTCATTTTTTTAATAGAACATTGGCAGATGCAGACCTAAATATTGAAAATTCTGTGTGAACATCCCCAAAACCAAATAAAAATTATCTTGTCAGATTAATTAGTAGGAAGATTGAGGTAATTGGTGACAAGTCGAAAACTGCTTTTTTATTACACATCTTGTCGGGTTAATTAGTAGGAAGATTGAGGTAATTGGTGAGAAGTCGAAAACTGCTTTTTTATTATACAGGGTTCTTAAAAAGTGATGAAAAGTTCAACTTCAGGAATGTCAAATATCTTCATTTTTTAAAATGTAATCGCCATATTTTTATTCATTCATGTAATTCTACGGAAAAAACAAGGAGAGTTTATGTTCACTTTCCTACGTTTTTGAGATATTAACATGTATTTAAAAATTTTTATTATTTCGGCCGTATTGTTGCTTATTATAAGTAGGCCGTGTTATTTATTATATTATTTTAGCAGACTGAGAATGAAGCTGTCACATTTAAATAGGTACTATTAATTGTCATTATTTGTGGTTAATCGCATCTTTACAAACTAATAGAAATGGCTCCGTTTGGAACTAAACAATGAAGATTATCTAAATTTACTTTTAATACATGGTGAATGTGATAGAGTTGTTAATAGAACATGTGCTTTATTTGCTACACGATATCCAGATCGACCACGACCTAACCCCTGACACAGTGAAGAAAAACTAAACAATTTATGTTTAACATAATTTTGAGCACTTCTTATAAGTTCTTGTAATTTACGTATACATTCGAAAACACGGCCTACTTATAATAAGCAACAATACGACAGAAATAATAAAAAATTTTAAATACATCTCAAAAACGTTTAAGTTTGGTTATAGGGAAGTAAACATAAACTCCCCTTGTTTTTTTTCCGTAGAATTACATGAATGAATAAAAATATGGTGATTTTATTTTAAAAAATGAAGATATTTGACATTTCTGAAGTTGAACTTTTCATCACTTTTTAAGAACCCTGTATAATAAACAAGGAGTTTTCGACTTGTCACCAATTACCTCAATCTTCCTACTAATTAAACCGACAAGATGGTTTTTATTTGGTGTTGGCGATGTTTACACAGAATTTTCAATATTTAGGTCTGCACCTGTCAATTTTCCATTAAAAAAATTAATATCTCAAAAGTATAACTTCTAGGTATAGGGTATTCTACACAAAGTGACATTAAAATTAAACGTAGAATCCGAAAAGTTAATAATATACAGGGTGTTCTATTTAAAATAACAAAGTTGCTGTTTACTTCCGGTATAACCGGAATTGGCACGTCTGTCAAAATATTTTCCATAAATTCGCCATAGCTTCTTATCGATCTATGCTGTAGAAATCGTATTAGTAGTTTCCAATATATAGATAGTGTAAGCTCGTCGTGAAACAACCTGTATAGAGTACAAAGATTTTTTTTAAATGTCCTTAGTTGCTCAGGAATACTTACAATTTCTAGCAAGATAAGATCAACATAATATTTCCTATAGATATAGCTTGGAACCACTGTTCAAGTTTTAGGTTAAGAAATAAGAGTGTCTATCATTGCGCATGTGGTTATTGATGTTATGGTTTGTTTTCTAGTGTAGAAATTATAGCGGGCGTATAGGTACTATAAATGTTACCTTAATTCCAAATAGTACGTACCTACCTACTACAATCATATATTAATGTAAAAATTAAGTTATATAATATTCTTATAAAAAGTTATAATAGGTACAATGTTGTATTTTACGACGCGACAGTAGATTATCTCATGTTTGTTGCTTCGGTGCTGTAGGTAAACTTGTCATTGCTTCTTCATAGGAAGGGGGTAAATCGTCATTTTTATGAGTAGTTTCTGTTAACATAAAGAAATTGAGTGAAAAACTCAAGTATTACATAAGTAACAAGGAACATTAAATTGATATGTCTACTCAATCTAACATATTACTTACCAGAAGTTAAGTGATTTTCCAGTAATCCTAGTATTTCGGTATCCGATTGTTGCTCTCTTGGAGGAGCGGGTGGTGGAAGTTGATTGTTTACAACATTATTCAAATTCGATGTTGTTGGATTATCTACAATCCCGAAAATAAAATATATTGTATTCAGTATTGTATAATGTGTTGCATACACCATTTAATAACGTTAAAATAACGGTACATACAATGTATTTTATATTTTATTATTAAATAAATATGTAACAAGTAATACGTAATATACGTACTTTGGATTTGTTGATTATTAGTATTCGACCACGATGTACAAATACATTCACAACACAATTCTATTAAACATGACCAACAATGATAAAATAAAGGATGGCAATTAAAATCGCATTCACAATCGTTACAGTCGCAATTACAAGAATCACAGTCAATATCGCAGCTACCACAGTCGCTCATTCTCTTTACATTAGATTAGATTAAGCAAAACTCTAAACTCTAAGTTAAATCATTACACACTTACGTATTACTATCTACTAACGATTGACAAATTTTGGCATTGGTTTCTCTTAAATAACGGACAGGATGTAGGTTGGGTTGTCTATATACATACTTAACGTTTGTGAAATTTATAATCAATGCTAATCAATAGTAAGTAACATTTAGCTGTATAAGTGAAATACTGAAGTTAATAAGAGAAATTAAAATTAATCAAGTAAAGGTAAATGACAAAATAAGGGAAGTGAGACAACAGTTGACAAAATTGAATGAAAAACTACAAGAGAAGTGTAAGAATTTAGAAGATAAAGTGGATAAGTTAGAGAAAAGAGTGAAATTTCTAGAAAGGCAAAAAAGATATAGAAGCAGGTGGAAGAGTTCATAAAAGAAAAGATGAGATTGGAAGTAAATACAGAAGAAGTGGGAGAAATAAAATAGGAGTTATACTGGTTAAAATGAGTAATATGACAGACAAAATAAAAGTATTAAGGAATAAACGAAAATTGATAGAACTGACATTTACCGGGACGAAGGAGGAAAGAGAGATAAGATAATCAAAATAAGACACGAAGCAAAAATATTACAGCAAGACGGAAATAGAGTTAAAACAGAATTTGAAAGAATATAGGTGGAAGAAGGAAGAAAGAAGATAGATAGAAACAGAAGGAAGGATAGAAAAATGGGTTCTAAAAAACTAAAATTAGGGTTTGGGAGAAAGCTGGAAGAGAAGAAGAAAGGCAACATGGGGAAAGAATGGAAAAAGAAAATGCCAGAGGATTTTGATTGTGGAATTGAATAAGGGGAAAGAACGAAGAGGAAATACAGGGTGAAGGGAGAAATAATAACATGAGTAAGAAAAGAGTGGAAGAAAGAATCAGAGGTGAAGCATAGAGGAGCAATAAAAACTAGAACAGAAAGACAGAAAAGGGAAAGTGTTTGAGATAATAACAATTTATGGAAAGGAAATGGTAAGTACAAAAAATAATGGAGAAGATGTTAGAAGAAGTGGAGGAGAAAAATAATTATAGGAGGAGACTTAAACGCAAGAACAGGAGAAGAGGGAAAAATTATGGTGGAAAGAAAAGTGAAAAATAGGAGATCAATGAACAAAAAAGTAAACGGTCAAGAAAATATTTTATGAACTTCGTAATCTGGATGAAGGGGGAAAGGGGAAGTTTACATTTATGGGAGAAATAGGAGAATTGGTCATAGACTATGTAAAGAGTAGATAGTAAAGAAGGAAAGTAAGGAGGAGATAGAACAATTGAGGGTAGGAGAAGTGAAGAGCTCCAATCATCAACCGTTAGAGGTGATAATGATAAATGAGTGGAAAATAAACAAAAGATAATGGTAAGTGGGAAGAAAAAAATGTGGTCAAAGAAAAATATAGAGAGGTACAGGGAAAAGATGGAGGAGGAGCAGCATTGTTTAGTCATAGATGTAAAAGGAAACCCCAGTGCCACAAAAAAATAGATATTGTGTTCAGAATTAAACATTTTCATTTTAAAGATATCCAAAACACCGTCTTTTAAAATCATTCTTTAAACGCGTTGCTAGTCGTCTTGACGTCAACACTTGGTGGTTTGTTTACGTTTTACTCTGGATTCAGTGGTCATCTTTTTGTGTTTATTGCAATTAAAAGCGGGTGTTTATAATTGTATGACATCGGAAGAGTTTGTAAAGGCTTGTTCGAACAACCTGCCGTATTTACATATGTTTATGGTGATGGACTTTATTAATGACGAACGATTAAATTCCGCGGAAATTAGAGTTTAAAAGCTACATCGTAAGTAATACCATTGTAATACATAATTCACATTAGGTAGACACTTTTTATTCCAAAATGAATTTGTGCTTTATATAATTACTATAGGATGCCATTAAGTTAAATTCAAAACAACAATATTAGGAGTAAAGATATTTTTATTAACTTACAGTGTTTTTATATACTACATTATTTACACTCGACATGACATAAAAACAGTTTCACCTGTATAACAACACTAAGTACTAACGCAAAACACCACTAATTTACTACCTATGTTGTGTTATTTATACAAGGAATGACGTCACGATACAGACGACCTTGTATTGAACTGTTTCGCCACCAATTTTCAGTGTTTGAATTAAATACACATTTTAAAAACTACACAGCTATTTAAAAAAAATTTACAACTGGCGAACGTCTTTTATGTGTATGGGCTTCAATTTTACACATTTTATAAAAAGTTGGAAAATACCTAATTGGAAGAAGGGATAAAAAAGGAGGAGTTGGAACAAGCATTAAAGAAGTTGAAAATAGGAAAGGCCGAAGATACTGATGGAAATGGAACAAATGGAAATAAAATAGAAGGTGTTAAAATTAAAGATAAGATAAGGATGGTATATGAAAAAATATAGAAAGCAGGAGGAATTCCTGAAAAATAAAAAGAGGCCATAATATGTCCAATATATAAAGGAGAGGATAGAAAGCCAGTTAGAAACTCCAGAGGGGTAAGTCTCACAAATGTGGGGTACAAAATATATGGAAAAATCTTAACAAACAGATTGGAGAAAGAAATAAAAAGGAAAAAGTTAATACCAGATTGGCAGGCTGGCTTCCGTAAAGAGAGGGATAATGGACAATGTGTATATCTTAAAGCATATTGTAAAGAAAGAGATAAGGAAGAATGCAGAAAAATGTATGCCTTATTTTAGATATTAAGGCAGCGTTTGACAATGTGGATAGAGACAAGGCAGAAGGGGATATACGAAGATTTGGTAGCAGGGATAGAAGAACTGTATAAAAAACAAGGTGTAGAACTAGAGCTGAGGGGAGGATGGAAAGAGAGTTTTGGGTAACAAAGGGGCTTGGACAGGGCTGTACATTAAGTCCCAGTTATTTTCTATATATCTAAGCGTTGATTGAAACGAATATTTCAATCAACGATCTAAGTGATTTAGAGGAAGTGTTAAGAAAAACACCAGATAGGTGTAATAGTGATGGAACAGAAAAAGGTTAGCTTATGCGGATGATGTTGTTATAATTGCAAAAAATAAAATGGAAATAAAAGGCATGATTGAGGTAGTGAGAAAGTATTATAAGAAAATTTTGTATTATTAGGAGAGTAAGTAAATATTTTGTTTTTTATTTGATTTGTTTTTGTGATTTAGAAAGAGAAAAGGGAATAATTTGTAAGGAGTTTGGATTTTATTTATTTTGTTTTACAAACCGGATCATTTGCTTATGTATATGGATACAAATAGCAAATAAATTAAATTGAATTGAAGTAACATATTTAGCAAGTAGCAATGAAGAACGCACTGTGTTTTGTACCGTCGTACAAAACATTTGTATCTATATTTAAAATACATCTTTTAATTACGAATTCATATGTTTATAATCAACCACGACTACAACATGGCGCAATCGAAGGACGAAAGATTGATAAAATAACGGTTAAAATGTGAAAAAGAGAAAAATTCAAGAGCAAGAGCAGGAAATTGAATGACAGTCGGGGAATAAGCCCAATGGTGGTTGAAGGAAATCAGGCAGAAAACTGGAGGTTGTGGAGGTCTCGTGTCGAAAATACCTAATTGCAAGCGAGGTTTAAAAAAAGAAAAAGCTATCTGCACAGCTACTTCATCTCATAGGAGAAGAAGGATTTAAAGTTTATACAACTTTCAAGTTCGAGATAGATGAGGAAAATAAATTACAATCACTCCTGAAGAAATTTCAAAATCACTTCTTGCCTAAAGAAAATTTATTTTATGAGAGATACAAGATGACCTAATTAGAGCCATGATCATCTGTGGAGTAAACAACGTAAATGGAATCACGATGAGGGAGAAATTACTTCAAAACGACGCACTCACTCTGGAGAAAGCCATTGATTTGTGTTTGTCTACCGTAATCGAAACTTCAAAGGAACGAACAGAGAACAAGCCAGATAAATGGGAAAACCAGAAGCCGTCGTAGAAGCTGAACAGAAGTTCAAAATGGGGAATCAAGCGATTCAGCTAACCATCTGCGAAAACATCTAACGCTGGTAGGTAATATTAAATAAATCATTAATTATCACATTTGCGGTAAAAATGACGCGGTAAATAATTGCCCTGCGTACGATAAAATATGTTCCTTTTGCAAACGGAAAAATCATTTTCACATGGTATGTCGCAGAAAAAAAAGAAATATAAGCCAAATTCAAAATGACCTAAGCGAGATTAACGAAGGAACCAACGACTTTGTATATGTAGGAACTGTAGAGGTAGACGCGATTGGGTACGAATATCGAGCATGGTGCACTGATCTAACTATAAACAATAAAGAAATTCAACTGAACTGCTACAGGTGCCATGGTTAATGTTCTAACCCATCCATAAAGATTGTTGATGATTTAGGTATTAAGTCATCACAAATTCAAACTACAAAAATCAAATTAAATGCTTATACAGGCGATAAGTTAAGTGTATTAGGTTGTTGTAAATTGAAATGCGTTAAAAACAATCAAAACTATGATTTAGATTTTTATGTTTTAAATTCAAATACAAATGCAATTTTGGGTTTAGAGAGTTCATTAAAATTAAATTTAATTAAGAGGAAGGTAACGGAAGTAGATTCGGTAGATGTTTCGCGAGAAACAAACGTGCTAATCAAAAAATATGGAGAAATATTTTCTGGAATCGGTTGTTTGAAAGGCGTATCACATCACATTGAAATTGATAGCAATGCAAATCCGGTGATACACCAAACAAGGAAAGTTCAATATTTTCTTCAAGATCAATTAAAATTTACAGTTGATCAATTAGTCAAATCAGAAATACTAACATATGTAGAAGGTCCTTCCGAATGGGTAAATGCATTAGTTATTGTTAGGAAACAAGACGGTAGTTTCCGAATATGTTTAGACCCCAAAGATGTAAACCAAGTTATAAAACGCGAACATTGCGAAATTCCAACGATTGAACACATAACGAGCAAAATGGCGGGCGCCAAATTTTTTAGAGCACTAGACTCAACAAATGGGTTTTCGAAAGCGCGAATTAATGTACAATCGAGACTCTGCTCGGTCGATACAAATTCAATAGGCTGCCGTACGGGATAAAATTCAAAGAATTATTTGCAGGCGATATAGCACAGACTTGTACAACAATGATATGTACGAGGTCTGGCTATTAAATAACGAGACTGGTTACGAAAAAGGGTTTTATTATAAAAATTATTCTACATTCGAATGCTCCCCTTCAATATACTTCCCTCCCCTTGCCACACACCTTTTCAAACGTTTTTTTCATTGATCTAAGCAGTGCTGGAAGTCTTCTTTGGTGAGGGCCTTTAGGAGCTCTGCCGTTTTTTGCTTTGCCGCTTCCATCGACTCAAATCGGGTCTCTTTCAAAGCAGATTTTTCTTCGGAAACAAAAAAAAGTCGCACGGTGCCAAATCTGGCGAGTATGGTGCGTGTTCGAGCACTGGAGTGCGCTTACCGGCCAAATACTGCTTCACGGATAAGGCGTTATGGGCCGGTGCGTTGTCCTGCTGCAAAATCCACGAGTTGTTCTTCCACAACTCGGGCCGTTTCTTTATTAGCTTTTACAGCCTTGGCAATCATCCGGATGCTCATTCGACGATCTGCACGCACAATTTGGTTGATTTTGGTCATTGTTTCCGGGGTTGAAATAGTGACAGGGCGACCTGGGCGCTGGTAAACTTTAGTGGTCTCTCAGCTCTCACTGAAACGCTTACACCACTCAAAATCACGTGCACGAGATAGAGAATTGTCCCTATAGGCCTCTTGCAACAATTTATAGCACTCAGTCGGAGTTTTTTCAATTTAACGAGAAATTTGGGATTATTACGTTGCTCCTGTTTTTCGTCACAAATGGTTTTCGGCACGAGAAAAAAACGTAAACGTGTTTTGGTACGTGCATAGAAAATATATCTACATACCCAACACACTACTCGTTTTTTTCCCCATCCGTCTAAGACGCCGTCTAGGCGGACAGTCTCGTTATTTAATAGCCAGACCTCGTAGTTTGGGGGAAAACAGCGGAAGAGCATAACGAAAGGTTAGAACGCGTACTAAAAATCGCGAAAGAAAATGACGTAACTTATATAAAGATAAATGCAAACTCGCAAAAGAGAAAATTCAGTACGTGGGTCATATTATTACTAGTAAGGGTTTAGAAGCCCAAAAAGCTTTGGAAGAGTTAAAAGAAATAAAAATTCAATGTGAACGAGATTCCCAATAATTTTGGGCCTTCTTATAGGAGTTGAGGAACAATAGGGTCGTCAATGATACACCATGTTCTTAATAGCCGACGTTTCGATTGGCGATGGCCTGGATCCCTATTGTTCCCTTGAGGAGTCCTTGATGTCACCAACTTTTAGATTGCCTTGAGAAAGATTGGCCATCGCCAATCGAAACGTCGGCTATTAAGAACATGGTGTATCATTGACGACCCTATTGTTCCTCAACTCCTATAAGAAGGCCCAAAATTATTGGGAATCTCGTTCACATTAAAAGAAATACTTATTAAGCAAAAGTCCAGCATTAATTTCTTTTGATGTAACACGGTAGATGCATCTAAATCGGGTTTAGGTGCGGTTCTTTTACAAGATTCCGTGTGCTTACGCGTCAAAATCGATGATCGAAATCCAAAATTGATACACTCAGGTCGAGAAAGAGTTGCTGGCCGTTTGTTTCGGAGTAACTCGCTTTAACTATTACGTTTACGGGAAAAAAGTAACGGTCGAAACCGATCATCAACCGTTGATTTCGATACTTAAAAAACTTTTAAATAAATGTCCGCCTAGATTGCAAAGAATGTTATTACAATTACAAAAATACGACATTGAAATAAGATTCAAGTCATTCTGTTATGTTTTTGTTTTCTCGATATACGCTTCTAAATAGTTGGTTTTTTTCAAGTATCTTTAGAACCTTATAATCACTCTTTCCATCTCTCTTTCATCCTCGTACGCCAACACCCACACTTTTTTCCCTCCTATTATTACTCCTCTCCTCCTACCTGATTGTTTTCCAATTCTTCCGCTAGGTCTCTAATATAATTTGAAAATAGACTAGGACTTAACCGACATCCCTGCTTTAATTATTTTTTTGTTCAAAATCCTTGTTCTAACTTCCTGCCCACTTTTGTTCCACACTTTATCTCCTCATGTATCTCCTCTATTGGCTCCTTTATGTCTATGTGTATCCTTGTTTATTCTACCATTTTCCACAGTAGTTCCTACATTACTATATTACATATATTTGATTTAATCACATATTATCAATATTTTGATCACTTGTTTCTTGTATGGTAAAATCGTTATTTTTTGTTACGCAATTACGTGAATGTAAGATGATTGATTTTGATATTAAAATAAATAATACTACTGTGCGAAATAACTGTATGATTAATATTTTCTACAGTAGTGAGAGACAAAGATCAAGGGGATCGGCTCAGTCATATTTATTTTATCGGAAATATGTTATGTAATGGGAAGTTTAGAGTTTTTGTTCAAGATAAAAGCAGTGAATTCAGATTTTTAAATAATGATCTTCTACAGGGATCAGTTCTTGCACCTATTCTCTTTAATGTATGTGTTTCTGATCTTTCTTCTTTGCAATGTCGAAAATTCGTCTAAGCCGATGATTTGGCAATTTCATTTCAATATTCGGATTTTTCCAAATTGAAAGAAAGCCATCTGATGATTTGCGTATTATGGAAAATTATTTCAAAAAATAGCGATTATGCCCCAATCTTAATAGACATCGGAGGTTTCTTGTCATTCAAAGTGCAACACTATGATGTTTAAATGGGGTCTAATGCTAATCAAAAATTGTGACTGTGGAAACAAAGCAGAGACTGTTGCACATATTGTCCATTAACAAAGTTTATAGAAGAGTTTGTAGACATTCATAATTTAACGAATGAGAAGCTTGTATTATGGCTTACTTATTTGAAGAACATCTGAAGTTAAGCAATATTTACATAATTTTGTGAAAATGAACCCTTTTATTACATTACTACATTTATCACTGCATTCTAGGAATTTTATACTGGATTCAATGTATGTATGTCGGTCTGTTTAGTAAGTTTCTCTGTTTCACTTCGGGTTTAGTGGCGGACGATTTAATAAGTCTTGCTTTTGTAAGTGCCTGGGTTACACCACAGCAGGCAATATAAAACAAAATTAAAAGACTCAAAATGTGTTTAAAAGTATATGGTACGTACCTTCTTTTCAATGAAATATCACTTATAAGCTCTTTGCAAACCAAATTCAATACATACCTATTAATTTTTCCTTTTGGTAAAGTTTGTTTAAATAACATAGGGAATTGGGTTCCAGTTAACCAACGTGAGTTTATCATTAAATTAAAAATATATAGTTAAACTAAAGTTATAAATAATAATTAATAAACAGTTTAATTCCCATTGACCTACATTTGTAGGCCATGTATGTTGAACGTTTTTATATGAAGCTTTGCAAAATGTATTCTCAATAAGAAGAAATACCTTATTGATAATTTATTATAATTAACTAAAAAAAGTTTTAACTAACTAAGTAAACAAAAATGGGCTGAATCTGTCCAAGTTGGACGTTGTGCCCTGTAATATAAGTGAGCGTTATTCCCAAGTTAGGAGTTGTCTCCACAATGAAATTGAACAGTATTGTATGGCCATCTTTGTTATTAACAAAGATACAATGCGGGGTATCTGCCTGCAATACAGATTTTGATCAAACTCACTTATATTATTAATGTTGAAATATGAAATACATAATGTAGCAAAATTAACAATATAAACCACGCAAATGGAAACGCCTCTTTGATTAGTGTGACGTCTTGGTCTAAAATATCCATAACTTCATTCTGTGTTTGAGTCCTACTCTCGCGTCGGTCAGTGCGTCTTTTAGTGCTTGTTCTCTGACTCCCTTCAAGGAAGTCTGTCTAGGCTTAGTTACTAGACCTGAATTTTGCTTCTTCTGACATTCAAAATATATATGAAGCACTACCATTCTTGGTATATTTTTTTCATTCCATCATCATTAATTTAATGTATGTAGTTCTCCAAATCTTCCTCGAGCTAAAAACAGAAATATTAAATCATAACAAAAAATCAAAGTGTTTTAGACTGTTGTTGATAATAATGACTCTAAGTTTTATTTCAAATACTTGTAAGTTGAGTTGATGTCCGCTCGTCACATAATTTTTGGTTTTTCGGATCACAAATAAAATGTTTTTAATGGTGGTGTTAACACACATTACACCACTTATAATAACGGGACGGAGATTTATAGCAAAACAGTAAAAGTTTGGTTTTTTTAGTAGCTTGCAGATTGATAAATTTTACATTTTCAAATTATTTTGAAACATACAGTATGTCCCATTAAAAGTTATATTTTTTCTATGGAACACCCTGTATTTTATTGCGTTTTTTGATTGTTCGTAAAAAAATAAGGTTTACTTTATGAAGGTTTCCTATACCTAAATACAGAGCGTTCTGAGTTACATCGACTTTTCTTAAAAATATGGAGTATTAAAAAAATCAATCTCCTCTAATCCAACAAATCATAACAAATTTACACTGTATTTAGATATAGGAAACCTGAAAGTACACCTTCTTTTTACGGGCAATTAAAAAACGCAATAAAATACAGGGTGTTCCATAAGATAAAACATAACTTTGATGCGCCACACTTTTTTGGAACATACTGTATATTTCAAAATAATTTTAAAATGTAATATTCATCAACCTGCAAGCTACTAAAATGACAAAACTTGTAAAACTTTTACTGTTTCGCTATAAGTTTCCCTCCCGTGGTGGTGATTCACCGTGTATAAAATGGCCATCAGTTTCTTACTAAATAATGAGCAATATATGTTTCTGTATCTACATAAGACAACTTTTTTTTTCAAACTTTGGAATAGTTTTTGAATGCATGACAAGTTGTGACTTACTTGAGTAATATAATAATTTTAAAATACTCAGCAATTCATTACCTGAAACCAAAGAGTATAATGCGGAAAACCTAGATTGTTATACATAATTAAAACGAAATAAAAAATTCAAATTTTTTATTATAAACTTCAAACTATGAGCCCATTTAAAACATATACATTGTGTCCGCGGATGGGGTATCTTATAGGTGAAAATTCTTTTAATTGTAGTTTTAGCGAAAAATGTAGTTCTTGATGAAAAGTTTTGCTTGTTCTGAAACCCCATAAAATAAAATAAAATTCGAAGAAAATAACAATACAGAGTAATCATGTAAGAAAAACAAATTCTCAATTCTCCTTCTAAACTCTTTATAAGCGTTTCGTAGCATTTCTGAGATAATTTCATTTATGGCATCAATTATTGCTCGATTCAAATCATCAATATTATGGTTTTCATACAACTGAGTATGAAATGAGACAGATTTTGAAACAGTTGAATTTTATTTTATGGGATTTCAGAACAAGCAAAACTTTTTATCAAGAATGACATTTTTTGCTAAAACGAAAATTAAAAAAAATTTCACCTATAGGATACCCCATCCGTTTGACACAGTATATATACGTATAAAAAGTTACTACCAGTATCTCGACAACCAAGAAAGTAATTTGTTTTTTAAAAATTACTAAGTTTACATTTACGGAACGAGCAACTTTTGTTTCAAATTTTTTTCATGACTTTCACGATATAAGTTAATACTAAATTTTTTCGAAAACTTTGGAACTGCTCGGAATTTTTTAGTTTTCACAGCAGAATCTGAACCAGTGCAATATAACTCATGGCCTATTTAACCAAAATTGCATGTTTTTTAATAACAAAGGAAGACATACGATCCTACTCAATTTGGTAAACGCTCAAGTGAGCAGTAACCAAGTTGGACGTTCCAGCCACTAATCAAATTTGAGGTTGGCAAAAATAGTGTCCAATAGATGTTACAAAACAGTATTAGAGAAAAGAAACCTTTTGTGTTAGGTAATAAACATATTTTAGTAACATTAGACATTACTGCTATGATAAAAACATAAAATTCTCTCAAAATCAAATAATTCTCTTCTAGCACAGGAAGTTGTAATAAGGTTTTACCTGTGGTGTAACTAAAGATTAGTAAACCAAAGTACAAATTATATTTTTGAAACGTTATAGGCACAGTTATAGGTATGTCAGGTACAATCGAACCTTAAGTAAAATATGAGAGAGGTAATGAGTTGCTTAAATCCCTAAATTAGTAACACATGGTGAAGTCACATCGTACATATGAAATATACCATATCAAAAAAATATTTGATGTAAAATATAAGTATAAATGCGTATTATACTCTACAAAGCATTTTGGTAGTTATAAATTTAAATTTCCTGCCGAATGTGGCCTGTGTATATTATTCATAGCTAGATTTGTTGTTTGTTGTCTTATAGCTTCATCGTAAGATGGAGGAAGATTATCAAGAGATGATGAATGTTGTCGACTCAATGGTGCAGTAGGCCGTAATATTACAGATGAAGGCTGAACAGGTGGGTAAGGATTATTCGCACTGACAGGCTCTATTGGTAGCAATGTACCTCTGTTTGACATTGGCATTGACACTGACACTGCAATCAAATTTAATAATATCATACAAACTCTGACTGAAGTTTACCTGGGTAATTGGTAGGTCTAAAAACATCTGCTTCATTTGGCCGAGAACCTATTTGGGGACTCACAATTGGTGTTGTTAAAGAAGTGGTGTTCACTTTATCATCCGAACCTACAAATACAATGTTCAATAACATTCAACCATTTACAATGAAATTTACAAGCGAATTTGCAACACGATCTTATCAGCGCAATTATAATAGCACAAACAATAACAAGCAACGTTTTCCAATACCATTCCATTATAATAAATTATTGGATGAGTGTAATTGCAAGTTAATACTTAACCTATAAGTATGATTAAGAACATGCATTTTCGCACGGTTTGTCATGGGTTTTGTAAACAAGGACAAACACCCTCTAGCAGTTTAACTTTTGAACTCATGGTCGAGGTTATAATGTTAGTATGGAGCACAGACGCTACTTTTCGCTAGTGTAATAGATAGCGCGAAATTTAAATAATTGATAGAGTGGGAAATTTAATCAGCAAAAGTCTTATATCGGTGTTGAAAGCTAGTATTTGTCTTTCTTTATTTAGGTAAGGTTGAGTACAATGACCAATAAAGTATTACTCTTTGAATATTACTTATTTAATTAGTTTATTTTTGCTGAAACTGAAGTAAATATACCGTGCGTTCATTAATGTTTGGGCCGAGGTCAAACAAAGGTAAAAAATTGTGGAAATATGTTATTTTTTCTGTTTTATTCTTGTTGCTTTCTTTG
The DNA here is from genome assembly GCA_030710515.1 of Abscondita cerata. Classification (NCBI taxonomy): domain Eukaryota; kingdom Metazoa; phylum Arthropoda; class Insecta; order Coleoptera; family Lampyridae; genus Abscondita; species Abscondita cerata. The sequence continues at coordinate 115,599 of JALBCR010001055.1, forward strand.
TGTTAATTTTGTGAGCTCTTTTTAGAGAAATTTAAGGCTACTAGGTAAGAATTTAACAATAATGAATTATTAATTTACATTTATTGTAGGTTGTACTTTTTTTACAATTATAAATTGTAATCGCAACCGTTTACGATTCGTTTTTGTTTAGTTTACATATTTAAGTTATTGTTTAATTTTCAATAATTGTTTAACTTACGTAATTTTTATGTTTATTTATTATGACAGTACCTTTAGTAATTTTTGGTTCAGGTGAACAAAACAGACAAGAATTACCTACGTAAAATAGACGTTTCACAGAGGATATTTCCGAAGATAAAATGCGGGTTTTTCGCCAATTTTCCCAAAGGAAAATTATTGGAATTCCAAAACGCATTTATAGGTTAAATTTTGTTGTACCTACCTTTTCGCGGAAGTTAATGATTGTGAAGTATTTTTAGATACATTATGTGTGTCTCATTCGCTGTCTTCAAAAATGACATTGATAAAAATTTGTTTAATCAATTTAAGTTGATCGGGGGTGAACGATGTTGGTTGGTAGGTTACAGTGATTACAATTTTTTTAAAATTTCACGTACTTGGTTTAATCTCTTTGGTTGGTAAGTTACGGTTATTAAATTTTTTTGTAAAATTTTTTCAGTAAAATTTTAATCAGTTTTAGTTGTTTTCGTGTGGACGGGAGTGAACGGTGTTGGTTGGTAGGTTACAGTTACTACAATTTATTTAAAAAAAAATTACAATCATAATAACAATTCAAAAACAAACTATTGTTTCAAGTAACATTAATTTTAATCAATTTTAGTTATTTTCATGTGAATGGGGGTCATTTAATTTGATCGGAGGCAAACAGCGTTTTCTTTCTTTAAAAACAATTCATATTTTCTTCACAAAGTGCGAAATAGATAACTTAATGGGTGAATATTTTTGGGACAATTATCGAATAATCCGCATTTTCTTTTCAGAAATATGCTCTCTGAAACGTCTATATATGTGAACTCAATTTTTTGAAATGGAAACCACCATTTTTATGTCACTAGTGAATTCTCATTCGAAAATGAATGGGAACGTATGTAACACGTCCTATACCTAAAGTAAGCGTTTTTTGATTTATTCGATAAAATCCAATTTTTTTTGTAAAGTAGACTACGAGAATTGAAATAACAGGTTTCTTAAGTCAATTTTTATGGACAAATTTGCCTAAAAGACAGTTTTAGCCTTTAAAGAATCCCCAATTTGTTAAGGCAATTTGGCAAAAAAAACCTTCTACTTTTAATTTTGAATTAATTTTACATATAATCTTGATAGTAACCGCTGCAAGTTCACTAGAAAAGCTTGGAAACCAAATTGCTGGGGTGGTATAATTGGTGACGCTTTTGTGGACAAAACGGCGAAAACGCTTCTGTGAACAATCAATTCATGTGATCGGGGGTGAACAGTGTTGGTTGGTAGGTTATAGTTATTACAATTTTCTTCTTAAAAATTACATGTTTTGGTGTGATTTGGTATTGGTTGGAAGATGTGATCGGGGGTGAACGGTGTTGGTTCGAGTTATTAATTTTCTTTTTTAAAAAAATTACGGTGCAGTAAAAAATATTTAGCACGTTAATCGTTTGAAACGCTGATAAGATAGGAACCTATTGTTGCAATTACTATATATATACAATATGTCCCCCTAAGTTGGAATCATATGAAAAACTTTTTTATTATTAATTTTAGAAAAAAAAGTTATTCTTCATAAAAAGTTCTGCATGTTCTAAAATCTAAAATACAGTCATCAAATATCAAATTTTTTCAGTCGTATACGAGGTTTGTCAAAAATATGAATTTACTCAAGAGTAAAGTACCTTTAAATTTAACAATATCGGAAAATGTTATTAAAAAAAGTTGAGCAGAATTAAAACTACGTTGAAATATGCAATTACAACCATTTACATTGATAAATTATTATATTTATTGAACATTTTTGAAAAATAAAAGTTCAACACCCTGTAGAAATAAAATGACTCACAGCATCGTAAAAGTATATTATAATATTTTAGTCAAATTATCATAAATAATAATAAATAATCACAAGAGATAAATGTTCATTCAAAATAGAAATATTATTAAAAATAAAATAACCTTAATTTTTAATGTAAATGGATGTAATTGCATATTTGAACGTAGTTTTATTTCTGATCAACTTTTTGATAACATTTTCCGATATTGTTAAATTTAAAGGTACTTTACTCTTGAGTAAAATTCATATTTTTGACAAACCTCGTATACGACTGAAAAATTTAATATTTGATGACTGTATTTTAGATTTAGAACATGCAGAACTTTTATGAAGAATAACTTTTTTCTAAAATTAATAATAAAAAGTTTTCATATGATTCCAACTTAGGGGGACATATTGTATATATATAGTAATTGCAACAATAGGTTCATATCTTATCAGCGTTTCAAATAGGTATAATTTTGTTGGTATTTATATAACCCGTGATTAAAACAATTTTTCATCAAAGTGGACCATGAAAAAATTCACGTATGTCTACTCTAAATGCATAAAACTGAATGTGTTGAAATTAAATCAGTCAGAATTGACAAATGTACAAGATAAGCTAAGATACACCTGTTATATCTTGCTTTGTCGTTCATGGCAACGTTTGATGAAAATTTTTTTGAATCACGCGTTACACTGAACAAGTAGATTTTGAAAGATCTTTGGAAAGAAATCACTAATTAATTCGGTAAATGAGAAATATATCAGGAGAGTTCTTAAACTTCGGAAGAGAATTGGATCCAAAATCAGTTCATGTTATGGAGCTTTATACATGGCTTCTATAAATGATGGTTTTATCAAGTTGGCAATTAAATGAACAAAATTAACGATAAACGACGAAGAACACAATTACAACTAGGGATAATAATTACAATAGAACGAGGAGTTAACTGAGAGATGATGACATTAGCATAAATTCATTCACTATCACTTTAATCAGCAAATTTGCATTTTTTAAATTTTCCAACACTCACCTGATGAGATAATCATTTATAGAAACCCTGTAGTATCAATACAGGCCACCTTTATATCCGCTATGATTAATGACAAATTAGCAGGTAACTTTCTCGATTATAATGGATGTAAAGAAGTCCGTAACTTAATTTTAGCATGGATCTAGACAATTTCTATCAGATTATATACATTTTGCACCTACAGTAACAAACAAAAATTTAGAATCGCGTGTTTTATGTCACATAGGAAACATTACTTCTTTGACGTTGGTGTCTAATGCATGTCTTGAGTGATGGAGAAAGTAGGTGTGAAGAAGTTTATTTATTTTTGCTGCATACCATGATACACTGACTTAATTGTAAACCACTGTCGTTGTCGAAATGCTTATGTAGAACGAGTTCATTGTTTTGCCTTTCGCGAGGTTGTTTGAGTTGTTTGTCCTTTATAACTCCACAAAGAAGGGGTCCTAAAAGATCAGATTATTTAATATATTAATTTCTTTCGCAATGGTCGCAAGCATTCTTTGACCTTTACTTCTGCTGTAATCGTACCAGTATATTCATCATGAAACACAGTCAGGTCAGAATCGTCAAATATCAGAGAATTTAGTGGAACTATACAATCATTTGCTTTCAGGTCGGGTAAAAGAGGCAAACTCATCATTTTTGCCCGCTTGTTAGGTTTGTCAATATACCCGACACGATTATTTAAAAAAATTCATAACAGACATGTATTTCAGGAATGCTCTACAATAGAGCAATCTTTAAGAAAATATATATCTCAGAAAAAAATCACTTATTACAAATAAATCACACCTTGCTTTGTCGTTTTAAATCTTAGACTCGAACAAGAACAAAACATAAATGCTGTCATCACATTGCAGAAACATGACAGATCTCCGAGTTCAAAGAGTGGTATAGGTAATATTAAGACGCTACAAGGGAAGTACGTCGCGTTACCTATAGTACCAGTTTCTGAAAGTAATCAATTCGCCATTTTACCCTTCCGATTATTGTCTTTTTTTGACTCGAAACATATATTTGTTGTTACTTTTTTTAAGAGCGGATTTCAAAAATATTGATACCAATACACTTAAAATAATATGCTGAATAAAAAGTCAAACAGAAAATTTTAATACCCCTTTTTTTCACTTTTTTTCGACGAATTAGAGTTAATGCAAAAAAAAATTATGTCCGACGGCAGGCCGGTCGTCCGTCCGAATGTAAACAAGATATAGAGGAAACCACCCGTCCGATATTTATGAAATTTTGTACAAATACGTTATATATAATTTCAAAGATCTGATTAGTTTTTGGGTATAATCTATGTAGCCAAAAGGGCCGTTAACCTACACAGATTTTGAATTCTTGAAATATTTAGCAAAATATTTATTTTGTTTTAATAAAAGTTGTTTATAGTTTAATTATACATATTTTTGTTAAAATTATTTTTGATCCGATAAGGAATTATAACAATCACGTGACCAATATCAATTTTACAAAAAAAGTTCGAAATTCTATTGTCTATAGCTTTTGTTTAAAACGTTTTTTTCTAAAACGCATTTTTATTTTTGCTTATCAAGGCGATGTGGTGTTCTGCGGTAAACGCTTGTTTTAAATATTTTTATATCCTCGTAAATTGATTAAGTCTTATATAAGACCTAAAGTTATGAAATTAAGGTCTGGTCTTTTCACCTCCAGTTAACTTTATCAGTCGGTTAACTACTATGGAAACACAGTTTTGAGCCAATCAAATCATTGGATAGTCGCGTTTCCAAGGTGATTAACGGACAGATAAAATTAACTGGAGGTGAAAAGACCAGACCTAAGTATAAAATACTTTAAAGCACACTTCGGCACACTCCTTACTGAAGGCCTAACTTTTATTTGGAAATTACCTAAACACGGTTTAGTTTTTAAGGACAAATGTGTATGCGATTTAGAAGGTGACCATTAACGATGATGATGTACACGACTCTCTTGACGCATATGAATAAATTGTATCAAAAAATTGTCCTGACATGTAGATGGTTGATGGTTCTAGGTACCTACTGTTCTGTTCGTTTTATTATATGTGCAACTGACGTATACACCCTTAGTCATTGTATTGTCATGTCACAGAAAACACAAAGAAACTAAACAACTGAGTTAAGTAGACGACAGAGCCATCTACGTTAGATTATGCGTTGTGTATCTTTCCAAATTTTTCAATCATCGATAAAACATTAAATGAAATTCTGTAAAGTTTGCTTGATTGTTTAACAAAGAATTTTTACTTATTGCTAAATTTTATATTTAATTTCAAGGTAGTCTAGGCAAGTACAGACCGGGCAACAAAATGTTGGCAACACGTGTTGGCAACATGTATCCCGTCAACAAGATACAAGTTGCTAGATACACGGCAACATTTGGTGGCGTGACAACAAAGAAATTTGTTGGTTGTTGCATGTAACCGTGTTCCCCATTCAAATGGAAAACATCGCTTAGTGTGTACGTGCTAGTGCTGTTGGCAACACAAAATTTTCAACAAGTGGTACAAGTAGGTGCGCTATTATGTATTATTGTTTACGATTTTAGGGGCTACCAAAGAAAGAATATGTTCAAAATCAGATTTTGTCAGTCTAACGAAATTGCGGAACGAGGTACCATCGTTTAAACGTAGTTCAGACAATAGGTTATCCCCATGGCTTATCCCGTGTTTTAAAAATTCTCTCTGCCACCACCGTCTTTTCCTTTTTTGAACATTACCAGCAATTATTATAAAAGCAGCACTAGCACCAACAGCAATAGTCTCTTCCATTTTTAATTCAACACTGACTTTAGCGTGGACGTGCAACAGTGTTAGCAACATCAATCTACAAATATGTTGACAACACCCGGCAACATGTTGCCAACATTTTGTGGCCCGGTCTGTAGTTACCTTAAAATATGTTTATTCGTATGTATCTGATTCAAAAGATTAAATAAAACTACCGAATTTCTCGTTTATTCATAGTACCTGTACAATTGTTTAACAAGATCTTTAAAAAAATTAGCTTTTAATTGGTGGTTTTTCTTCCTCTGGTGCAGCGTAAAATGGTGAAGAATCTTTATTTTGAATCGTAGCTAAAGCAGATTTAAGGCAATGTACTTAAATTATCCTTGAATTTTTTAGTGTAAATTACCTGCTGTTAATGGCTGATTAACGACGGGAGTGTTAACAAAAGTAGAAGTCATTGGTTCTTTAAAATAAACAACCATAGAATTATATCACTTAGATATGCATTTCCTTACTTGCATTGTCCTCAGGTTTATTTGTCGAGCACATCCAACAGTTTAATAGAAACGATAAACAACTATGACAACAAAACAAAGAACACGTACAATCGTTGCAACAGGGATCCCAACAATTACAGACGGAGGGGTCACAAATAAAATCACAAGCAGTGCACATGCAATCGGCCATTTTACAAAATTGCTTTACACTTTTATTAAAATTTGAATGATTCCCAACAGTATAACAGTGTGAATCATACTTACATAATTTTCCTTTAGGTTTAAGCCAAAGCAAGAGATGTCACGGTTTTGTGCGGACATATAGTTTGTCCTTCAATTAAATTTGTAGAGGCGTGTAATGGATATATTAGTATTGTGTTGTCGAAAAAACTCTATTCACTTATTTTATTGCAATTAGAGACAAGTGGCGCGTCAGGTCTAAATCTGTATGTTTTAAAATTTTTTTATTTCACATCTTAGGTAGGTATACGAATACGATGGAAGGACTACTACAAAATCGAAAATTTGTAGTATGTACACCCTTGTTTTTGGCTTTCCTCGAGTATGTAAACAGGGCGTTAATATTAAGTCGTAACACCCGAAAACTGCAGTTAGATCTTATTGAAACACATTACTTTTCTTAGTTCAAATTTTTATTTTAAGCATTTGTTCGTAGTGATTGGCGTTTTTTTGTTTCTGGAAAAGTCGTCATTACTATTTTATTTTAAGGAATATTTAAAAAATAGAAAGAAAATTAAGAAAGACTAAAAATGTTGAAACAAGATAATTTAAAAACCATTTGATCAATTTGAAAAATAAAACATATATAAAATTTTTGAAACGATCTACTATAATACGAGGGCTTCCATAAAAGATTGTCTCATTAGGTGAGCGTTGCAAAATAAAATAAATTCAAATTTGCTCCTTAAATTGATAGTGAATTAATTTATGCTAATGTTATCATCTGTCAGTTATTTCATGGTTCATTTAAATAATTGTCAACTTGAGACAATAATTTATTGAAACCCTGTATTTGTTGTAACATTTTTTCAGAGATGTTCAAAAAAAGTTTTTATTCTAATTAAATTACAAGATACAGCGAACTACATCAATCACTTAAAGAAGGTAGGCTTGCCATTAAATAATGAAACAAAAGCCAAAGAATGGCTCGTATTTTCTAGTTTGTACGTTTAAATTTAAATACCTATATTTTTGATCTTCTTCTTTAGAAATATTTTTATTTACAACAAATTGTATTAACTGTTTTATTTTGAAAAGTTATTTGCATAATTAGTTTAACTTACTTATTATTTTTGCAAAAAGTTCTTTATTATTTTAATTCTATAAATGTTTTGTTTTAGTCAGTAGTTCAAGATCTACACAGTAAAATACTTTTAAATTGAGCCTCAATTTTGAGAAACAGAATTAGTTAAATGTAGACTTGTAGACGGTGGAAGAAAAAATTAAACAGAAATTATATACAAAAAAATTCAATTCAATGATAGATTAAAATTGAACAGAAATTATGTGAAAATTCAAAAGCAATTGAATACAAAATTGGAAACGAAAATACAAGATATTGATGAAGAGAACAAGAAAATAATCGACAGAATAAAAATCTTAGAAGAGAAAACAAACCGAAAAAGTTGCCAAAACGAAGAAACCGTAAGCATCATAGAACCAGAAACTTTACAAATAGCACCTAACGACGAAGACGTACGCGTCAGAATGAAGATTGTACTACCCACGTTTGATGATAAAGTATACCTTGGTCAACACATCATAAACAGTTTCAGGCTAAAGGCTTAGCTAATAAATTGACCAGAGAAGAGAATGCTACGTCCACAGTTGTGACTCTTCGTGTGAAAGCACTGAATGTACTACAGACCGTTTCTGATGATCATTCTTACCAGAAACCAATGTACAAGGACCTGTGGACCTAGAATTTCAAAGACACCAAGATCAATAACATCAAGAAAATAACTCGGTTGTGGTTTAGATTGACTGGACTGGATAATTGTTCGAAATATGTTAGAAGTGGTTTTCCGGGGAACAGGGTCTGCAGTTATCAGCCGCATAAGTTTTATGAGCATAGGGGGACTGTTGACTGTTTTTTTTACCAGCTAGGCCTTTACCCAGAGAAATGAGATTGACTTTACCTTCACGTCCCATTCTACAGGTGCCAAAGCCTAAAAGCTGTTCTGGGGCAAAATAGAATTAAGGTGAGGGCAGTGTTACGCTAATGGAGTTACGAGAATAAATCCGAATGATCGAAGATTCCAGAACGACCAGAACTTTCGTTCTCCTGAATATTCAATTATGTTCTTCAATATATTATTCCACAACTATAAAAGCGTAGTCATGTAGTTGTTGAATCAGTTTTAAGTAGTAACTTAATAACGTGTAATATTTATTGGTATGTTTATCGGGTAAGAACTGTACACTCATGAAATTTAAAACTTGGACACCACAATTTCTGTAAACAAAAGTTTGCACATTGTGAAGCGGGCTTAAGGGTATCATTTACAATTCTAACAGCAGGTAGTCTCAGCAGGGGTTATCTTATAGAAGGACTGTAGAATGAATCATTACACTAAGCACGTTTTAGAAAATAGGTAATTTACGTTGCTTACTTAATTTTTTCTTTAAAGAATATATTTGAAGGTATCGCTAATTAAACACCATAGCTCGATTAATTATCGAATCAAAATTTTGTTTAGGAAATGTTTACAAAATAAAATTAGAAATAATTTTGATTTAAAAACGTCTACAAGCAATAACTTTTAAATTAAATCAAAAACTAAACATGGTTATTTGGGTTGACTGATTATTACTTATTTTTAAATAAATCTAACCTACTAATTATTGTAAGTTATTAAAAAAATCATTAAACTCTATTCATAATATTTAGTCCTTACAAAATGTATATTTTATGACGTTTCATTTTTTTCTGTAGTTAATATAAAAAGTGAAAATAAAAACTAAGGCAATTCTTATTGTCAACGTATATATTTAGTTTTTGACAAGAATTTATTACATAATTATAATTAAGATACCAAGTTATAGTTTAAAATTAAATGAAAACTTTTTTTAAATAAAGGTATTACTATATAAATAAATATAAGAAATCAATAATGGGTGTGACCTCCATTATTATTGATACATTCTTGGAGGCGTCTGCTCATTGACGCTATCAAGGTATCAATATAATTAATATTAATCGTTTCCCATGCGGTATCAATGGCTGCAATTAGTGCATTACGGTTTACTGGTATAAAATTTGGCCCTTGTTGTCTTCGGATAACAGCAAGTATTCGAGCCCAAACATTTTCGATAATGTTAAAATCTGGGCTTTTGCTGGCCAGGGTAACAGCTCCAAGTTATTTTCGTATCCAATTGCGCACAACCCGCGAAGTATGAATAGGGGCGTTGTCCTTTAACAACAAAAATACATTATGAAAATGTTAATTCAACAGATCCCGAACTATTTTTGGAGAAAGTATAGTGAAATAAGAATACTTACTTGTTGGAAAATATAATCTTCGTCTGGATAAAACACTTCGACTGAAGGTTTCATAATAGTTTCCAAAATATCTAAATACGCAGCAGAATCAAGACGTCCATCGATAGCCCAACAAACTCCTGGACCCCGCGCTAACCCAACCCCACACATTCACAGAAAAATAACCACTTCGTTTTTAGGACATATGTGATTATTTTCGTAACGAGTTCCTTCCATTCTAAAAACTTTTAGTGGTCCATCGTTGCGGCTATTGAACGTTTTTTCGTCGCTAAAAATCACTCGATTCCAAAATTCCAAAGGTTCGTTCACATATCGCCTTGCAAATTCCAGACGACGTCTCATATTTTCGTCACTGAGAACTTCTTTCGCAGCAGCATTATACTTCTTTATTCCCATCTCCTTTAATCTTTTTGTGCAGTTATACGGCATCCGGGAAAATGTGTATCTGCTATAGCCCTGGAGTATGTAGCAAATGGTTGTTCTGTTACGTAATGAAACAACTCGAGATCTTGAGCACGTGTAGATACTTTAGGTCTACCACTTCCGATGGCTCTTTCCAAAGTGTGTTCAAGATTCCATTTTACTCGGTAATGCCCTACGGTGCTTTTGGTATATCTAACATACGTGAAATTTCACGCACGCTACGGCCCGCCGCTAATTCCGAAACAATCCGCGCTTTCAAATCAGCACCGAGATGAGGTGGCATTTTCACAACACTTGAAATTTTAAACTAAAATGGAATTTACATTTCTTACTTTATTTATTGGTTCACACTACCCCTTCTCAAACAGTAGGTAATTGTTTATTTATTACATACTTCTAATGACCAATGTAACAACCCTTAGAGCAATATGACTCAAAGGAAGTAAATTAAACAAGCAAGGATATTCTATTGTTATTGAAACTTATTCATAAAGTAAAGCCATTTCCTTATAATGCTAATGGACAGGATTTTCTTTTAAGTATTAAGATTACAATAGAGGACTTATAAACTTTCGAAAATATCTAATTATAAATATTTACACTGCAATTGCGCTTTTTCCTTAATAATTTCTTAGCAATAACATACACGTTCTTGGTTTTAAGTTGTCATAAATTTGATATGATATAAATTTGTGTTTCTAATATTACATCACAAACTAATCTTTATTCGCCAAAAATTGTTGCTTAAGTTGTAAAGCTTCGTACACACCTGAACAACAAACCGAGCAACAAACATAACAACGAACCGAAAGTCAAACAGAACGACAAACGATCTTTTATGATTTCCACAATCCGAACAACAAACGGAACGTTTGTGCTGTTCCCATAATTATCTTCAGTAGTTTTCAGTTCATATATATTTATTATTGAGAAGAGAAAATTGCGGAAAACAAAAGAAGATAGTGCCAACCAAATTTTTTACGCACAAAGAAGAGTAAAAAATTATAATTTACTTCGCTGCAAACGCATTCGCGCGCATTTTCTTTGATGTTGGAGAAAAAACCGACAAGTTGCGAAAACGCCGCAAACCGTTCCTGGAACAATCAGGACCTGCGAATCTGTTCTAAAAATTCGTACGTAGCACCGTCCAAATTAATGTTCCGATTGCCGTTCGGTTCGTTGTTCTGTTTGTTCCTCGATTTGTTATTCAGGTGTGTACGAAGCTTTACAATAAGCATATTAATATGAACTATATTTTATGAAAGGAGAGTTATGTAACTATAATTAACGACTTAACGTTACGTTAGTAGATTCCATTTACTATTTACACATATTTTCTTGGAACATGACCCTATACTTCGCAGGTTGTGCGCAACTGGATACAAGCAAATAACTTGGAGCTGTTACCCTGGCCAGCAAAAGCCCAGATTTTAACATTATCGAAAATGTTTGGGCTCGAATACTTGCTGTTATCCGAAGACAACAAGGGCCAAATTTTATACCAGTAAACCGTAATGCACTAATTGCAGCCATTGATACCGCATGGGAAACGATTAATATTAATTATATTGATACCTTGATAGCGTCAATGAGCAGACGCCTCCAAGAATGTATCAATAATAATGGAGGTCACACCCATTATTGATTTCTTATATTTATTTATATAGTAATACCTTTATTTAAAAAAAAACGTTTTCATTTAATTTTAAACTATAACTTGGTATCTTAATTATAATTATGTAATAAATTCTTGTCAAAAACTAAATATATACGTTGACAATAAGAATTGCCTTAGTTTTTATTTTCACTTTTTATATTAACTACAGAAAAATGAAACGTCATAAAATATACATTTTGTAAGGACTAAATATTATGAATAGAGAGTTTAATGATTTTTTTAATAACTTACAATAATTAGTAGGTTAGATTTATTTAAAAATAAGTAATAATCAGTCAACCCAAATAACCATGTTTAGTTTTTGATTTAATTTAAAAGTTATTGCTTGTAGACGTTTTTAAATCAAAATTATTTCTAATTTTATTTTGTAAACATTTCCTAAACAAAATTTTGATTCGATAATTAATCGAGCTATGGTGTTTAATTAGCGATACCTTCAAATATATTCTTTAAAGAAAAAAATTAAGTAAGCAACGTAAATTACCTATTTTCTAAAACGTGCTTAGTGTAATGATTCATTCTACAGTCCTTCTATAAGATAACCCCTGCTGAGACTACCTGCTGTTAGAATTGTAAATGATACCCTTAAGCCCGCTTCACAATGTGCAAACTTTTGTTTACAGAAATTGTGGTGTCTAAGTTTTAAATTTCATCAGTGTACGTGTTAAAAATAATAGTGTAATACCATCCGGCCGTATTTATACCTAGCGATTGTGAACGCGGTAAAGCAAACGATAAAGAATTTTAAGAATATGTTGTTTTGAATGGTGAACAGAAAAACGATCATTAGCGATAAAAGTGTGGAAAACCATAATTTCCTATTTCTTCCAAGAAATAACATAATTCAAAAAGAGAAAAGTCGTTTCTTTGAAGCAACTCCAAAGTCTTTCTAACGCTGTTTAACCATTTAATGTCAAATTTTACCCAAGCATATAATAAATAAACAACGTTTAAAATTACATAAATGAAAGTTAAAGTTTTGAATGGACACTTTAATTCGATTGTTTGCAAGTTTTAACACAATTTAAAAAAAATATATTAAGTTATGATAACGAAATGTAGACTTAAAAAGTTTATTAATTTGTTAACTTTTTAATTCGACAAACGAAGAACAAAATTTACTAAATTTTGAATTAAACCTTCAATGGCACTCTTGCAACAATACAATTTTATGGCCAAATTAAACTGTTGATTTCATGAGTTGAATTAAAATTTAGTTTGTGATTTACAATCAACTTTTTCCTACATACTTATGTTTCAATAATATTTAAAGAATAGTGTTTCTTGAACACGTGTATCTGCATTTTTTCTGTTGAAAACTTTAAATTCGTCATTCGAGACAAATCCAAAAATTCCAGTGATTCATATAGTAACAGATAATTGAAATGTGTTTTCAGACGATATTTTAGATTTATTGAAATTGAAGAACTCGTAGAGAAATAGTTTTAAAACGATTCATTAGAGTTATATGAAAAAGCAGGAGTTGATATTGTTCTGAAATTCAATACTTGAATTCTAATAAAAAATTAGCTTCAGTCATGCAGTTTAGAAAATGAACTTGTGATTGAGTATTAACATTTTTAAAGCTTAGTTTGTTTTCAATTTTTTTATTGTCATATCTTAAGTATAAGATCAATGATATTTTTAAAAAAGTTTTAGATATAGGTATTTTTTAAGCAAGTAAAGTCACAACTAAGAATTTGTTAACATTATAGGTGCCAACTTCCTGCAATATATAAACGTTCGCTTTGACAGCATTCTTGAATAAACACTTGAGTTCATCAGTTTGTGTAAGTCAATAATAACCACAATTGTAATGGAATATTTTAACAAAACCCCGAAGAAAAAAACCTTTATTTAATGAACACCTCACAACAACTGATCTAAAAATACAAACACATTTTTAAATCTGCTCTATTAAAAATAGATATTCTAGCAAGCACGCTGATTTGCACTTTATACAGTAAGTTACGAATTCAACATGGAGCCTACGATTACAATACTATTATCTCTATTTCTGATATTAGCAATCAGTATGTTTGTGCTATTATTTGGTAACCCGAGTAATGTTTTTTCTTCAAACGGTAAGTACGTTACTTTATTGTAATACAGTTTTAAGTTTCTTCTAATGTATCACCTAGAGCATGTACCAACTATTACAACTATCGTAACGCCAACTTCTGCACCAAAAGCAACTAAAGAATACCACAGAATGCCAGATCCACCAGAGCATATAACGAGAGGTTTTCAGCAAGCACCGTCACTTGATACACCCTATCCAAAAAGTCCACCACCGTTAGGATTTGAAAATGTTACTGCGCTGCCTGAAGCATCGCAATCAAATGTTTGCGGTCCTTTGCCGTATCCCACAGGTGTAATAGAACAAATGCCTCAACCATTTGACAATAGAGCACCTAATCCTACGCCTCCAAACGAGTGGTCATACATTGAAGAACAAATAATAAGAGAAGTCGCTAATAATCGTGAACCTCGTGGGAATCCACCTTCGTACGAAGAAGCATTGAGACTTGATTGAATAATTTATTTGTAAACATTTTTTTTCAATTTTTGTATACATTTATTAATTTATCAATTAAAACGATAAATTCCAATTTGAAATTGTAGATATTATATATTATTTGAGTTAACAAGAATATTCATTAAATAAACTGTGTTTTACTCAAATAATTAGGTATATGCGCGCGAACTAAGGGCAATTTGAAAAATGGTAAAAATCCAAAATTATATTGCTCTTTATAAATGAACTAATGTTATAATTAAAATGTTGAAGGAATGTGTTAATTTATGTAAAATATATTTTAATTCCATTAATTTTATTTATTTTATTATTTGAATTATCGGGTACAAGGTTATCGATATTAATGTGCAACGCATAAATTATATTTATCAGACAATTTCATGAATCAAACAGAATTTCCCAAAATCCAATCACGTGTAGTTTTTTTGTTTTTTATTGATGTAACACATAAAAATCCAGAGAAAGAAAATTCCAGACATTTTGAAAGATTGTGCAACATGCAAAGAAGACTGCGAAACAAATTTTGGAAAAATATTATTGTTTTGGTGAGAGTTTCAATTCATTTGGAGACTTTTCAAAGCTACAAAAAATGTTTGGAATTCTGCCCTCAGGACATTACAAACTGAACCTAAAAAAAGAAGAAAAATTCCCCAACATTTATTCGCGAGAAATATCTGAAAATTCTTGACCTACGTAATAAGAAAGCTCCGGAGGAATTTTAAAGAAAATTCTTTCATATTGTGTAGTTTGACTTGTTAATGTGTGGAAGTAGCTGAATCTTGACAATTTATTTTAAAGAAGAAATTTTGCATAGTTCTGCAACATACAGAATTGAATATAATATAATGCACTTACTCAAAAGACTGCAAATGGACAGTCATAGTAAGATATACATCATCGTAATTACAAAAATAATCCAAATTAAAAAAATGTGATAATTCGGGATGACACCCATAAAAAATAAAATTTTAGAGAGGGAAAAATTGCAGTTAAACTTAATAAATAAATTAAATAAATAATAAATCGGAATTTTTTTAATTTCAAAAAACCATTTTATTAAGCACAATGAGTATCTCTTCAATTAACGGAGGTAAAATTGGTAAATTAAAAATTGATTTAATATATCAATCAACTTTTTAATTCCACGTTTTACCCAAAATTTAATATTTTCTTTAAAGTTGTGAAAGAACAGCTAAGGGAATTAAAAGATAAATACTCAAAAACAGCTTTCAATATATATTGGTATTAAAATTTGGGAAAACAATTAAAATTTGCAAAACTACTGATTTTACGGTTGCTCATTCCTTGTAGAAATTAGAAATCACAAAAATCCACCTTTTCAGTACTAATCTTGCGACTCTTTCACGCTTTCTATTCACCATTCAGAACAGAGATTAACACATTTTTCAATTTTCACAATTTCTTTGAGTGGTAAAATTTGTAAACTTCATTCTGTAGTCAAATTCAACTCGAATCGAACTTAATTGCAATAAAACGCTTAATTTGGAATTTTATTGGCAGAATTTAAAAGTTCCGGTAATGAAATTCCAAATTAAGTATTTAATGGTACCTAATCACATATCTTTCAACTAAACAAAAATTTTAAATTCACGGCGCTTCAACTTTACTTTTCCCTTCAACTACTTGTGGGGCTGAAATTTATACCGTTTGCTAATACGGGGGTTTCCCATCTGATCTATGCGCCGAATCAGCCATTAATTTTGTAATGCCAGATATGAATCAACAAGTCTTACCTTAATATACAGGGTGCAGCAGATAAAGCGCGTTTTAGCGGTTAGCTGAAAATTAAAAATTGACATGAGGTTTTGAATGGTGAACTATACGTGGAAAATATTAGCATCCTTTTGACACTTCTCGTTATACAGGAACCAAGTTATAAATTGGATATTTTAAATGGAACATTCTGTATATTTTTTAATTTTCTTAATGTTTACGTTATTTTAACAACAACTCAACAATTTTAACAATAGAATAAAAACGTAAAAATCATAAATCTTTTAGTGCCTATGATGCCTCGTACGCGCGAGTTTCATAGGTTAGAAAATTAGAAGTGCTAAAGGAGTGTTTGTTAGATAAGGTTACGAGTACACCTGCCGACTACCGGTTTCAAGTCGTACGGCAAATTGAACAGCAAAATATAAAACATGAAAAATAATCTAAATGACAGGTATAAGTCGCGGGGCTCGCCTGGTAGCGCCAATTGGTTCATGCCGCAGACCTATTTATGATCATACAAATAAAACCAATCATACAATTTTTTTACATTTGTTCTACATATAAGTCCAATATTGGGTCTATATTTAATCTGTATATTGAACAAGTTAGTAATTCACATTCAACCAAATATCGACTGAATATATTTTATACAATATTGGCGTGGTGTTGTTTAGTGATGGGTCCAATATTGGCTGAATGCAAATTATATTCGCCAAGATTGGACCAATTAACAGCTAACATGTAGCCAACATTTATAGCTGCACTACATGGAATGAAACATTTTTTCATAGAAAAGTTGCTTGTTCCGTTAAAGCAATACCCATTACAATTTTCAAAAACAAATTACTATCATGGTTTGCCAGATAGTACTAGTGATTTTATTTTTTTAAATCCATCTTGGATTTTATCATAAAAAAATCAATTTTTTATCTGCTTTCAATAATGTGTAACAATCTATAGCTACCAAGCAATAAAAGTTACTATCAACACTAGCTCAAGAAGTATGAGAATTATTATTTTTTTGCAAATTACGATGAGTTTACTTTTACGAAACAAGCAAACTTTTGTTCGAACATTTATAAAATAAGATAAGGGAAACATTGAAATTTTCTGATAATACAGTTTTTTGAGATTTTTCAAACTGGTAGAAACTTTTTTTGCATAATAAACTGTACATCATTGCTCATTTACTAAAATTGTTCCTTTATTAACAACAAAGATGGCCATATAATTTACTCAGTTTCGGACACACTATATATCTTTAGAATCAGTTGTAATCAATCAATAAAAAAAAAATACATAGGATGTTTTTTAAACAATAATATCATTACGTAATATTTTGAATAAAAGCGAAATTAATATTAATTAATTTTTTTAGCTTTTTGTTATTCCATATTAGATGTACGTATTTCATAAAAACATTTCATCAATTATACATTTGTGTCATATCACCTGCTGTTTAAGAGTTATCTGTTCTCTTTAGTATTTATTTTTTTAAGTTTGGAGCAAATGAGTTTCGGTTAAGTGGGCAAGGATATACTGTAATTATACACACCTAAGCAGATTCAAACATGTGATCAATTCATTAACGGAATAGTAATTTTGCTGAAGGTAACCAAAGACTGTAAAACTGACAACTAGATAACTCTTTTTTGGAAATGCAAGAAAATTTGTCTGTTAGAAAACCTGAAGCAGCTAACATTGCAAGTGGGTTTACCAAGTTGAGAGTTCGTGAATTCTTCCAAAATTTAAAAGAAACTAGACAAGTACATACTTCCTTGCATCGAATATTCAATTGCGATGAAGTAATGGATTGCCTGTGTTCAGAAAACCAGATAAAGTAGTCGCCAAAAATGGAGAAAGCAAGTAAGAAAATTAACTGAATTGGGAAGGGAAAAAGTACAACTATATTAGTTTGTGTTAGTGGTACACTTATTCCATCAGTTATGGAATTACCTCATGCTAGATGCTTCCTGTAACAGTGGAATTTCCTAACATAATCTATCGGGATGGATGGATGGTAACTTATTTTAAAAATTTTATAAATTTTACAAAATCTAGCAGAAAGTCTCGTCTACCTACCAACATTGAACGGCCACGCAAATCACAAATCCATTGAGGCAATAAACTTAGCTGGGGATTTGAAGTTTGCTTTTACCACCTCATGCTTCCACATCTTGATGTAAAAGTATGTTGGTCCTTTTCAAAATTTACTTAATAGTAGAAATGGAACATTGGTTAACTAGTCACTATGATATCACCAAAATTGCAGAATGACATGGCTCCAATCAAAAGCGCCCTGATCAAAGCATTCACACTAATAACGTACTAAAAAACCAAACCGTACAATTTGGGCATATCCCAAGAGAGTGATTTTGAAGCAGGCGAGAACATTATTCGGAAAGGATCAAATGTAGAAACTCCTAACCTCTCAGTCAATAAATACAACTGGCGGATATAACTAATCGAAAATTACCCGTGTAGTAATGTACCTGTTTCAAATGTAAGCTTATCAGGCTCAAAAAACCATATAACTAGACTGTCAAAAGGAAAACTAGAATTCCACATTATACTCATGGCTCTAAAATCAGTACAATCCTTATGCTGGAATACGTAAATAATGCGTTGTAGTACTCCTTGACATCTTATTTGGAAGGATATTAGACCTTTTAAACGCAAACATCGAAAAAAAATACGTATTTTAATATATGCCAAAATGACACCGTGTTGACATCTACCAATGGCACTACCAACCTAAAATGTTTTGACATATTTCAAAATTTAAGTTTCAACAAATTTGACCATTTGTCGGCCCAAAAAATCGTGTGTCTCACGTAGCCAGAAACTGTTTTTGTTAACGCCTTGGCCTGCAAACCATCCTCACACTCGCAAAAGATCACATTCTGGCCTAGTGATAGATACTATTGTAATCCCAAATTGTTATCTAACTGATAATTGAAAGTCACTCATGACAGCCTCCGTCTGAAGATTTCATGACAATACAAAGTATGATGTTCGGATTTTTTTTTCAAATTATGCTAGATCCGGGTTTGTTTCGTAGTACGTCTCAAGAAAGTAATTTTCTGATGGGAATACGAAAAATTTTGAACGACACACGATCAATGATAACAGACTCTCGTCATTCTGTAATATTTAAGCTTAAAATTGCTAGATGTAATCAGCATTATATTCTCCAATTAATAATATGTATAGACTTTACAATGCGATATCTGCTGAAGTTGACATTTTTTGTAATTACTTCTATGTGTTTGTTGATCGTTGTCGGTCCGCTGTTATGCCTGTTTAATGTGTACTATATTATTGTTTGTACTATAACTTACTATTTTTTATATATTTACTAATTAAATTTTTATCTGTATAACATAATTATAATAACATCAGAATTGTTGTGTATATTGATCCTGATAGACTTTGTAGTCTGTTGGATGGTAATATTATTATTAATAATATAAAAATCTCGTCTTCGCTTTGCTAAGCTTCGATTTCACAAATATTCAAACTCGCCTGTTATTTTTTCTACATATCGGCCTAATATGTCGTTCATAACTAACACTGTAACCTAGGCAATTAAAAAGAGGGCGATTCATTTAAATATTTTGAAATATTTGCTTGGTTTGTATTTTCCTTTGCCCTGTATTAATAAAGTATTCGATAATGAAAGTAATTACTACTAAAGACAGCTAATTACATGGAAATAACATGTTAATAGAAATACATGATAAATTACTTTAAAACAGATCGTTAAATTAAAGTAGGCGTAATTTTTACTGATAAATAGCTATATCTTCTAAAATGCACTGTACAATACATTGACGTGCTATATTTTTTCAAAGATTTTCATATGCTGTGTTCCATTTAAAAATGTAAGTTTATGCTGGCACGACTTTGGAACACCCTGTATAATTGAATATATTTTTTAAATTTTGAAAGATTTATCTTTTTTATTAACTAAGTTATTCTCCGATGCCAAAGTTTGCGTCACCCTGTATAAGTTAAAGAAACTTAACCTTATAGTGGCACCTTGCCCCATTCTCCCTTATATTTAATTAATAATATTGACAATTAAAATGTAACAATACGAGCTTAAGTAAAAATAAATAAAACCCCGTTTTCAAAACAAAATATGACAGTAAAGTCAAAAATACAAGTTTTCATCAACCGATTACAACATAGTAGGTATACAATAATAGGACGCATTTCATAAAATTAAAAAGATGGTAGCATTTAATTTGATTATTAATTACATCATTTATATTCAATATCGCCTATTCCAAATGAATACCCTTGCTCAACGAAAATACACATTCTGAGTTTTAATTGTTTTACTTTGTAGAAAACATGATAAATTTAAGGTATGCAGGCGAGAAGAAAAATGCATATAGCTAATATTACAAGTTTTATATTAAGTACCTCACATAAAAATATGAATTACAACATATATAAAATACTTTAAAAGAAAAATGTCACAATGGACTAGAACAGAATGAAGAACTACAAAATTATTAACAAAACAAAACATAACATGATAGTTACTTTTAAGGGGGCAAGCGATTGAATTTACTTTAATTCACTGTCAACAGATGCCACTTGCGTCAATTGATCCTGATTGCAAAGAGGGGGCACATGCATGCAAAAAATGCCGCTTAAATGAGGTGCTGCACTAGTGGAAACCAATTTTGGTAACATGGACGTTCATTCAAATAGAGGAAGCCACTTGTTCCAGAATAAATACAACGTTTTGTTTGTATTATAGTTAAAGGTCGAAATAAATAAATACGGTTTGAAAGTAAAAACTACCACGGGATTATCAAAAACATGAAACAAGATTAATCTCGATTACGCGTTATTATTTTTATCAGAAAAACATAAATTAAAATTAGTTATTTAGTTGCATGAAACTGAAGTAGCATAAACAATACTGTTATTGTTAACACCGACACCATATAGGTGAACGTACGTCGCCGAAATTACCTAGTACCACACAAAAACTAGTACTAAAATTTGTTTTCTAGTAGGTTACTACAAATTTAATTTATTTGAGGTGGCGATTTAACTAGCGAAGTGTAGTTTATTGTTCATTGGTAAAGTGAATATCCATATCGTCGCATCCAGAATTTGCAATTCGACTAAAAAAATTTGCGATTTAGGGCTATGACAATGTCCGAGAATGATAAGCCTCTTTTACGACATAACGCACAGACAAATATTTACATCAGGTTCTAGTGAAGATTGCTCAAGTGTTTCATTACAGTTTTTCGATTCTACTAAAATCAACAAATACAAAACCGGTAATAAAAAATAATATAAAGAAAATACACGTACCTAAATTGAAGTATATCAATTAGAAAACAAAGGTGCTATTCATGAAATGTTAATCTAAAACAGGGAGAAAATATTATGGTTTTAACCAATGATTTCACGTGGTAAAATGGAAAGTATTTTTGATATTATGAGAAAATCATCTAAAATTACAGGCACAAGCGCTATCTCTTGACAAAATTTTTACTACGATTTACATTACTCTTATGGGCAATAATAAACGTTCATTAATAACAGTTGCATTTTACTTTAGAATATTCTCAAAAGACTTACGTCGCCTAGATAGCAATATCTCAAACATGTTACAAGCACCAACAAATTGAGCCACTGGTTTTGTCTCAATTACAATAAGAAATTTGTCACTCACAACGTCGACTATTTGTTTATTTTTAAACAAATTGCAAACTTTGCGCGCTTAATTATTAACAGTCATGTTAATAAAAGATTGATTTATACTTGGCATGAATTTGAAGGTAAACCATTACGTTATACGCGATTTTAACTAACGTTACGCCTTATGGTAAAATAACATGTAAGTTAAAACCCTTAAGGTACAGTTGTTGTTTTCAATGTACAAATCACATTTATTAAAGCACTTCTTTTTATGATAAACATATATGTAAAGTTAATAATATAAAATTGTTAATACAGTTTTTATAAAAATACTTACTGAATATAAATACACACATTTCTTAATCGTTACCCAATTATGCTCATGCTCATATATATAAACGATAAGGTTTTCGACATCTAGTTGCTAATATATATATATATATATATATATATATATATATATATATATATATATATTATATATATATATGTACTTTTAGTGTATTACAAAATTAACAACAAGCAAATTGCATAAATTCCATTAAATAACGTAATGGTTTGATGGGTTTAAGAACAAACCAGTTGATCACGTTCACAAGAGTTACAGTTTTATTTCGTGTAAGTTTTGATTAACTGCCTCTGAATATGTAGGTGGCAAATCATCTCGAACATTGCAAAATTGTGGAGGTTGTTGAGGATTTTGGTGAGGCTGTGGAAAATTATTACACAATGCATTTGATTGTAAATGCTGGTATGGTATGGTTACATGAGTTTCAGGATACTCTGTTACATTTGAATTAACTACAGGCTGTTGGTAGACATCTAAAAAAAATATAGATTAAAAAAAATTATTGTAATTAAATTTCAATATTGTAATACTTCTTCGTCTATTCCTGTTTTTGGTACAACAAAATAGTAAAAGAAAAAAAAATTTGCATATGATCACTACTGACCAAATTACGGTGAAATTAGACATTTTATACATTGTTAATGTGTGTTTATGTACGTTTGATACTTATATATATATACCTTATCGGGTACAAAGTTATCGATATTAATGTTCAACGCATAAATTATATTTATGAGACAATTTCATGAATCAAACAGGGTTTCCCAAAATCTAATCACGTGTGTTTTTTTTGTTTTTTATTGATGTAACACATAAAAAATCCAGAGAAAGGAAATTCCAGATATTTTGAAAAATTGTGCAACATGCAAAGAAGACTGTGAAACAAATTATGGAAAAATATTATTGTTTTGGTGAGAGTTTCAATCCATTTGGAGACTTTTCAAAGCTACAAAAAATGTTTGGAATTCTGCCCTCAGGACATTACAAACTGAACTTAAAAAAAGGAGAAAAATTCCCCAACATTTATTCGCGTGAAATATCTGAAAATTCTTGACCTACGTAATAAGAAAGCTCCGGAGGAATTTTAAAAGAAATTTTTTCATATTTTGTCGTTCGAGATGTTAATGTGTGGAAGCGATGTAGCTGAATCTTGACAATTTATTTTAAAGAAGAAATTTTGCACAGTTCTGCAACATACAGAATTGAATATAATATAATGCGCTTGGTTACTCCAAAGTCTGCAAATGGAGACTCATAGTAAGATATATATCATCGTAATTACAAAAATAATCCAAAAAAAAATGTGACAATTCGGGATGACACCCATAAAATATAAAATTGTAGAGGGGGAAAAGTTGCAGTAGCTTAATAAATAAACTCTTATAATAAATAATAAATACTTGTTTGTGCAAATAATCGGAATTTTTTAATTTCAAAACCATTTTATTGAGCACCACAATGAGTATCTCTTCAATTAACGGAGTTATGCAAACCGACACTCTGTGTGCCTGTTTTAATAAAAATTGTATTATTGCAAGAATAAGGTTGTTTTAATTTCAAACGTTTATTTTATACGAAACTGCTTTAAAAATGGTAAATTAAAAATATGATTTAATATATCAATGAACTTTAATTCACGTTTACCAAAATTTAATATTTTTCTTTAAAGTTGTGAAAGAACAGCTAAGGAATTAAAAGATAAATACTCAAAAACAGCTTTCAATATATATTGGTGTTAAAATTTGGGAAAACAATTAAAATTTGCAAAACAAAGCTACTGATTTTGGGTTGCGTCATTCTTTGTAGAAATTAGAAATCACAAAAATCCACTTTTGCAGTGCTAATCTTGCTAATTTTTCACCCTTTTCTATGTACCATTCAGAACACATTTTACAATTTTCACAATTTCTTTGAGTTGTAAAGTGGTAACATTTTTAAACTTTATTGTGCAGTCAAATCCAACTCGATTTGAACTTAATTGCAATGAAACGCTTAATTCGGCATTTTATTGGCATAATTTAAAAGTTCCGCTAATGAAATTCCAAATTAAGTATTTAATGGTACCTAATCATATATCTTTCGACTACAAACTGGTTCAACTTTACTTTTCCCTGCAACCACTTGTGGCGCTGAAGTTTAGTCCGTTTGCTAATACGGAGGTTTTCCATCTAAAGGCGCCGTTTATCTATGCGCTAAATCAGTCATTAATTTTGTAATGCCAAATATTAATCAACAATTCTTACCCTAATATACAGGTTGCAGCAGATAAAGCGCGTTTCAGCGGTTAGCTGAAAATTAAAAATTGACATGGGGTTTTGAAGGGTGAACTATATATCTAAAATATTAGCATCCTTTTGACACTTCTCGGTATACAGGAACCATGTTATAAATTGGGTATTTTAAATTTACGTTATTTAAAAACAACAACACAACAATTTTAACAATAGGTTAAAAACGTAAAAATCAAAAACCTCTTAATGCCTATGATGCCTTGTACGCCCGAGTTTCATAGGTTAGAAAATTAGAAGTGCTAAAGGAGTGTTTGTCAGATAAGGTTACGAGTACACCTGCCGACTACCGGTTTCAAGTCGTACGGCAAATTGAACTGCAAAAAGAATAATCTAAATGACGGGTATAGGTCACGGGGCTCACCAGGTAGCGCCAATTGGTTCATGCCGGAGACCTATTTATGATCATACAAATAAAACCAATCATATAATTTTTTACATTGGTTCTACGTATAAGTCCAACATTGGGTCTATATTTAATCTGTATATGGAACAAGTTGGTAATTCTACATTCAACCAAATATTGGCTGAATATATTTTATACAATATTGGCGTGGTGTTGTTTGGTGATGGGTCCTATATTAGCTGTTTGCAAATTATATTCGCCAACATTCAAACATTGGACCAATCAAGAGCAACATTTATAGCTGCACTGCATGGGATGAAACATTTTTTTAGGGAAAAGTTGCTAGTTCCGTTAAAGCAAACTCATTATAATTTTCAAAAAACAAATTACTATAATGGTTTTACCAGATAGTGCTAGTAATTTTATTTTTTTAAATCCATCTAAGAATTTTATCATAAAAAAAAATTCAACTTTTTATCTGCTTTCAATAATGTGCATCAATCTATAGCTTTCAGGCAATAAAAGTTACTAACAACACAAGAACTATTAGAATTATTTTATTTTGATAATTACGAGTATTATGGGTTTACTTTTTACGAAACAAGTACACTTTTGTTTTGAACAGTTTAAAGATAAGATAAGATAAGGGAAACATTGAATTTTTCTGAAAATACTGTTTTTCGAGATTTTCCGAACTGGTCGAAACTTTTTTGGCATAATAGACTGTACATCATTGCCCATTTACTAAAATTGTACCTTTATTAACAACAAAGATCGCCATATCTTACATAATTTCGGACACACTATGTTTTTAGAATCTGTTGTAAAGTGTACAATCCAAAAGAAAAAAAATATATATTGAATGTTCTTTTAAAAAATAATATCAATAACCTAATATTTTGAATAAAAACGAAATTAATATTAATTAATTTTGCTTAGTTTTGTTATTTCATATTAGATGTACGTATTTCATAAAAACATTTCATAAGTTTATACATTTGTGTCATGTCACCTGCTGTTCAAAAGTTATCTGTTCTCTTTAGTATTTATTTTTTTAAGTTTGGAGCAAATGAGTTTCGGTTAAGTGGGCAAGGATATATTGTAATTATACACACCTAAGCAGATTCAAACATGTGATCAATGCATAAACGTAATAGTAATTTTGCGGAAGGTAACCAAAGACTGTAAAGCTGCCAACTGGATAACTCTTTTTTGGAACTGCAAGAGAATTTGTCTATTAGAAAACCTAAAGCAGCAAACATTGCAAGTGGACAGGATTTACCAAGTTGAGAGTACGTGAATTCTTCCAGAATTTAAAAAAAGCTAGACAAGTATATACTCTATCGCATCGAATATTCAATTGCGATGAAGTAATGGATTGCCTGTGTCCAGAAACCAGATAAAGTAGTGGCCAAAAATGGAGAAAGCAAGTAGGAAAATTAACAGTATTAGGAAGGGGAAAAGTACAACTATATTAGCTTGTGTTAGTGGTACACTTATTCGACCAGTTATGGAATTATCTCATGCTAGAATGCTTCCTGTAATAGTGGGATTCCCTAAAATAATCCATCGGGATGGATGAATACAAACTTATTATTAAAATTTTATAAATTTTACAAAATCTAGCAGAAAGTCTCGTCTACCTACTAACATTTAACAGCCACGCAAATGACAAATCCATTGAGGCAATAAGCTTGGCTGGGGATTTTGAAGTTTGTCTTTACCATCTCATGCTTCAACATCTTGATGTAAAAGTATGTTGGTCCTTTTCAAAATTTACTTGATAGTAGAAATGGATCATTGGCTAACTAGTTGCTAGGTTATCAACAGAATTGCAGAATGACATGACCCTAATCAAAAGCCCCCTGATCAAAGCATTCACACTAATAACATACTAAAGAACCTAACCGTACAATTCGGGCATATCCCAAGAGAATGATTTTGAAGCAGGCAAGAATATTATTCGGAAATGATCCAATCTAGAAACTCCTAACCTCTCAGTCAATACATACAACTGGCGGATATAGCTAATTCAAAATTGCCCGGAAGGCGACATCCATTCGATGTCGTCAGTCAGAACAACGTTCGTGTAGTAATGTACCTATTTCAAATGTAAGCCTATCAGGCCCAAAAACCATAAAATTAGACTGTCAAAAGAAAAACTAGAATTCCACATTATACTCATGACTCTGAAATCAGTACAACCCACATGCTAGAATACGTAAATAATGCGTTGCAATTCATTAATTAATTTTTTTAAAGAAGACATTTGTAATAATTGTAACCTACCAACCAACACCGGTACCTCCGATTACATCTGCCAACCAACACCGTTTACTCCAAATCATGTAATTTTTTTAAGAAAAAAATTGTAATAATTGTAACCAACTAACTGTTAGTATTAGCAACACTGTAAAAAGTAGAATTAATGTTTCATAACTAATGTAATACGGTGTAAACTCGACAAGTGTGTAAAACTTGCTTTATTTTTCATATATACTTATAGTTACATTTTATGTTTGTAGTTGAAACCAAAAAGGGTTAAAATAAATGTGCTGTGCTGTTTCAAGTATTTTTAACTCTGATAAAGATTATCAAAACTAACCAACACCGTTCACCCCCAATTATATCTACCAACCAACACCGTTTACCCCAAATCACATGAAAACATGTTTTTTAAAAAGAAAATTGTTATAACTGTAACCTACCCAACCAGTACCGTTCACCCTCGATCACACCTACCAACCAACACCGTTTACCCCAAATCAGATATAAACATGTAATTTATAAAAGAAAAAATTTAATAACTGTAACCTACCAACCAACACTGTTGACTCCCCGATCACATCTAGCAACTAACACCGTTTACCCGAAACTATATGAAAACATGTATTTTTTTAAAGAAAAAATACCAATAACTGTAACCTACCAACTATCACCGTTTACCCCCGACAACATAAGTATGGAAAAAGTACCGACTCTCCTTTGTTTAAATCCAACCGAATAACAATTTTTATTGATTTTATTTAAATATAAATAAGTAACAGTGCATAAATAATTATAAAATTAAAATTTATACACAATTACTTCTTATCTTTTAAAATTTAGAAATATAAAATTGATAACTATATTTTGAAATAATTCAGTTTTGGGATATGTACTAATTTTTCCGAGGACATTTTTTCTTGGGGTTTTTTTCAAGTGGTATTTTTTGTAGCGGTATTTTTGCCATGGTATTTTTTCCAGTCCCCGCCAAATGGCACTACCAACCAAAAATGTTTTGGCATATAGTAATATTTCAAAATTTAAGTTTCAACAAATTTGACCATTTGTCGGCCCAATAAATAGTGTGTATCAAGTAGCCAGAAACTGTTTTTGCTAACGCCTTGGCTTGTAAACCATCCTCACACTCGTAAAAGGTCAGTTTCTGGCCTAGTAAAAGTATCTAACTGATAATTGAAAGTCACTCATAACAGCTTCCGTCTGAAGATTTGATGACAATACAAAGTATGATGTTAGGAATTTCTTTTCAAATTATGCTAGATCTGGGTTTGTTTCGTTGTCCGTCTCAAGAAAGTAATTTTCTGATGGGAATACGAAAAATCTTGAACGACACACAATCGATGCGCAAATAACAGACTCTCGTCATTCTGTTATTTTTACGCTTAAAATTGCTAGATGTAATTAGCATTATTATTCTCCAATCAATAATATGAGACTCTACAATGCGATATCAGCTCAGGTTGACATTTTTTGTAATTGCTATGTGTTTGTTGGTGGTTGTCGGTCCGCTGTTATGTCTGTTTAATTTATATTATAATTTACTATTTATATATTTACATAATTATAATAACATTAGAATTGTTGTATTGATCCTCATAGACTTTGTAGTCTGTTGGATGGTAATAAAGATTATTATGATTCATTCGTTCATAACTAACAAATGCCAACAGTTTACTGCAACAGGCAATTACAAAGACGTATAGGGCGATTCATTTAAAATTTTGAAATATTTGCTTGGTTTGCATATTCCTTTGCTCTGTATTAATGAAGTATTCGATAATGAAAGTAATTACTACTAAAGACAGCTAATGAATAGAATAATACCTTGAAGAAAATAATTTTCACAGTGTGTTATGTGAGAAGCTAAATTCCAGAAGACCAGAAGAATACAGTTCTTTTAAAGTGTCTATGTTATCTCATCAATTTGAAGAACTTAAAAAGCCTGAAGTGTGGCATACAGGAACAAAAATTAATAATTTTTATTCCACATTTCGCACAAGAAAACAATTGTACAAAATTAGTACTTACAAATACACAATTGTTAACAAATAGGGTACAACTTACTAATAAACAAGTTAGTTGCGCGAATGTATCATGTATGAAAAAATGTTACACAGATAACAACGATAACAATTTATTTTGTTATTTTCAAAATATCCGTGGACGCAGATCCAGGACACATTACGCTTATTCTTCTGTCATATCAAGTAGAAGTGAAGAGATCAAGAGTACTTCTCTGCATTTCCTCTCAAAAGATATAGTCAAAAAACCTCTAGACCCAATAATGGTTGGATCACTAGGGGAATTAAGATATCCTGCAGAAAAAACGTGAAATAATAGAAAAAATGAAAAAATCAAACAACATTATGTATATCAATATGCAAAAAAATATTGTAAAATTTTGAAAAAAATCATAAAAGTAGCAAAACAAAATTTTTATCTTAACAAGCTAGTTAACTCCAATAATAAATCAAAAACTGTTTGGAACATAATAAAATCGCAGAAAGAAATCAAATGTAGAAAGTATTAAACTTAATATCAATAATACACTAGTTACAGATCATATAATTATTGGAAATTACTTTAACAAATTTTTTAGCCAATCCGCAAAATCTAACACTCCATTAGACCCAAACTATGAAACATTTCAAAATAATCCAAATGTAAATAACATAAATTCTATCTACTTACATCCCATAACTGAACAAGAAGCACTACACATAATAAATAAAATAAAAAATAAAGCAACACCGGGCTTCGATGACATCCCTGTTTCTATTATAAAAAATATTGTCAATATTCTAGTAAAACCAATAACAATCATATGCAACCTCTCTTTAAGTACTGGAGTATTTCCAGACGAATTAAAGACCTCTATCCTGATTCCAATACAGAAAAACGGCACTAAGACACTACCACAAAATTATCGTCCAATATCTATATTGCCTGTTCTGTCTAAAGTCGTGGAGAGTGTCGTCAAAAACAAACTAATCTCACTTCTTGAATCCAACAAAGTGATTAGCTCGGCACAATTTGGCTTTCGAAAAGACGTAAACACTATTGATGCTAGTTACAAATTCTTTAATAATATCTTTACATATCTAGAAAATAGTCGATATATTACCCTTACATTATGTGACCTATCAAAGGCTTTCGATTGTGTAAGGCATGACATACTCCTACATAAGCTTGAATTTTATGGAGTTAAAGGATTAGCAAATAATTGGTTCAAATTTACCTTTCAAATAGGTACCAAATGGTCAAAATAGCACTACATGCACAGCAAAGATAACTTTACTGAAAAGATAAAGGTAACACAGGGAGTACCTCAAGGATTTATCTTGGGTCCAATTATATTTATTATATATGTAAATGATCTAGCCTGGGCCTGCCCAGGAAATGATTTAAACCTTATTTGCAGATGATATAAGTGTAATTACCAACAACACCACCCACGAATCTCTTTCCTACAATACAGAAAGAGCGTTGACAAAAATTAGCAATTGGTACAATGCTAACAATCTGTACCTAAACTTAAAAAAAACTAACTTGATTGCTATCTGAAGCAAAAGTGACAATACTGACGTCACTATTAATAACCAAAATATCAATTTTGTAAAATCAGCAAAATTTTTAGGTTTATGGATAGACAATAAATTAAACTGGAGCGTACAAATCGAAGCGGTTAATATGAAACTCACAAATCTGTATATGTTAAATATCGCCAAACTAATTCATAAAAACAAAATTAACATACTATCGATAAGGGAGATTCATGATCATGACACAAGAAACAAAAACAAATTACCACTCCCAAAATACACACATAAATATGCTAGAAATGGAGCATCCTACACTAGAATAAAAATATACAACCATCTCCCAAATTACACAACAGCGTTAAGTTCTATACGACAGTTTCAAGACTCCATAAAACAATTATATTACGTAATCATTCTTTCTATTCACTATCCGAATTCTTGGATTGGGATTGGGAAATTGTGTTGTAAATATAATACTTCTTAGATTCCTCACACTTCCATAGAGGTAACATACGAGATTCTCGTAATTTTTTTTTCATTGTGTTGTAATTACATATTGTTATTTTCTTTTCATTTATGTAAAGTTGTGAAAATAGGGGGAAATAAATCAATATAAAATATGGAAATCACATATTAATAGAAATACATGATAAATTACGTTAGGACAGAAAGTAGGTGTAATTTTTACTGATAATTAGCTATATCTTCTAAAATGCCCTGTACATACAATACATCAACCTGCTATATTTTTTTCAAAGCTCTTCATATGCTGTGTTCCATTTAAAAAAATGTAAGTTTATGCTGCCACGACTCTTTGAAACAACCTGTACCTATAATTGAATATATTTTTTAAATTTTGAAAGCTTTTTTATTAACTAAGTTATTCTCCGATGCCAGAAGTTTGCGCCACCTTGTATAAGTTAAAGAAACTTAACCTTAGTGGCACCTTGCCCCATTCTCGCTTATAATTTAATTAATAATATTGACAATAAAAATGTAACAAGCTTAAATAAAAAATAAATAAAACCCCCTTTCAATACAAAATCTGACAGTAAAGTAAAAAATACGAGTTTTCATCAACCGATTACAGTAGGTATAGAATAATAGGACGCATTTCATAAAATTAAAGTGATGGCAGCATTTAATTTGATTATTGATTACATAATTTATATTCAATATCGCCTATTCCAAATGAATACCTTTGCTCAACAAAAATGCACATTCTGAATTTTAATTCTTTTACTTCGTAGTAAATATGATTAAAGTTATGCAGGCGAGAAGAAAAATGCATAGCTAATTTTAAAGTTTTATATTAAGTACCTTACATAAAAATATGAATTGCAACATATATAAAACACTTTAAAAGAAAAATGTCACAATGGACTAGAACGGAATGAAGAACTACAAAATTATTAACAAAACAAAATATAACATGATAGTTACTTTTAAGGCATAGTTGTTGTTTTTACTGTACAAATCACATTTATAAAAGCACTTCTTTATGATAAACATGTAAAGTTAGTAGTATAAAATTGTTAATACAGTTTTTAAAAATACTTACTGAATATAAATACACACATTTCTTAATCGTTACCCATTATGTTTATAGTTATAAAAAAAATATATATGTATATGTACTTTAGGTCTGATTTTTTCATCTCTAGTTAACTTTATCAGTCGGTTAACTACCACGGAAACACAGTATTGAGCCAATCAAAATTTTAAAAAGTCGTGTTTCTAAGATGATTAACCGACAGATAAAATTAACTGGATGCCTAACAGGCCTTAGTGTAGTACAAAATTAACAACAAGCAAATTGCATAAATTCCATTAAATAATGTAATGGAAGTTAATGGGTTTAAAACAAACCAGTTGATCACGTTCACAAGAGTTAGTTTTATTTCGGTAGTAGTTTTGATTAACTGCCTCTGAATATGTAGGTGGCAAATCATCTCGAACATTGCAAAATTGTGGAGGTTGTTGAAGATTTTGGTGAGGCTGTGGAAAATTATTACACATTGCATTTGGTTGTACATGCTGGTATGGTATGGGTACATGAATTTCAGGATACCTTGTTACATTTGAATTAACTACAGGCTGTTGGTAGACATCTAAAAAATAAAGAATAAAAAAATTATTGTAATTAAATTCCAATATTGTAATACTTCTTCGTCTATTCCTGTTTTTCGTACAACAAAATAGTAAAGCCAAAAAAATTAAAATTTTACATATGATTACTACTGACCAAATTACCGTGTTATTGGACATTTCATAAATTTTTAATGTATGTTTATGTACGTTTAATACTTATAGGTTATAATGTCCTTGAAACGTGATTCGAGATCAGGTTTTGTTTTCACTTTTTAAGCAAACTTAGCTCTTAGTAACCGTTATTAATAGGTTAATAGCCATGGAGGAGTTAGTTGTATGTACCAACATTAGTGTACTTAATTCTTGTTCATGCAAATTCGGTTATCACCGTGTTCGTGTAATTATTAGATTATGTGATAAGAAATGTACACAGAAAAATTTGATACTTGTATTGATTTATTTTTAATCATTGATGGGTACTTGCAGTTGCATTGCCTGGCTAGTTTACAATGCAAATAAAAGAATACAATTACATAATATAGGTAACGCATTTGGAAATACATCATCGAACAATCACCGATACCTACTTCACTTTAAAAAAATCTGATTTTGTAGTTGTTAACAGGAAGACAGTGATATAATGAGAATTTTACAGTCTGATATCAATAAATAACTATGAAATATAGAAACTGGCAATACAATTACTATTTAAAAAACCTAACTTAATAAAGGCACGTCATATTTGTATAAAGTCAATATAAAATAGCTTTTAAATTTAAGTATAGTACCCCTTACTTTAAGTCACATTTACTATAAATCACAATAAAACGTATAAGCAACAACATTAATAAAAAAATTGGAATAACCATATGTATCTTTGGCAACAATACAGATTGTGCATTAAGATCTAAACTTAAAATGTTATAGGTTTACATGTCCTGCCGAGTGTGGTCTTTGCATATTCACACTACCTCCTCTTCTTGTTTTACTGCAACATTATATGAGGGAGGTAGATCATCAACAGATGATGAATGTTGTCGATGCAGTGGTGCAGTAGGATTTAATCTTGAAGCTGCAAATGAAATAGGAGGATAAGGGTTCGAACCACTGATAGGATCTAAAATTGACCTAACTGATGTATTTGGCATTGGCATCGATCCTACAATAAATTATAGCATATTAATCAAACTAATTACAAAATATGCCTACCTGAGAAACGTTCAGGTCTAAGAGGCACTCTTTGATTTGTTTCCGTAAAACCTATAGGAACAGGTGTTGATGAAGAATCATAAGGCTCATTTCTTCTGTAATCAGGTTCTGTAATTAAACACATAAGTTATACTAAAAAAAACAAGCAATTTTTATTTAGTCATACCAAATTTACATTGACGTTTACATAATTTCAAGAACACAATTAAACAAATGCATATAAATATAAGAAAAAACCCAAAATACCATTCCATTTTGAAACTTCATACAATCATTATTTACAAATTTTGTAATAAATTAAGTTCTGTAAATTCAGAACTGGTAGTGTCTCTGCAACCTGCAACTCAAGTGTGTATCTATTTAGTTTCCAGGTCAAGGTCATTATGGATGAACTATAGACACTGATAAATGTTATCAAAAAATGTACTGATGAAACTTCAATTTTTAGTATAGATTTTGCTTGCAAGCTTAAGAAAATACCCGCACGTTGTTGAGGTCTTAAATAGACTTTGACTTAACTTACCAGTTTCACAGCCTTTCCACAGGCGTTTCCTGCAATACCTGAACAGAAGAACTACTACAGTTAAGCCAAGAAGGATGATTACCACTGCCCAAAACCATTCCATTCCAATTTATCTTATTTAAATAAAAGCATAGGTAATTAAATTGCTTCACTAATTAATCTTTAAAAACTAGGCGCGATACTTAACCTATAAATGCAAACATTAGTGTGCAGTATCACAGAAAAATAAACGGCAGTATGCACTGTTATTTGCTATCAAATCCAAAAATGACGGTAGGACATATAAAGTGGATATTTATATAGGTTGATATAGGTTTATTAGTATTTTATAGCAAATAACTTGAAATAATGGTTTTGTTTTGCTGCATGGTGAATTGTGGAAGTAGAGGACAGCGAGATTAAGTAAAGTTTTTTTGAATTCCAGCAGAATTGAATTTTAAACATAAAATAGAACACAATAAACTTTCACAGGTTAGCAACGCTTAACACAATTAAGGTGAAGATTTAAGTGAAAAAAAAGTCAAATATGCTGTTGTGTGTTCAAAACATTTTATAACAGGTCAGTAGAATAAAAGTTACAGCTTAATCTAGCATGTAATTATTGGTATTTAGGCAACCCAGCAGAATTGTGTGATTCATTGAACCAAGATTGGATTCCGACATTAAACATGGGATACACCACAGGAACTGAACCATCAGTAGCTTACAAGTTACAACGGTATAAACGAAAATGACCGAAAGTTGACATAAAGTTGTTTAAAAAACTGCATGTAGAGTTGCATTGTAGATAAGTATTGGTTCGATATGTTTTTTATGTGATGAATTTTATTAATAGTTGCATGATAATTAAGTGACAACTGAAGCTTCTACATCAGAATGCGTTTCCGTTGTTCAAAAATGACAAGTAGAACACATGCAGGCTACTGAAGACATTTCTCATATAATAAACTTGTTCAGACTATAATGACCAGCGAAGATATTATAAATTTAAAATTAGATCTACAATCTGCGCTAGTAATGCATCAAAAACACGAATGATCAGTTGCAAAAATATAGGAAATGATGAAATATTATACCGCTCGCACAACATATAAACATTTTGAGCAAATTTTATTAACATAATTAAATTACGTTTACATTTAGACCTTAAAGATTTAACACTTAGATTTGGGATTAGTGCAACTACAGCTTCTACGTATTTCAAGAATCTTGTGAATGTGTTGTTTTTGAGAATGAAAAACTTTGTATTTTGGTCAACAAGAGAAGTTTTAAAAAAGACTATGCCACAATGTTTTAGGGAAATCTATCACGATAACACAACAGTTATTGTGGCTTGCTTTGAAATAAGGGCTCAAACTCTGTCAGATATGTTAACAGCAGCACAATCCTGGTCAAACGACAAACATTGTCAAACGATCAAATATCTTCTTGGAATTACACCACAAGGGCCAATATGTTGTATTAGTAAAGGGTGGGGAGGACGAGTTTTGGACAAAACTTTAACAGAGAATTCTGTATTTCCAAAGAATTTGCTTCGAGGTGAAATTGTGGTGGCCGACAGGTTTTTAATAAAGAATTTGTCGAATTATTTAGAACCAGTCTTAAAATACCAGCATTTGTTTGAGGCAAGAATCCATTACATTCAACGGAATCAAAGAAAACTCGTTTAATAGCTCATTGTAGGATCCATGTGGAACGAGTTATAGTAATGATCAGGCAAAAATTTGCAATCCTTAATGATATAGTCTAGTCCCCATATTTTTGTTAGGTACAGGTGAAGAATCTATTTTTATAACATTGTTTTTGTGTGTTGCTCACTAATTGTCCACCAATTGTTCCTCTATGATTTAGATTTAGTATTATATTACCTGTAATATTTAATTACTGTTTCAAAAATAAAATAATAATTTTATTTCCACTTATAGTAATAGTTATTCCGAAGCTGTAAGTTAGTTCAACCAGAGTGTAGAAATTGTGACGTCACAACTGTGGTCGGTTGCACTTATTAAGATTATAAGATGCACTTGTTTTACATTCATTTGAATGAAATAAATACCAGATTTCAACCAAACACGATTTTCTTTTAATACAACAGCAGAAATAACAGTTTTACTCAAAAAAAAAAAAATTATAGAAACAGATTTCTTTTACAACACTTAGGCACTAATAATAATATTTCAATGACTTGATAATTTCTTTATTGTAGCTTGTTTTGTTTGCTTGACAATATTTTATTTTGTTTAATTATCGAATAGTTATTTAGAACTACCTCAAACTTCACACGTTTGGTATGCATTAATATCTTTGTAATGAAACATTTCCAAAGAGTCTTTATCTACGATCGTGCAAAAAGTGACTATTTTTGAAGCGATTACTGTGCCAAAAGTATCACTTTTTTGTACTTGTGTAAAAAGTAGTTTTTTTTATTTTTGATTTTATTTATTTTATTTTTTCGATCAGAGAAAATGTTGTGTGCAACATGTGCAAAAGGCATATTTGTTGCACTAGTTACAAGACAAATAACTATTTTAATATATTTTGCTGACTTTTACAACGCAAAAATAGTTTTTCAACTCATTTCTAATGAGCACTTTAAAAAAAAGCATTTGCGAAACGATATTGAAACTGTTCTTTCGAAAATTTTAACACACCACGATTTAAATGGTATAGACATTGAAAAATATTTTTATTCGAAGAATCTTCAATTTCTAGGTTTACGTTGTGGCATATGGCATCCTTAGAATGTGTACATTTTAAATGCCTCTTCATCGTATGGACAATGTATTTTGCTATGTACAAGGTTTGTCCGGAAAATACGTATAAAAGTTGAATAGTAACTGTATTTTACAATTATTCAGGTATTACAATATGGTCTCCTTCAAACTACTCTCCCTGAGACAAGATACACTTCTGCCAACGCCGTTTCCACTGTTCATAAAATTGCCGAAAGTCTTCAGATGTGATGCTGTTCGGTTGCCGTGTCGTTTCTGCCTTGATGGCTTTCAGATCTTCTAGGTGCCGTCCCCGAAGCATCATTTTGCATTTCGGGAACAAGAAAAAATCACAAGGGGCTAAATCGGATGAATAAAGGCGGGAGGTCTGTCACGGTGACTGAGCTTATTTGGGCCAAAAACTCACGCACAACGATCGACGTGTGAGCGGGCGCATTGTCGTGATGCAGGATCCACCTGCCCCCTTGTGCCAAATCCGATTTAGCCCCTTGTGATTTTTTCTTGTTCTCGAAGTGCAAAATATGGTGCTTCGGGGCGGAACTTGGGAAATGTGGAAGCCATCAAGGCAGAAACGACAACGCAATCAACAGCATCACAACTGAAAAGACTTTCAGCAATATTATCAACAGGGGAAACGGCCACAGTTTCCACTGTTATAAGTTATAAGTTAAGTTATAAGAGAAAATGTTATGAAGAATTGCTATTACGACATAAATTCGTTTCAACTGTAGGTGTACCCGTTGCAATTATCAATAGAAAAATATTTATTTTGTTTTGACATTTATGTAGATACATATAATATATTTATAGAACTCTTCTTGTATACATATATATCTTGTATATATATATATTGTACGTTTTACTAATCTAGGAGGACAAAACTCGGGAATCTAAGATATAGGATTTATTGTATACCTTTGAAACGTTACAGTAAATGAAAGACAAAACTAAACTCATAATCAGTTTTATTAATCTTTTAACAAAATTCTCTCTCATGTTTCGATATTTGCTTCTTAGGAAGTTTTCTTAATAGTGATAAATAGGGGTTTGAAGATATTAACAAATGTTTAAATAAATCAGAATTAGTTCTGTGTCTTGATGTTTTCATCGTGTGCCTTATTTCTTTATTTTTGGCATCGGAATCCTCCTAGGACATTTTGTCCTACAGGTATTATTGAATGTTTTATTATACTTGCCCCGTGCACCAAAATCTTATGTACTGTTAGTGGCATGTTATATACCATGGGTATAAACTTAAATATATTTCCTAGTCTCACACAGTAGTTATGAAATTTTTAGGATCGATCTCATAACTAGAAGCTATGGCTGCAAGAATCGTCCCAAAACGATGATTAAAGTTTTCATTGAGACCAGTGATCCGTACTGTTGTGGCATAATTATAAAAAAAAATGCTCGTGCGGTATTTCCGTCGTTACTGGTACCGAATCCTGCTTTAAATTTCTCTATGATGAGACCAACTTCTTTATTTCGTCTTTAGTTTTTTTGTAAATTTCTTTATTTTGGTCTTCTCTGACTTGCTATTCACAAATGTTTTAGCGGTAACAGATATTTAAAAGACATTCCATTGTACGAATGTACGCATGTAAACTAGAGATTCCAAATTGATACATATTCTCGTCTGGCTCTCTAGCCATTGATACCAAATTCATCTCCTTTGATGTTGCTTTACAGATAAAGCACCTTTGAGTTAAACTATTTTTACTTAGCACATTACATACCTTACCGTCAATCATTGACAGAAGCATTTGATTCCACGAGAGTTGGTACCAACTTCCATATTTGATTCTACAGAATCTTGGTGAGGATGGCCGAGGATTTTCCTATATGACCTTTTGTTTATTGTTTACAAGTCTTATGGAAATAACGATAACACACATATATTCGTCTGTGCTGGTTGGATCTTCAAACGGTTGCTTATACAAGTAATGACCCGAGAGGAACTATCACATCCCAACTTGTATATTAAGGGGGCAAGCGATTGAATTTACTTTAATTCACTATCAACAGATGCCACTTGCGTCAATTGATCCTGATTGCAAAGAGGCGGCACATGCATGCAAAAAATTCCGCTTAAATGAGGTGCTGCACTAGTGGAAACCAATTTCGGTAACATGGACGTTCATTCAAATAGAGGAAGCCACTTGTTCCAGAATAAATACAACGTTTTGTTTGTATTATAGTTGAAGGTCGAAATAAATAAATACGGTTTGAAAGTAAAAACTACCACGGGATTATCCACAAAAACATGAAACAAGATTAATCTCGATTACGCGTTATTATTTTTTATCAGAAAAACATAAATTAAAATTAGTTATTTAGTTGCAGGAAACTGAAGTAGCATAAACAATACTGTTATTGTTAACACCGACACCGTATAGGTAAACGTACGTCGCCGAAATTACCTAGTACCACACAAAAACTAGTAGGTACTAAAATTTCTTTTCTAGTAGGTTACTACAAATTTAATTTATTTGAGGTGGCGATTTAACTAGCGAAGTGTAGTTTATTGTTCATTGGTAAAGTGAATATCCATATCGTCGCATCCAGAATTTGCAATTCGACTAAAAAAATGTGCGATTTAGGGCTATGACAATGTCCGAGAATGATAAGCCTCTTTTACGACATAACGCACAGACAAATATTTACATCAGGTTCTAGTAAAGATTGTGTTTCATTACAGTTTTTCGATTCTACTAAAATCAACAAATACAAAACCGGTAATAAAAAATAATATAAAGATAATACACGTACCTAAATTGAAGTATATCAATTAGAAAACAAAGGTGCTATTCATGAAATGCTAATCTAAAACAGGGAGGAAATATTATGGTTTTAACCAATGATTTCACGTGGTAAAATGGAAAGTATTTTTGATATTATGAGAAAATTATCTAAAAATTACAGGCACAAGCGCTATCTCTTGACAAAATTTTTTACTACGATTTACATTACTCTTATGGGCAATAATAAACGTTCATTAATAACATTTGCATTTTACTTTTAGAATATTCTCAAAAGACTTACGTCGCCTAGATAGCAATATCTCAAACATGTTATAAGCACCAACAAATTGAGCCACTGGTTTTGTCTCAATTACTATAAGAAATTTGTCACTCACAACGTCGACTATTTGTTTATTTTTAAACAAATTACAAACTTTACGCGCTTAATTATTAACAGTCATGTTAATAAAAGATTGATTAATTTGTATGAATTTGAAGGTAAACCATTACTAAGAAAAATGTCAACAGTTAACTGTAACGGCATGTGTGTGTTAAAGTGCAAAGCGCTATCTAAGCGCTATACAGTGCGTTTACAGTTTACATAATTGATTATTTTAGCTGTATTAATTTACTTTAATGAATTTGGTTTTATTAATTACATCATTATCTTAATTGTGCCTATTGTGCCATAAATGTAGTCATTGATTATTTAAAAACAAAATTGGTTTAATATTGTTAGAATAATAAACGTTAACAACCTGTATGATTTGTATTATCTACAAACAAGCATACGCACTGCATTATTAAAAGAATTGCGAAATGTAGGTAGGATGGTTTGAAAAGCTGACCGTAAATTATAATTTGTTGGTAATACAATGTTGGAAGTTCATTGAAAATTTTGAGTGTTTTTTAAATAGGTTGATAGTATCTGTAATTATGTATGAGAGATAAAACACAAAATTAACGAAGATAATTTAATGAGTAAGATTTTTCTGCTTAGGCCTTGATTTTTCATTTTTAAAATAGATCACAACTTCCTCTTTACAGTTTTTTACAGTTTTCATATTTAAAAGATTAAATTTTATTTTATACGTTGCTAGAAAGAATGTAGCTTTTTTCCATTCAAGGTGTCTTAGGAAAAATGCAAAAATTGTTTTTTTACCCCTATTCTCGAATACCGTGCAAGAATATTCTCGCAGGTACTGCCATCTTCAATAAAGAGACTTAATCAAAGTAGTAATATCAGATATAAGTAACATAATTTAATTTTTAAGTTTTAGTGTAACAAATGCATATAAATGTAAAATTAAATTACAAAAAATTTCCAAATACTTGACTGTTGTATGAAACTATAATGTCAGTTGGTATATGCATAAAATGGTTTGACTCAATACAACAATGCTTTTTTTTGCAGATTTTGGCTTTTGTATTGGATCTTATTATTCTATTTGCAAATAAGTGTTTTCTTTTAAATAATGGTGGTTCAATAGTGTGCGCGATTTGGTGGAGTGTGGTAACCTGCGTTTTAGTATAGTGTAAATATTTTTTTGGAAACGGTGTAATGTCACTACTTAGTTTACATAATCTTCACACGAAACAGACTAAAAAACTCTAATGAAATGTTGCCCTAAATTAAAGCGTTTTCATAATACAGTAGTAATTGTTATAATCCAAATAACCCAAATAATTATAATTTCAGTTTTAAATTACTACTACAAAAATGACCACCATTCTTCTCGAGACAGAGTCTTGCTCTTCTTAGTTGCCCTTCGTAACATATCATATTATTATGATGTTAATCGGCTTTCTCAACAATGCGTCTTCTAAGATCCTCAACAGTTTCTGACGGTGTTTGGTAAAATAAATTCTTCATGTGACCTCACAAACATTAATCCAAACATGTCAAGTTATAAAATCTTGAGTGCCAGGGATGTTGTTCTCCTCTTCCAATTACATGTCCCTCAAATTGTTGATTTATCCGTAAAGGAAAGGCGTTGAGGCACCGTTATACTGAACCGCATGCCTTATCTCTTGTTTAGAGGAACATTTTCTAACATATTTCCTAAATGATCTACTAGAAAATTTAATTATCTATCTGCGGTTAAATTATTGCCAAAAAAAAGAATGGACCAATAACAATTTTATCAATAATACCACACCAAACATTTACTGAAAACTTGCGTTTATGATTTGACTATGTGGTTTTATATAGATTCTCAAAATTTCAACAATGACTACTCTTTCTATTCATCAATCCATTCCTTTTAAATTGTGTAAATGAATAAATTTAAATTGCGCAAAATTGAACAAGGTGCTGGGATTGTTATCAATTTTACAAAGTATGTTCTCTTCATTTTTCATTGTTTGTTGTGTTGGACGTTCAGTCGATGGCTTCGGGAAAGTTCCGTATTGACGTAGGTGATTGTGTACATATTGAAAAACTTGCCGGTTTGGTATTAACCGATTTAGAAATTTCAACGCATAG
Source organism: Abscondita cerata (assembly GCA_030710515.1). Taxonomy (NCBI): domain Eukaryota; kingdom Metazoa; phylum Arthropoda; class Insecta; order Coleoptera; family Lampyridae; genus Abscondita; species Abscondita cerata. The sequence goes on from JALBCR010001055.1 coordinate 158,016, forward strand.
TCTCGCACAGCATCCGCTGAGATAGCGCTTTGCACTTTAACACACACATGCCGTTACAGTTAACTGTTGGCATTTTTCTTAGTTTATACTATTCATACGTGTCAATGTTTACACGAGATGTCGCAAGACACACATTTTACTTTTGTAAACCATTACGTTATACGCGATTTTATTATGGTAAAATAACATGTAAGTTTGCCCCTTAAAGTGTAATTCAACAAACTTAGTGTCTAAACTTCTTCAAGAAGCATCCAATCTTACTTCGGCCGATATGTTACAATCATATTTTCAGCAAGGGGATAGCACTGCTCCTTCACCTTTGTTATGTAATTATAGCAAGGGTATACATTGAAACCTCTTTCTTTTGCCTCTTGCTGAACACTTTTATATGTCTGGACAGTGAAATTATTTGCTATGAAAAAGACCAGAGCTTCTTCTCAGGAGTATATGATATCTGTTTTTTTCTAACATCTAAAATTCTTCGAGCTTTTTTGTATGTGGTTGCTCGTTTTGGTGACGCTATAGATACCTCTTGCATCAATTTAGCAGCATCACGTTTGCACTAGCTGATACTAATTGTGCAGCGTCAACTGCTCTTTAGTGTACTCTTTTAGTAAGTGTTGAACTTTCCTCTGCTTCGATTTTTTTGAGCTTTCAATAAAACCTTTCTGTGATCTGCCACCACTAGCACTTGGTTTTGAAGAAATAAAGTTGAAAGTTAAATCTTCGTTAAGCCACTGTTCATAATCTTGTAAAAACATGTCTAAACGTCTTTTAAACCCATTTTACACGAATTTTCTCGCATTTTTTTTTCAAAAATGCCTTTAACTGCTCATCCTGTCCTTTGTTAATGACCAAATCAACGAAGCTTGTTTTCGCAAAGTTAATTTCTTCGTTTAATCGGCCTTTGACCTGAACAGAACCCCAAAAATCAAATATTGATTTTCGCCGCATTCGTACCCGAATTAGGAAAAGTACGAGGATTCATCCTCTGTTAATATTAATACATATTCAAAAATATCAATGTCATCGTGTTCATTACTTCCCGAATTATTACCGTCACAGGCGTCCAAAAATGCTTTTAAAACAAATTTTCCATTTCTTGCAGATTTTAAATTTAATAAACTTAACATTTTAAGTTTACGTTTAGACTTTAAGACTTGAACAACAGACATATGGTAGTTGCTACCACTCATTGGTCTGTACTGACCAAATCTACTTTCTAAATCGTCAGTCTGAAATCGGCTTAACAATACATAATTAAGATTTAATTCAGTTATTAAATGTTTTGATAATTGAATTAAACAAGAAGACGTATGCATCAATGCTATTTGTATTTGATTTGAAAGTTTTAGTTTCTTGATTTACTAGATTCGCCTTGAATTTCTATGTTATCCCACACTTGCAACCACTTAAGAAAATTTTGGGGGAATAATAAATTATCGGTTCAACACTATGTTTGAAGCGAACACCTTTATACAAAGAATTGCAGTTAACAGTTTTTCACCAGTCAGCAATTAACTGCAAAAATTTGGCCATCCATTAAACAGCTGGCCACCTGTCAGAATTTTTTATTTTCAAAGCAGCTATATTTGTTTCGTCAAACAAATTGACACATTTTATCTTTTATTGACGTCGGAAATAGCACTTTCCGACTTAAACTTGGAGCTAATTTTATAACTTCATTTCACATATAAGACTATTTTCCCAATCGGCGGATAAAAATGACTCATCTTTTTTATAATTTGTTCTTGTCAAGTACGGCATACTAAGTACAGACAATAACTCTTCTCCTTGGCTATAACGTGCACCGATTGAGAATAATTAATATTATCTGTACTAGGATGTGATGAAATAGTGACGGTTCGTTGACAAGTGTGGCACAAAAAAATAAAATCCTTTTTTCCTTAAAGAATCTAATCCTGTCTCCAGTACATTTTTGATTATGAGTAATTAGGAAGTCCATTTGAGCAAAAAGGAATACTATTTCGACGATCCTGTTTACACTTAGTTCCGGTTGCGTGACAGGTTCTTGAACTTCAATATCGAATTCTGCCAGATTTTGGTCTGGTAAATTATAATGAAAATTCTGGAACATAATCGGAAGTGTTTTCAATTCTTGTTCTTATCCATCGCTTTCGTTTATTAATTTATTTTTAAACAATACTACTTGGCATGTTTGTATTGTTCAAATTTGTCTACAGGTACAAAATATAATAACCACAATCAACTCAACAATTAAATATCCGTTAGAAAACACGCTAACTAATAAATCGCAATTCAAAGTCAAATTACAAAATCAAGCCGATAATCAAAAATCAAAAGCAATAATACATAAAAAACACAACCGAGAGCACTAGAGATAAAAAAACGGGTGTAGGTAAATACCGAAGCACAGACCTTAGTGAATTTCAAAGTAAGCAGAACATGTTTTTTTTTGTTTTACCGAATTGTAAATGATAAGTGTTTGAGATTACTGAGGCTTACTAGAACAATTGATGCTGTTGGGTTGTCTACAGTTCATGAACTACATTTTTCTAATTAGTAAATTGTAAATAATCATTTTTTTTCAAAATGGGATAATTTTAAAATGTAAATTATTACATTATATCCAGCTTCCTTAACTTAAGAATTGTGATAGGTTTCATGTATTTACAGATACTAACTTGTAAAATATCAGCATTTTTATCGAAAACCGATGTATTTTTGCAATTATAATGCTAATATAATAATATAAACGTTATCAAAACATGTATCACTATAAATTATGGAGGAAGTCCTGTCTACAATGTCTATAAGTAGGGTTCGCTTTGGGTGGCGGTCTATTCAAATCTTGCTTTTGCAAGTGCTTGGGTTACATTTGTTACATACGTGTCCAAAAGCAAAATTTTTATATTTGCTAATGCAAAAAAAATGTGAAAAGACCTATTTTCGTTATTTTAAACCAGATAAATAATATTAACAAATTATGAATTCTCCTTTAATTTATAACAAATTGAGTAGTCACATTGGCAATAACGGTTTCTGTAAAAAAGTTATCATATTTTTCAACACCATTAGCGATATAGACCCTTTTCAAGTAACTCAAAATATATTGTATGCGATTTCACAGCTCAGTGATGAGTATATCAGTG